>JBBBDQ010001558.1:1645000-1750000 GCA_037127315.1 Ascarosepion bandense | reverse complement strand
TTGAGGCATTTTGTTTCATCCCTTCAATAGTTTTGCCTTCATAGACTCCAAATTATGGTGGGAGGCTAATTTTTCTCTTTTTAAGAACATCTATCTATCTCAATGTATTCATATCTATCTATCTATCTATCTATCTCAATGTATTCATATCTATCTATCTATCTATCTATCTATCTATCTATCTATCTATCTATCTCAATGTATTCATATCTATCTATCTATCTATCTATCTCAATGTATTCATATCTATCTATCTATCTATCTATCTATCTATCTCAATGTATTCATATCTATCTATCTATCTATCTATCTCAATGTATTCATATCTATCTATCTATCTATCTATCTCAATGTATTCATATCTATCTATCTATCTATCTCAATGTATTCATATCTATCTATCTATCTATCTTCACATATATAAACCGTAGATTTAAATCCAAGAGAGAGTATTTTTAGATAGAATGGATGTAAATGTTGTCTATGTGTTTGTGATCAACTGCTTTCTATCACGGAAAAAATGCAGACGTTGTTATTTTTTCTAACTTTTTAAAAAATAAATTTTAAATTCAAATCTCGCCATTATATACAGGGCATTAAATTTACTTATATATATATAAATATATTACAAAGTGAAAACAAAATCTAACTATCCAAAAAATTATTTGATAAACTACCTATTCAAGATGCTGTTCATCTGTATCAATATCCTTAGTGAAGATAGTTGGTGAATGACTCACATAGGACATGGATAACACTTTGAGGCATTTTGTTTCATCCCTTCAATAGTTTTGCCTTCATAGACTCCAAATTATGGTGGGAGGCTAATTTTTCTCTTTTTAAGAACATCAGTATTGCATCCGATGTGAAAGCTAGTGCTTGATGTAATAAGTTAGTTAAGTGCCATACGTGAAACACGATTGGGAGATCATGTCTCGAAAGAGACATGGCTGACTGGGCAGAAGATTATCCCGCAGTAGTTTGCCATTGCTTTCTGCGGTAGACTGGTTGCCGGCCAAGGCTATAGAACCCAATCTGTCCTGTTATTTAACCCATAACTGGAGGGAAGAGACGGATTAATACCTTTCCCAAGAGTATTTGCGCGTAAGTGAATACAATGAATTCAACTAGAATTCGAACTCGGCTCCCCGATTTCTCGTTCCGAGCCGATATCCACTGGACTACAACGCACATACTTTTATGTGATAAGTACTGACACCAAAAATTAGATTCATTACTTTTATCAATTTCTGAGAATTTAGGTTTCAATATTGTCTGCAAAACCGTACAGAAATATTTGATTTCCGCAGGTCTTTGCTTACAAACCGTCTCCAAAATGTTACTACTTCAAGAATAAATCCAAATAAAGTTGATATTGTTTTTGTGTTAGATGCATTGAATGAAAAAATATAATAAAACCAGATTTCTAATTATGAATCACCGGAAGCAAAATATGCAATTCTTACTGTATTCGATAATTAATTGGAGTAGATAGACTAAACTATCGCCCGGTTCACACTCCA
Source organism: Ascarosepion bandense (assembly GCA_037127315.1). Lineage (NCBI taxonomy): Eukaryota > Metazoa > Mollusca > Cephalopoda > Sepiida > Sepiidae > Ascarosepion > Ascarosepion bandense. The sequence continues at coordinate 1,748,477 of JBBBDQ010001558.1, read as the reverse complement.
CCCACGTCTATTGAACAGGTATAGAGGCTCATCCCTTGTTCCCTGTTTAGGATGTGGTTTCCGGCTTTCTCTTTACCAATCTTCTCACTTTTTTTTTCAATTGGAGTAGATAGATCTATCTATCGACCGGTTCACACTCCATCCACGTCTATTGAACAGGTTAAGAGGCTCATCCCTTGTTCCCTGTTTAGGATGTGGTTTCCGGCTTTCTCTTTACCAATCTTCTCACTTTTTTTTTTCAATTGGAGTAGATAGATCTATCTATCGTCCGGTTCACACTCCAACCACGTCTATTGAACAGGTTAAGAAGCTCATCTCTTGTTCCCTGTTTAGTATGTGGTTTCCGGCTTTCTATTTACCAATCTTCTCGCTATTACGTAGCCCCTGCACATCAGTGGCGTTACGGCCTTGCTCGGGGTGATACGATTAAAAAAAAAAAAAATTGAAAACTGCAAAAATCGTAAAAGATAACAACAAAGGCTAATCGATGAATAAGATCGCATATCATTTCTTAGGCTGTAATTAATAAAAGCATAACATAAAAGTTTATATAACACTATAACATTGCTGGGCACAGATAATAAGACAAAACGTGCACTGTATAACATATTACATCCTAAAATAGCTAAATTGTTCAATATAATTTTCATCTGAAGAAAATGATAGCACAATGACTTAGTAATAATGTACTTGTGCGTTGCTTATTGTTCATATATAAATTGTGAAGCTTTAGTCGTTGATTTAGCTACTTTTTCCACACCTTTTTCCACACCTTTTTCCACGCCTTGCGAATATACAGGTAAACTCCAATGTTATTCCATTCATTAGAACCTCTTGCAGTTCATTATTTGAAAAACCTTCTGCAAACGCTGAGTTGAATGTAATTTTTTCAATCTCTTTTTTAGTGGATCGATAATTGTGAGGTAAAAATAAATATTTTGTGCTTAAAATCTTTTAATGCAACATTCTGTATTTTAGTCGACTGTTGATTTATTTTCTGGATTATGTTGAAGATAGACAGTTGCTGGTTATGAATTCTTTTTTAGTTATTTCACCCCAAGCAAGGCGTTAATGCCACTGATGTGCAGTGGGTTACATAAAAGAGTTGAAGTATTAGGCAGGAGAAGAGTAAAAACAAAGACGAACCAGCTATAGGGGGTGAAAGAGAAAGGGCAAAAGAAATATGTGAACAAAGGAGTGAAGACAATTGCTGAACGCCTGCAGTCACTCTCTCACCGGCGTGACGTGTCTTCCCTGTGCCTCTTCTATAAATACTTTCACAGCTTCTGCTCCGATGAACTTAGATCACTGGTGCCCCGTAGGTACGAATTTGCACAAGATACTAGATTAGCAACTACGTCCTACCCTTTTACAGTGAAACCGATAAAATGTAACCGCAATTTCTACTCCAACAGCTTTTCCGGTTTTCTCTTTTCTCTCTTTATTTTTTTTCAATTGGAGTAGATAGACTAAAATATCGTCCGGTTCACACTCCACCCACATCTATTGAACTGGGGAAGAGGCTCATCCCTTGTTTCCTGTTTAGGATGCGGTTTCCGGTTTTCTCTTTTCCAATCTTTTCACTCTTTTCTCTCTTTATTTTTTTTCAATTGGAGTAGATAGACTAAACTATCGTCCGGTTCACACTCCACCCACATCTATTGAACAGGGGAAGAGGCTCATCCCTTGTTTCCTGTTTAGCATGCGGTTTCCGGTTTTCTCTTTTCCAATCTTTTCACTCTTTTCTCTCTTTATTTTTTTCAATTGGAGTAGATAGACTAAAATATCGCCCGGTTCACACTCCACCCACATCTATTGAACAGGTGAAGAGGCTCATCCCTTGTTTCCTGTTTAGCATGAGGTTTCCGGTTTTCTCTTTTCTATTCTTTTTACTCTTACGTAGCCCCCTGCGCATCAGTGGCGTTATCGCCTTGCTTGGGGTGATATGATTAAAAAAAACAAACTTTCTGCCTGTGGAATTTCCTTCCGCATACTTGCTTCCTCAACAGCTACAACCTCCAGGAGTTTAAATGTAAGGTCAATAGACACCTCCTAACACACTAACTCGCACCCATTCTCTCAAACACTCTTCCTATGTACATCCTAAGTCGTCTATCACCCTCCTTCTAACATTTCCTATATCCAATCGCTCTCTCAGCACCTTCCCCTATGTAACCCCCTGCGCTATAGTGGCAGTGGAATGCCTTGTTTGGGGTGAAATGATTAATAAAAAAAGGGAGAGAGAGAGAGAGAGAGAGAGAGAGAGAGAGAGAACAAGATACACGGAGTGATGTAGAAAGGGCTGGAGTTAAGTAGATAAGTTTGTATTTAAATTCTTAGAGGTTATAGCCGCCAGAAAAGCAAGTATATGGAAAGGAGTTTCGCGAGAAAAGAAGCTGATGGAATAGAATTGTCGTCTGCATTTGGTTGATCTAAATGCAAAAGGGTGAGACCTTGTTGTCTGTCTGGTTGCCTGAGTAAATTCTTGTGGAGGGGGCACCGGTTCGTCAGAGTAGAAACCATCAAAATATTCATAGAAGAGACAGAGAGAAGTCACACCCGACGATGAGAAAGTAGCTGGAGTCGAGCTGCCAGGTCGATACCAATCACATTACAGATTCTCTTCTAGAGCCCTTCGAAAACACTGAGATGAACAGATGCTTGATGCTTGACAGATAGGAGTATCGTTATAGAAGCGTTGAAATTTACGAGCCACTTCTTAATCCAGTCCATCACAGCGGAGATCTGCAGGGAGGTTACGTTTGTCCGCCTCGCCATATTTCTTACAGATGCGGGAGTAAATGGTGGTGTCGTCTGCGTAGATGCCTACTTAGGATTTGATTTATTATTCCTTTTAAATTCAAACCAACTAACCGCATTTATTTCGATTATACATTTTATAAGTCTGAACAATTTGTTATAGAGTTATGGTGGACAGTCATCTCTGGTTCATAATACAACCTAATGGTTAAAGTTAGCCATCATACTTGATGGAGAGACCCAGTTTTTCACGCTGTAAACTTAGAGTTCACTTTCCTTCGAGAAATTCCTGAGCAGTATTTGGTCACCACTTAAATCTTCCATTGTCCTTGCAGTAAGATACACGTTTTTCTAGAGGGCCATTGATAGGGTAAATTCTACCCGGAGCAAATATTAGTAATCATTTCTTGTCCTCCAGGTTTCTCTGGAGGACAAGAAAACGTAACAGGGCTTCTTGTAGTTCCATAAGTGTACTTAGAAACAGCTCTAAGTGGACGTTTATTTTAATGAACTGAACAGCCAATGGTGTGTAACTTTCTTTTTTCTTTTAATTAAAAAAATAATTTGAGTGTAATGATAAATATTGAACACCTTGTATATTTAAATAAATTAATTATAATAATAAGGATCCCTAAGTTAATGCGCATTCGATTAATGTATTTTCGATTAGAGCGCTTAAATTTTGATTAGTGCATATTCAATACTCGATTAGTGCAATAAAACATTCTTCAATTTAACCATAGTAATTGAAAATTGATTTTTCATAGTTACTGATTAATTAAAAACTTCCTAAAAATGGAATACTATTTTGTTTGTCAAGTTGTTTTTATGGCAAGTCATTTATTGCTAACTAAATTTTATTTATTTATTGCTGGTAATACCTTTTCTTTCAACAATTTATTGTTGTTATTTATATAAGTTTTGTGTGTAGTAATACTTTTTCTTTTCGAATATCAAGATTCATTGTTTTTTAAGGGCAGGGTCCCCAAGTCCTACCCTTGTTATTTAACGCATAACTGGAGGGAAGGGACGGGTTAATACCTTTCCTAATGGTACCAGTGCTTAAGTGAATGCAGGGTATTCAACTGGAATTCGAACTCGGCTCACTAATTTCTCTTTCCGAGCTGATATCCACTGCACCACAACGCACATCCGTGACTAAACGCTTACAGCACCTGGTGTTCCCAAGCGGTCACCCATCTAAGTACTGCCCAGGCTCAACGTTGCTTAACTTCGGTGATCGAAGCTAGAACCGGTGTATTCAACGTGATAGGCCGTAAGCACGCACATCCGTCACTAAACGCTTACAGCACCTGGTATTCCCAAGCTGTTACCCATCTAAGTACTGAGCAGGCTCAACGTTGCTTAACTTCGGTGATCGAAGCGAGAACCGGTGCATTCAACGTGATACGGCCGTAAGCCCTGTTTGCCAACTATTATGTTATCTAAGTAATAAAAGCTGTGCTGAAAAGAAATGGACGGTTATAAATAGATACATTTTTATATTATAAGCCGATAATAAAAATAAATATTTTAATATTTGTCACCATTAAATTTGTTGGAATATTCTGATTTTTTTAATGTTTTCATCTTAAAGGTCTTAAAAAGAAATTTCTGATTTTTTTTTAAAAAAAGAAAAACAAAAGGACGACCTAATTCGATGCAGCGAGCCAGTTAAGTATCATACGTGATACATGCTTGGGCGATCGTACGTCGAAAGATTTTCCCTCAGTAAGTTGCCATTACTTTCTGCAGTAGACTGGTTGCCAACCAAGGCTATAGAACCAATTCTGTCCTATTATTTAACCGATAGCTGGAGGGAAGAGATGGATTGATACAAATTAATATATTGCAATAAACAATTAAATATACAGTCAATCAAGTCAGTTATGCTTTCGAGACATGACTGGGCAGAAGATTTTCCCGCAGTAGGTTCCTATTACTTTCTGCGGTAGACTGGTTGCCAATCAAGGCTATAGAACCCAATCCGTCATGTTATTTGACCAATAACTGGAGGGAAAAGACGGATTAATACATTTCCCAAGGGTATTTGCGCGTAAGTGAATGCAACGAATTCAGGTGGAATGCGAACTCGGCTCTTCGTTTTCTTTTTCCGAGTTGATATCTACTGCACCACAACGAACATTCACAGATCAATACGTGTCCAGAATAGTTGGTGTATCAACAGTATGCAGACCACATATTAATTCACTGTATATCCTCTTGAAGTTTAACACAGGTCTGTACTCTTGTGAGAGCACATGTAACCGTGTTCCGAGTTAAAGGTGAAAATAATGATATAATTAAGACGTTGACATTCCACACTAGATCGAACGAAAGATTAGAAAATAAGTCTTCATCAATACTGGAAAGAGTTAGTGGATGTGAGAAACATTTTCAAAAAAAAAAAATTGTTTTAATAAAAAGATTTTATAAGTTTCAACCAAAAATAACACAGGCTAAATAATGTTGAGTTTCCTTATAAGAAAACGACTAATATTATTATTATCTTAGGCATGGGGCACCTAGTGAGGATCGAACTCACTACTCAGTTGTCATAGGTTCTAGCGAGACAAGCTTGCTAACCATTACATCACGCCGAGGTGTCCAACATGTTTTTGGAGAATCCTGGCATCGACCTCGGTACGTCTCACATGCGAAAGGAGCGCTCTACCAATTGAGCCAATTCCTCACATCAGTTTCCAATATAAAGACCAATACTGGAAAGGTTTATTGGACAATGTGATTCCCATTGGAGGGGTGGAAGAGAAAAAAAAGAGGGGTAAGCATCGGGTGGCATACTTGATCGGCTTAAGCAGATGGATGGAAGAAAATGTTTTGGGCGAAATAACAAAACAAAACTTATTAAGAGCTACAAGGGACAATAAAATGTGGAGAGCCATAATCGCTTACGTCCTGAATGGACACGGCTTATAAAAGAAGAAAAATCGCATGTGGGTGGGTCAGTCAGTTAAGTGCCATACGTGATACACGCTTTGGGCGATCATGTCTCGAAAGAGACATGACTGACTGGGCAAAAGATATTCCCGCGGTAGTTTGCCATTACTTTCTGCAGAAGATTGGCTGCCAACAAAAGCTATAGAATTTATTCTGATCTACTATTCAATTCTTTTATCCAAATTAGTCAGTTAATTGGCATACGTGATACACGGTTGGGAGATCATGTCTCAAAAGAGACATGACTGACTGGGCAGAAGATTATCACCCAGTAGATTGTCATTGCTTTCTGCGGTAGACTGGTTGCCGACCAAGGTTATAGAACCCAATTTGGATGGAAGAGACGGATTAATACCTTTTCCCAAGGGTATTTGCGCGTAAGTGAATGCAAGGAATTCAACTGGAATTCGAATTCGGCTCCCCGATTTGTCGTTCCGAGCCGATATCCAGTGCACCACCGTGTGGGTACTTAATGTATTTTTATTCTAAGCAAGTCTTTTCGAGACGTCATTTTTGTTTAATTTTTCCGATTCTGTGAAAGAAGTCGCTCTTTGTAATTTTCTCCAAATAAAATGTCGATCGTCTATAAGTAACAAAGGAGGCTCTTTTTTTAACGTTTTGTTTCATAATGTTTCTTGTTCAGTGTTTACATAAGTGAGTTAAGCGTCACTGAAAAAAAAAAGTATACTTTGTTAAGTATAATTTAATTAGTTCTTTCGTACTTTTCCAAACCGTCTCGTATTCCCCGCCCCACTAAAAGAAGAGAGAAAGAAATAAACAAAAATAAGTGTTTATCTCCACTCCCACACGGGAACATACATATTTATTCTTTTAAATCCAAAACTTCGATGCATTAACTTAAAAAACAAACAAAAAACAAAAAACAAAAAACAAAAAAACTCTCGCCAAAACAAACGAGATAGCAAATAAGTGGCACAAACCACCAGTTTTCTGCCCACTCGTGTCTCTCAACAATTAACACTCTGAATGATACCTCTGGAAGACAGCATATCTTAATTCGGCCAGTCAATTAAGTGTCATACGTGATACACCGTTGAACGATCATGTCCAGAAAGAAACATGACTGACTGGGCAGAAGATTTTCTCGCAGTAGATTGCCATTACTTTCTTTGCTAGACCGATTGCCAACCAATGTGACAGAACTCAATTTTCCCTGCTATTTATCCTATAGCTGGAGGGAGAAAAGACAGATTATTACCTTTCTCAAAGTTATTTGCGCGTAAGTAATTGCAAAGAATTCAACTAGGAATTCGAACTCGGCTCTATAATTTATCGTTCCGTCGATATCCACTGCACCACAACACAAGAGAGACTGCCAGGATATTTTGACTCGTTTTCGTTTTTTTTTTTTACATTTTCATTTTAGTTTTATATTATTATGGATACATTGTTCATTTACACAGTCATGTTAAAAGTTATTGCTATTCAACTAACGAATGTGATATAATGAACAGCAAAACAGTGAACTGAATACGCATCAGACTTTGTTCCATTCATATATATGAATGGAACAAAGTCTGGTGCGTATTCAGTTCCACAAATCAAAACAAATTGTTGAAGATGAAGGTTTGTGGTGATACAAAAGCGAACAAAAGCGAGAAACCGGATGTTGGCTCTCCCACAACAAAAATGAAAATGAATAAAACTCGTCGTGCGCATCCGAGTTTGCGCAGATGTTCCGGTTGAAAAATAAAAATTAATCAAATATCAAATTTCCATTTCGCGAGCCTTCGCGAATTTTATTTACCAGCCAATGAGAAGCCCGGAATCAAATACAAGCGTGAAATTCAAAACGAACTTTTGATCCAAAAAGCGGATATAAAAAGCCGAGACAAAAAGCATCATCAGACAGAAAGACAGAAGGACTCATAGGCTAGAGTTATCAGTGTCTCCCCCTGACTTAAGTCGAGCGGCTACTATGCTGACCTCTTTCCTCTCCCTGTCTCAAAAGTACTTACTGACCTCAAGAGTGACCTCTTCAAAGACATTCCACACAAACCAACTTACTGACTTACTGACCTTAGAAGTGGCAACTTCAAAATGAATATTTCTCAATATTACTAAGCCTTTTATCTCTTTCGACATTATTATTTTCCACAGGAACATTCTAACCTACGTTGGACCTTTATTTTAAGCATTGCTTTAATTGTAAAACATTAATTGACGTGTATATATATATATAAATGTTATTTTATACTCAAATTGTCTTTCTTGATTTATAATCATTTTATGAATTATTGTGGGCTATCTTCCCACAAGGCCAAATTCTGTTAACCTGCAACGGTATACAATTACCCTTCACTAGAACGGAATCCTACTACAACTAGAAAAAGAATAAATAAGATACCCCGCTATAGGTTGTCTGACACACTGGGAAGACTTGTTACGTCAATGATGACTGCCCTTAGAATAAACAAGATATCATGTCTTCATGTTTATTATAGATAGTCTCAAAATATCCCTGAAATAGTACATATTGGTTTGCTTTGCTTGCTGGTTCTTGGCACATTGAAAAAAACAAAACAAAAAAAAAAAACTACCGGTCCGCCACATCAGATAGTTTGAGAAGCACTGATATTGAGCATACTAGAGTCAAAGGTATGCGTTGACAGTGGTTGACCGAATGACTAACGGAATCAGGGCATTTTGGAGAGGAGCATTATAAGATGTAACCTTAAGTTGTAGGTTGTCACATCATGTCCCATACGTGTTTTATACTAAAGTCCACCCAATGAAATCCAAAACTTAGAGTATGCTAGGTTGGTATACAGATTCCCACCCTAAACGATTTCCTAAGGGGTTACTTGTACTTTGATTGAAACACCGGTTACCGTACGATTTTTCGGAGTTAAGCAACCTAGATGGGTAACCGTTTGTAAGTTTGGATGTGCTATTGGTATAATGGATAATAACTCGTAATTGTTAATTGGAGAGCCGAGTCTAAATTTCCGTTTTTTTTCGTGATATTCAGTTACGCGCAATTACCATTGGGAAAGGTATAAAGCCACATATTCTCTCTAAGATAAGGTTTAATTATGAAGATTTGTATCATTAAATCATTATTATGTAAGAAAATTCTTATAGTGTTCTCTTTTACGTATACTATGTCAAATACGTATAGATTTTTTCTCGTTGCTGAAATAAAATATATGAAAGAAAGAAGGAGACGGAGACACTAGAAATACTTTTAGGACTTAAATTTTATTTACTGGGTCGCAACTATCTTTTGACTGGAAATGTTTTTTCCGAGCAAAAGGTATTTCTCGTCCCGTCAAGAGTTCCAGCTAAAAAGAAAGATCCTATTTTCCCTGTTTCTTTTTTTTACCTGGAAGCTCTTCTTCTCTCGCGCAGGCGCAGATGGTCTTTCCTGTAAGAGGCCTCCTGGGAGATTTCTTTTTTGTGTTTATTTTATTTTATATTTTTATTTTATTTTGTGGTTATTATTTAATCTGCGCGTAAGTGAGACTTGGTTTCAGTTAAAAAAAAGAAAGATAGAAAGAAAAATAGAAGTATTTAACGTTTTCTGCGAATACCTATAAATAATGGACTATTCTGTTTTGGTTGCGTAAAAAGACAAAATAAATATATGCTTAATTTCAGTGAAATGAATGAAAATGAATGAAAGAAAGAAGTTTCAGTAAAATGGAAAACGTTGCCAATTTCAAATCTTTTCATCTGCACCTCCTTAACTCTCAAAACAACGTTTATTTTTATGATTTTACTGCAATATTTTGTTAAAGTTGTTAAGCTCAAATATTTAACAATGCGTTAGGGCAATTTATAGACATATTTTATGATCGTAGAACTCGCCATGAGTGATTAAGAATTAAGATTCATCAGAACTTTCATATAGAAAAACCGTGAAATGTTCACGCGTTAAAACTAGTGAAGGTAATTTTTGACACCTTGCACGAATAAATAAACAAACAAATTAAATCAAATTAAATTAGGTAATGCATTCTTACTTACACCGTAACGCTTAATTCTTAACTTAAATATAATTATTCCTTAGCAACATCTTTAGATTATGTGAATTTAAAAAAGGTTTTCTTTATAGATTTTTTTTTTATAATCTGGGAGCTATACACAAATTGTTCCTTTCGATAATTCTATTATAAATTTCCTGGTTTGTTGTGTCTTGAGGGGCTGCAAATATTTTCTCTGGGATCAAGAAATAAAGAAAAATAGATTGGTAGTTGGGATAGTAAAAAAAAAAAAACAAGGAAAGAAAATTAAAAGCAGTAAGAAAACTTGGTAAAGAGAAAGAATGGAAAAGAGGAAGTAAGAAACAGTGAAAGGAAGATAGAAAGTAGAAACAGAAGGAAAGAAGAAAGAAAAACGAAAGAAAGAAATGGCAAGTAAAGGATGAACAAAGAAAGAAGTAAAAATAGAAAAGGTGAAGTAGGAAATAAAAAAAGGAAAGGCTGAGAGAAGGAAATAAACGAGAAAGTAAAGAAAAAGACAAAGAAAGAAAAATGGAAAAGAAAACAAAAGATGAAAGTAACGAAGACAAAAGAGATAGAAAAATGAAATAAAAAGAAAAAAAGAAATATGAAACATAGGAGGAAAGACAAGAAAGAAAATAGAAACAAAATAAAAAGAAAAAAGAAGAAAGGAAAAGAAAAAAGAAAAGAAATATTCAGAGAAGAAAAAGAAAGAAAAAATCAAAGGTAAAACGAGAAAAAATTGTTAAAAAGAAAGAACGAAAAGGGAAAGTAAAAAAAAAAAAAAATGAAACGAGAAAGGAAAGAAAAAGAAAGAGAAGACAGAAGAAAAAGAGAAATAGGAGAAGAAAAGAAAAAAATAAAGAAAGAAAGGGAATTGTAACGTATTTTACTTTTTTAAATGATTCCCAAAATTTTTTCATTTATTTCTGGGATTATATATATATATATAGTCATCCGCAGACAGATCTGTTTCGCTGTATCACGGCTCATCAGTACGGTTAGACACCCAATTGCTTCTAGCCAGGAATGAAGCCCGACCGATTTGACATTAGTCTGCGATTCTACCTTTGAACGATGGGCGCTCGGCTGAGGAAGGCGGACTTTAGCGTGTTATATACAATGTAAACCCGCGCCAGTAGCATAGAGCGTTCAAATTCATTACTGAATGAACGATGCATAGATGCATGAGTAGCTACTGTTTTTTCAAAGTCTACCATTTCTCCATAGTGCTCAATCGGGGTGTGAGAGCGTATATATATATATATATATATATATATATATATATATATATATATATATATATACCTACTTAAATATCTATCTATCTATCTATCTATCTATCTATCTGAACAAAGATTTGATACCACAGAGCATAAATATCGATTTAAATAGGCACGAATGCATGTCTTCCTTAAGAAATCTTTTCGTGCCAAAACTTCATCAGAAGGAACCGTTGGCAAGATTTGACGACACCTGAAGACAACTTTTCCACAGAAAAGCTTTAGCATAAGTTAATTCCTTTAGAGCCAAGCGGTCTTTCCTTCGGTCCTGTTTGTCATGTGATGTTACTCCATCGTTTATCAGGTGTAAGTTGCTAATAATTAAAACTATATCCGGTTTCCTGGTTGAACGGGTATTTATAAAGCATGAAAAGAAAAGAAAGGATTTTACGTCTATATCGGTTGTACCTTGCCGATATTAGAAGCAAATTGTCTTTTGTTTTTTGTTTTTTTTTAGTTTTTCTCGTTATTTAGGAACACATCGGTTGCATTTTGAAAAGCGTACTAATTTGAAAAATCAAAGTTATCTCAATATTTTCGTCTCTTAACGTCTAAAAAATGGAGCTTTAGATAAACATATTTAAATTCCCCAGTGTCAGTCTTACAGAGATGGAAAAACTTGTTCTTTCTAGAGGGTTGGATTTTGGTGTTCCTCTTACCAAAGTAAGTAAAGAACAAATCTTTTTCTGGGTTTGAACTATTTTTCACTCACTGCATTTCGTTTGCCCTCTTCTTTCACTATGTTTGGTAAAAAAGTTATCTTCATGTGTTGTCATAATTTTCCAACGGTTGCCTTCTGATGAAGTGTTAACACAAAGATTTCTTCAAATCTCTCTCTCTCTCTCTCTCTCTCTATATATATATATATATTGTTATCCGCAGACTGTCCAAGAGAATATATATATATATATATATATATATATATATATATATATATTTTTTTTTTAATCATTTCACCCCGAGCAAGGCAGAAACGCCACTGATGTGCAGGGGGTTACATAAATGTAAAAAGATTAATTAGAAAAGAGTGAGGAGTACAAGCTAGTTAGAAAGGAACAATAGAAAGCTGAGAAAGCAGGTGCAATGACAGATACATGGGCGGAGAGAAAGGGAAGGTTATACAGGGGAGGGGAGAGAGCTAGAGGCCAGTGGTTAGTAGGTGAGTATTAACTTTGCTTTTAAATTTCTGGAGGTCGTAGCCGTCAGGAAAGCAAGAATACGGGAGTGAGTTCCACAGGCGGGAAGTGCGAGAGAGGAAGCTGCAGGAGTAGAATTGTCGTCTGCGTTTGGCTAACCTGACTGTGAATGGGTGGGACCCAGTTGCCAGTCTGGTTGAACGGGTAAACACCTGTTGAGGAGGCATCAGTGACTTAAGCTCATCCGAGCAGAAGCCATGAAAGTATTTATAGAAGAGACAGAGGGAGGCCACATTTCGACGATGGGAAAGTGGCTGCAGACGAGTCGCCAGATCAGTACCTATCACATTACAGACTCTCCTTTGGAGCTTGTCAAGAACACTGAGGAGAACGGCAGGGGCACCTGACCATAAATGGCAGCAGTACTCCATGCACGGACGGATGGTATATTCTCTTGGACATATTTCCCTATCATGAAGGCTACTATCCATCAAAATCGGTTCCGCTGGGCAGCTCAAATGTTCAGAATACCTCACGAAATGTCCAGAATCACTCGACTCTCATGTATCATTATGTTTAGAGAACTCGCCAGCGAGAAGAGGCCTAAAACGACGCTTCAAGGGTGAGTTGAAGTCATCCCTGACACAGGCCAACATTTATTCTGAGACCTGGGAAACCGTTGTTGCAAATCGACCATCCAGACGTAGGAACTTGCAAGGTAGTGAGGCGGCGAAACTTTCGAGTTCCACTGTCATGAAGAGGATCTACGACGTGTTGTCAAGAAGGCCCAGCCGCGCCCGCCACCCACACTTCTTTGTGACACTTACTCACGACTCTCCAGGAGTAGGCTGGGCCTTTACAGCCATCTCCGCCACCATTACCAGAGAGGATAAAAGTGAATAAGAACAAAGGATGATGATCCTGATGCTCGGATTTGAGAGAGTGCCCTATATATATATATATATATTTAGGTTGGCGTTCGGTGTTGGTTTCTGTGCTTGCAAAGTGTTATTGTGTTGATATGTGCCGGATTATGTACCTAGGAATGAATTTGTTGGGGCGTCCGAATCGGGTGGGGGTACCCATCAGATATAGGCAAATTAATGTCTAAATATTAGTGTATTTATATATATGTGCGTATGTATATGTGTATATGTATATATATTTTTGCGTATGTGTGTATATATGAGTGTACATCTGTCCTTTTGTACTAGTAGACATATTGATATTTGCTTTACTTACTGATATGTATGTATTTGTATTCATTTAATTGTATGTGTGTGTATGTCGTACATGTATGTATGTATACTTTTATATGGGTATTTGTGTGTGTGTATATATATATATATATATATGTGTGTGTGTATGTATATGTGTGTATATGTGTATGTATGTATATGTGAGTGTATATATTCATACTTGTATGTATGTACGCTCAGATGTCCATGTATGCACATCTATATCTCTCTCTATATATGTATGTTTGCGTATGTGTGTATATATATATATATATATATATATATATACGTATGTATTTGTATTTGAGTGTATATGTGTATGTGTATATATATATATATATATGTGTGTGTGTGTGTATTTATGTATATACGTATGTATGTAGATAGATAGATAGATAGATAGATAGATAGATAGATAGATAGATAGATAGATGTCTTGTGTTTCAAGTTTTTTTGATTGTGTAACAAACTGTTTTAATTTTTTATTTAAAATACTGGATATATTCAGAGATGCGTATATTGATGAATTTTTGTGAAGGTGGGAGGAATATTTTTTGTCGTGACGCCTTTTATACAAACACAGACATAAATTAACACTTGTACAACCATTGACGTGCGCAGAGACACACGGACACGCACACGCGAGCTAAATAACTGGGGCCCACAGTCATAACTTCATATGAACGATATGGAGCTTAGCATATATATGTATATGTATGACGTTTTGCACATGCATATGCATTTAACTTTAGCTTGTGTTTTTGCATAAGTATATATTTAATTCTGTTTATATGTTCATACATTGAAATATGATTATGTCTATCCCGACCCAATTCATCCAAGGCCGGTAGCGTTATGAATTCGCCTTGACTGTATCCAATATGTAGTAATTTAGTCTGTTTAAAAGTTAAGGGACAAACTGACAAGTCGATAAAGGCTAAATTTTGTAATTTGTGTATGTATATATGCGTGGGTGTATTAATCTGTATATGTGTCTGTTTGCTAATGTCTCTGAATATACTCGTCTATTTTTCCATGTGTGAATGTTTGTAGGTTTATTAATGTATGCGTTCTTTCTCATCCTCGTTTAAAATATGAATAACTTTCTAAATCTACTAAATTATTAAAATAAAATATATATATATATATATATATATATATATATATATATATATTAAATTTTGCAACAAAAATAAAGTAGATATAATAGTTAACCAATAATTGCTGATCTCAATTTAATCAATTTTTAATACAAATGCCCACCAAGAGTAATTTTAGTCTGCCCACATATTCTCCAAATTAGAAGTTGCTTTACTCTGAGTGGTCCACATTGTACATACAATAATGCCTCCCTGATTAAAGGGGTCTTGCTTGTTTTTAACCTTTTAAAACCATTCAATTTAAAATAACCACATCACTTGACAAGACACAAGAAGTGTCGAAACAAAATAGCTACTTTTGTAATGATATTGTAACATATCCATAATTTCTGAATATATATATATATATATATATAGTCATCCGCAGACAGATCTGTTTCGCTGTATCACAGCTCATCAGCACGGTTAGACAGCCGATTGCCTTTTACCGAATTGGCGTCAGTCGGCGATTCTACCTCTGAGCTACGGGCGCTCGGTAGAAGGAAGAAGACTTTTTAGCGTGTATATTATCATTATACACGCCCAATATCTGAGAGTGTTCTAATTCATTGCTGAATGAACGATGCGTAGATGCTAGAGTAGCTACTGTTTTTCAAAGTCTACCATTCTTCCAGAGTGCTCAATCAGGGTGTGAGAGCGTAAATCTGTATTTAGGCAGAAAATTTTTTGTTTCGATATGTCAGATTAAATAAATTGCAAACATTGTGTCTGCTTATTTTTAATAAAATCCGTTCATACTCACGGATAACCTTTCGCGTATTTTAATTGAAATACTTAATCATTTCTGACATGTTTCAATTATAATACGCGAAAGATTATCCGTGAGTATGAACGGATTTTATTATATATATATATGTGTGTGTGTGTGTGTGTGATATTAAGATGTAAAAAGATAAAAAAAATTTCTACTATTTCAACACATGCACATTAGTCATTGCATCAAATTTGCTCTTTCGAAGCATGCTTAAAGAAAAGAACATTTAACTTACATCCTCAACACTATCTATCTATCTATGTCAGTGTGTTCAAATCTAAATCTGTTCATTATCTATCTATCTATCTATCTATCTATCTATGTCATCTATCTATGTGTGTTCAAATCTAAATCTGTTCATTATCTCTCTCTCTCTCTCTATCTATCTATCTATGTCAGTGTGTTCCAAATCTAAATCTGTTCATTATCTCTCTTCTTATCTATCTATCTATGTCAGTGTGTTCCAATCTAAATCTATCTATCTATCTATCTATGTCAGTGTCTAATCTAAATCTATCTATGTCAGTGTGTTCCTAATCTAAATCTATCTATCTATGTCAGTACCAATCTAAATCTATCTATCTATCTATCTATCTATCTATCTATCTATCTATCTATGTCAGTGTGTTCCAATCTAAATCTATCTATCTATCTATCTATCTATGTCAGTGTGTTAATCCTAAATCTAAATCTATCTATCTATCTATCTATCTATCTATCTATGTCAGTGTGTTCCAATCTAAAATCTATCTATCTATCTATCTATCTATCTATCGCAAACTGCTTATATCTATGTCTGTATGATCTTTCATTACAAAAAAAAATAAAAAAAACTTTATCAAGAAAGAAGCAAGCATTTCAAAAACAGACCAAAAATGTTAACTCTTAAACATCATTCTTGCAATTCACAATATTTATTTCTAAGGGAGGCAGGGTTTTGGACAAACTTTAATGCATTTCTGGATTATGTTTCACTTGGAAATCACTTATCGAAAAATATTATATCCATTGTTTGAAATCATTCTAATAGATGGAGTCGTTGTTGTTGCTACGTTGTCTGAAAGCATTTGAGAAGTGGGGGTCACTGTGGCTATTCCTTTGTCTGAATTCATTCAGCTGGAAGGAGTCGCCGTTGCTGTTCCGTTGTCTGAATGCATTTGGAAGAAGGAGTTGTTGTCACAGTTCCACTGTCTGAAACCATTCGGAGGTAGGGAGTCGTCGTTTCTGTTCCGTCGTTGCATCGAAATTGTTCTTCTTCCATTGCCGTGTTTCTTCAGGACGTAGGCGATCATAGCCTTCCACATCACCCTATCCTTATTAGCTTTTAACACACTTTCACCTGTTACCCAACCCAAACCCCGTTCTACCATCCAAGCCCTCTATCTGACCTGTGACTATCAAACCCTTATTCTTCATTACATATCTCAGGAACTTCAGCTGTCTTTTCCTGATGTTAAATATCTTTTCTTTTCGTTTCTGTCTTTTTCTTTTAACGTATCACCCTGAACAAGGCGGTAATGCCACTGATGGAAAGGGTCTACATAAGAGTAAAAAGATTAATTAGAAGCGAGTGAAGAGGAAGACGCACCAGTTAGAAAGGAGCAAGAGAATGATTGGAATACAGGTGTGATGACAGTTGCAAAGGTGGAGAGAAAGGAAAGGATATACGGGGATGTGCGTTGTGGCGCAGTGGATATCGGCTCGGAACGAGAAATCGGGGAACAGAGTTCGAATTCCAGTTGAATTCCTTGCATTCACTTACGCGCAAATACCCTTGGGAAAGGTATTAATCCGTCTCTTCTCTCCAGTTATGGGTTAAATAATAGGACAGATTAGGTTCTATAGCCTTGGTCGGCAACCAGTCTACCGCAGAAAGCAATGGCAAACTACTGCGGGATAATCTTCTGCCCAGTCAGTCATGTCTCTTTCGAGACATGATCGCCCAAGCGTGTATCGCGCATGGCACTTAACTGACTGACTGATACAGGGTGGTGAAAGAACTAGAGTCAAGTGGTTAATAGATGAGTATTGACATTGCATTTAAATCCCTGGATGTTGTAGCCGTCAGGAAAGCAAGAATATGGAAGCGAGTTCGGTTCATGATATCCTCACTATCTTTCTGTAGAACCGCATTTCGGTTACTTCAAGTCTTTCCTTCCTCTTTGATGAGATTGTTCAGCAATTACTGCTATATAAGCATAAGATTTTTTTTCGTTTACATTCTCTTTAAAACCCCATCGTTTCTCATATTTTCGGTCCATGGTATCCTCAGCATCCTTCTGTAGAATCACATTTCGGTTGCTAGAAGTCTCTCCTTCATTTTTGACAAGATTGTCCAGCATTCACTGCCATATCGAATAACAGATATCACATAGCAATCCAGTATTCTCTTCTTTGTTTCTAGTCAATTTTTTCTGTCTCATTACTCTGCTCAGCTTCTTGAATGCATCCTTGGCCATGTCAATGTGCCTTTGGATCTCAGTGTCACACTTTTCGTCTTCTCCTAGAACTCTATGATATTTATAATAGTTTTATTTTCATGAAATTCTATCACTTTTACATTTATGCCTCCCACAGAAAATGTTAAAAACTGACTAAATATCGGATTTGAATAATTTAACAACTCTTCGTGCAAAATAATGGCTGAACTATCAACATTTATTAAGAAATACATTATTTTCCAGTAGAAGCTCACATTTATTTATGAAATGACCTAAACAACGAATTGTCTTCAATCACTTTGACGCAACCTGCTAGAGTAATAAGATACAAGACTAGGAATTTTCTAGCAGGATATGTGTTGATAACTATGCTAATTTGTATTCGTAATGTAGTTCTATAAAAGGATGCTGCGGATACCATGAATAGAGCATGTTGCAATGAGAAGGTTTTGGAAAATTCGGGTGGATTGTCGGTTTCTATTGTCTGGGGTACACCATTCCTTGACAATATAGTTCTTAGTATTTACTTTATTGAGATGATTGTTCTGTCTTTTACACTGACAACTTCTGACCATCTTGGGCATGAGTCCACTTTAGAAACTAGGAAGATAGTACTGGATTGCTATGTGATGTCTGTCCTTCAATATGGCAGTGAATGCTGGACAATACCACCAAAGATGAAGGAAAGAGTTGAAGCAACTAAAATGTGGTGCTACAGAAGGATGCTGCGACTATATTGTAAATCGAGCATGTGAGCAATGACGAGGTTTTGGAAAGGATGGAAACAAAAAGGAAATTAATACTGAGTACCAGGAAAAGATAGGTAAAGTTCCTGGGACATGCAATGAAGAAGGAGGGCTTGGAAAACCTGATATTAACAGCCCACATAAAGGTAAAAGAGACATGGGAAAGCAGCGGATAGCATATTTGAAGGGCCTGAGCAGGTGGATGACAGAACGGGGTTACGTGGTGTAACAGGAGAAAGCGTGCTAAGAGCCACGAGGGATAGGGAGACGTGGAAAGCCATGATTACCTACGTCCTGAAAGCACAGGGCACATAGAAGAAGAATGTAGTCTCTTGTTTGTTCCTGTTGATGATTTCACTAACTGATCCAGGGATTGAACTTACGACCATTAGATGACAGCAACATTTTAATAACGCACATATAAACAACGCTACCGATCTGAAAAAAAACAAAAAAAACAAAAACAAAAACAAAAAAAAAAACGAAAACAAAAAAAACCCCAGAAGTAAAATGTTTTTTCAACCTTTAAAACCATTTTTAGATTATTTCGACATTTAGTTATCAAGACGGGTTCGTTCGGCTTGTTTGCTAATTTTCTTATTACGAGAAAGTTCAAATTTGGATTCGTCTGTGCACAAAACATTTAGCTAAATTATATGTATATTTTATGAGAAACATTACACAGTGTGTCCCTAAAGTCTGGACCTATAGGCAAAAATGAATATTTTCAAGAAATGGAATTTTCAACATTTTATTGAATTGGAATATTAACAAATAACATCTTCCCGTCATTTGTGAAGCTAAGGTTTATGTGCTTCGCAAGATGCATGTACTCTTTATGCATTCAGTCAAGTGTGTTGCACCTAGGATGTTTAATGAGTACATCGTCTTGTTAATGAGTGTTAATATACACCAGTAACTGGAAACTTTCTACCTGGCTTGCTGTCACTTGATCTCAAATAATTTCTTTTAGCTTCACGTTCTCTTCTTCTTCTGTAAAGTCAGTCAGTTAAATGCCATACGTGATAAACGTTTGGGCGATCATGTCTCGAAAGAGACATGACTGACTGGGCAGAATATTATCCCGGAGTGGGTTGCCATTGCTTTCTGCGGTAGACTGGTTGCCAACCAAGGCTATATCCTATGTCCTATTATTTAACTCATGACTGGAGGGAAAAGACGGATTAATACCTTTCCCAAGGGTGTTTGTGCGTAAGTGAATGCAAGGAATTCAACTGGAATTCGAACTCGGCTTCCTGATTTGTCGTTCCGAGTCGATATCCACTGCACCACAACGCAAAGTAAAGGTGCACTGGATATCGAAAGTAGGTGCCATTTAAAAGACAAATAATTCATCAGTCAGTTAAGTGCCATACGTGATACACGCTTTGGGCGATCATGTCTCGAAAGAGACATGACTGACTGGGCAGAAGATTATCCCGCAGTAGATTGTCATTGCTTTCTGTGGTAGACTGGTAGCCAACCATGGCTATAGAACCCAATCTGTCCTGTTATTTAACCCATAACTGAAAAGAATAGACGGATTAATACCTTTCCCAAGGGTATTTGTGCGAAAGTGAATGCAACAACTGGAATTCGAACTCGGCTTTCCGATTTCTCTTTTCGAGCCAATATCCACTGCACCACAACGCACATTTATCAGCTGACAGGAACACTACAGCCGACCACTGAGTTTGGACTTGAATAAACAATTATTTTACGGATGACAAATTTAAGTCTTATATTCTTATCTGATGTCTCTAACACAACATCACATTTGTAATGTCTTATAATAGCTGTGCTTGTTTCTCCCTTCGTTTTTTTTTTTTTGCACGACCGTCACAACTTGCTAATACCTCATAAATTATGGGCTGTTCCTTTTTTATCATGTGGAAATGCAATACATATCACGGACGCTATTTACTTTTAACGCAAAAAGAAAGATAGAAAAAGAACAAAACAAAGACAAGTTTTATCGTCTCTTTATAATACATCATAAATAATAAACTATTCCGTTTTGTTCGCGTGGAAAGAGGAGAAAAGACTATTTAATTTCAGTAAAAGAATGAAAAAGTAAAACATAATGTAGTTATCTATATTTCCGAGACCAGGCACTATTTACATTATTCGGACTATTGACCTTGTAGTGTAGGGAGCTGGTCAACGTTTCTTTTGTTCAGCCTTGTGTCAGACTTAACCGAACTCCCTACAGCTTACAAATTTAATGCTGAATTATTATCTGAAGGTGTTCATCATCAGGTCGGAATATGTAGAATTAGTGCAGAAGAGAGGAATATGTAGAATTAGTGCAGAAGAGAGGAATATGTAGAATTAGTGCAGAAGAGAGGAATATGTAGAATTAGTGCAGAAGAGAGGAATAATAAAATATACACTTTGAATGTTAAAATAGAAATTTATTAAGAGGAGGAATGACATAAGTTGTAGAAGTCAATGTTTATTGAGAAAGTTAAGGTATCAAGAGTTCGTACAAAATGTTCTAGTAGTAATTGTTGAGTGGGATAAAGAGAAAGAGAACAAGGTGCGACCTGACCTTATCTCCGGGTAGATTTGAAGTTGCCGTTACATTTTAGATGTGTGTTAGCAAACCGCCTCCTTTGACTGACTGCCGAGACCAGTTAGAGACCATCCTTAAATATTCAATCCAGTCAAGTGGGGTGGCTCCAGAATGATTTTTTTCTTTAGCTGTGGAAAAACCGTTTCTCTGACGTATTTTGAATGTTGCGATTTGATGACCAATCAGGATCCAGAGTCCGCTACATAACTTCCCTTCCATTTTGATGAATGAGTTGTAATGGTATCTGTTGTCGCTTTTCAAATAATAGTTTTCGTTGTGGTTGCTTTTTTTGTTGTGGGTTGAGATGTGTTTCCATAACTTTTGTCAATTTTTTTAGCGTCTTGTTTGAAATCGATAAGAGTAGGTATGTTTAGTTTTTCCGTATGTCAAAGGTCACCTTTTTAAGTAAAGCAAGGATGTGTCTTTTCACCGGATCTGTTCAACTTGTACAACGAGACTATTTTGAGGACTCTAGAAGTTATACCTGGATTTGTCATTGGAGGCCACAATTTAAACAACCTAAGGTATACAGATGATACAGTGCTGATAGCAGACACAAAAAGGAAACTACAAGACCTCCTGCAGAAGGTAGCTGAAGAGAGTGACAAGAAAGGACTACAAATAAACTTCAAGAAAACCTAATGCATGGTCATCAGTAAAAAGGACAGCCCAATATGCCAAATACAGGTCGGGGATACTAGAATCAAGCAGGTACAAAAATTTAAATACCTGGGAAGTGTTATAACAGAAGATAGAAAGTGTGACACAGAGATCCGAAGGCGAATTGGCATGGCGAAGGAAGCATTCCAGAAGTTGATTAAAGTATTAAGAAACAGGACAATTTCGCTAGAAACAAGGAAGAGAGTACTGGATTGCCATGTGTTGTCAGTCCTTCAATATGGCAGTGAATGCTGGAAAATATCATCAAAGATGAAGGAAAAACTTGAAGCAACTGAAATGTGGTTCTACAGAAGGATGCTGCGAATATCATGGATCGAGCAAGTGAGCAATGATGAGGTCCTAGAAATGATGGAAACAAAAAGGAAATTAATACTGAGCATCAGGAAGAGACAATAAAGTTCCTGGGACATGCAATGAGGAAGGAGGGCTTAGAGAACCTGATACTAACAGGCCACATAGAGGAAAAAAGAGACAGGGGAAAGCAATGGATAACATATTTGAAGGACCTAATCAGGTGGATGACGGAACGAGGGTTGAATGGTGTAACAGGAGAAGGCGTGCTAAGAGCTCCAGAGACAGGGAAACGTGGAAAGCCATGATCGCCTACGTCCTGAAGGGGCAGGGCACATAGAAGAAGAAGAAGGATACAGAGAAAATGAAACATTTTTTTTAAGATGAAAATAAAATAAGGGATTTTTTTTTTATTTGTATAGTTTTAAATATTTGAAGTTCTCAAGCAGCATGTTTCTTTGAAGGTGTTTGTAGTTTCGATGTTGAATTTAAAAAAAAATCCTTTGTTATTATAGGATGATATTTTATCCGCATCAAATTTGAAATTGGAATTATTCAAAATTTTTGGGACTCTTGAAATTTGATGAAATTAGGAAAGAAATGTGTATTATTCAACGAAAGGCGTAAAGCAAGTTGATAAGGTTGGTTTCATATAAATTTTAAACAATTGTATTCAATAAAAAGGGTATATTTTTAGGTACTTATCTTTGGAGTTGAGAGTACGTTGACATTTTCCCGTAGGCACCTCTAGTGACTTTTTCGATTTTTCGATACCTAAATTTAAATTGAAATTTTAAAAAAATAAATAAGTTATCTTCAAGCTTTAAAATTAGCTTTAATTGAAAGCCAGGAGATTAAATTTTAATTTACGAAAGAAAAATACACTGGTATTTTTTTAAACCGAAATTCTATTGATTTTAATCTAATATTTTCTTGAAATCGGACAAATTAAAGTTAAATTTCCCACCATTTTTGATTTATCGACACATTCTGTCAACACTATGTAAACAGTAACCAAATTTCTGTTTTTAAAATCTTGCAAAAATAAAATATACCTCACTGACACGTCATTTAAGTCAATTTTTAAAATTGAAACTTACCTTTATCTGATTTCAGTGAAGTCATAATTCCTTACTGCCAGAAATTTACAATAAAAAAACAACTTTTGAACTACGGTAGCCCTACCTGTCATCACCTCGATTACCAAATGGAGGGGTGTTAAAAGATTTACGAGATCCGGAAGTTGTCAAACGGAAAGTATTGCGACCATACGGGCCAAAAAAACATAAAATTTTAATTTTTGTTTGGTTTTTTAACTAAATAGTAAAATTTAAAATAATAATTTCAGCAATTATATAATATTTAATAGAATTTTAGTTTACATTTATAGCCAGACATTTGAATATGCTTTCTGGATAAATAAAAATTTGAAAATTTAAATTTCTTTTAAAATAATTTTAATTTAATAAGAAAGAATGAAATCAAAATAACCAAACTATGTTATTTACTAATATTTTTATTATGTATTTTTCATATTATTAAGTTATCACTAAGTTTAAGGCATGGTAAAAATATCTAATTTAATTTTTATAGTACTGCAGATATTATAATTATGGAAACATGTTATGACTCTTATGGAACATCATACTTACTCAAAAATGGAACGTAAATGAACATATTTACACACAAACTTTTTTTAAATTAATTTAAAATATTTCTGCTAAACGATTTTTATTAAACTTTTCAATTTTAGATAGGCAATATGATAATCAGCTCTTAACTAAAAAATCTACTCACAATCAATTCTTTGGAGATTTTAAAAATATTTTTAAAAGCTTATATATTATTAAATGATTTAATAATAAAAAAATTAAAAAAAAATTAAAACAATTCCTTTAAAATTTTATTATTAATCGAAAAAAATTTTTTTTTCAGAGTATAATGTCCTCAATAGTTATTATTTATTCCAGTAGTTAAAAGATTATCAAATTAAATTATATCAGAATTTTATTGCATTTTTTATTTTACTCTTCGGAGAAAGTTTCCGGATACTGATTGCAAACTTAAGATAAAAAAATAAGTTCTACGTTGAACTAATAAAACAAAAGTTAGCAACTAATTAAAATTTTTTAACTTTTCATGGAATTACGTGAAGGTGGGGGTAACAGAGGTAAAAAAATGTTTTTATCAAGATTTTAAAAAAATAATAATTTCAAAAGTAATTTCATTCATTTGTGAATGAATACTGAAAGTTTTATTAAAATCCGACAATTATTGAATTTTTGCGAGAATTTCCAAATTAATGTGTTTTTACCCTAAAAAAAGTAGCAAATGCAATCATTTGGTGTCCATTGTAAAACAGTAGTAAAACGTTTCTTAGCCGCTAATTCAATCAAAACTTTTCAAAACAAAACATTCTGACGAAATTTCGAAAATGTTAGAAAGAATTAAAAATTTTTAAAAAATAATTAAAAACTACTTTGGTCTTTCCTCTTAAAAATAATATAAACATTTTGAGGGAAAAAGTTTGTTTTATTAAGTTTGGGACCTTTTTTAATCATACTATGCTGTTTTTTTTTTGACGTTAATGGAGGTACCTACAGGTAGTAGGAATTTTTCCACTGCATTTTCCTTGCTGGGTTTAAACGTCGGTGTTTACCAGTGAAGAATTCATCCTTCCATTCAGGTCTTCTTTTTCCGCATCTGAGTTTGCCAGTGAAGAAGAGGGTTGCGTTCGTGAAGGTGTAGGTTGCGTGTTGCGTGTTCTTTTCAAACGTCGAGAGTCAACATTGACGCGTAGGGAACTGGTTAATGTTTCTTTTGTTCAGCCTTGTGTCAGACTTAACCGAACTCCCTACAGCTTACAAATTTAATGCTGAATTATTATCTGAAGGTGTTCATCATCAGGTCGGAATATGTAGAATTAGTGCAGAAGAGAGGAATATGTAGAATTAGTGCAGAAGAGAGGAATAATAAAATATACACTTTGAATGTTAAAATAGAAATTTATTAAGAGGAGGAATGACATAAGTTGTAGAAGTCAATGTTCATTGAGAAAGTTAAGGTATCAAGAGTTCGTACAAAATGTTCTAGTAGTAATTGTTGAGTGGGATAAAGAGAAAGAGAACAAGGTGCGACCTGACCTTATCTCCGGGTAGATTTGAAGTTGCCGTTACATTTTAGATGTGTGTTAGCAAACCGCCTCCTTTGACTGACTGCCGAGACCAGTTAGAGACCATCCTTAAATATTCAATCCAGTCAAGTGGGGTGGCTCCAGAATGATTTTTTTCTTTAGCTGTGGAAAAACCGTTTCTCTGATGTATTTTGAATTTTGCGATTTCGATGACCAATTAGGATTCAGAGTTCCGCTACAACCTCATCTTTGTTGCCATTTGTACGACGTTTCGGCCGTTGTACGTTCGGCTTTAAGAACACATGGCCAAGTGAATATAGACGTTGGCTAGTTCCTGTGACTTGACTCAAAGAGTCATGAGTTCAATTCCAGGCTACAGCAGTGGTGAACAAGTAACTTGCAGCGTTAGAGGCAGATAACTCATGACTTTCAATCGGGGCTTTACGCAAGGAATGAGGATGATATACCCCAGTGATTGTAATAAAGGGCTTGGTTCGAAATTTCTAGCACCTAGTAGGCCGGAGCGTACAACGACCGAAAAGTCGAACAAAGATGAGGACAATAGCCCGAATAATGTAAATACTGTAAAAACAATGTGCTTAACGGCTGTTTCAGTGAAATGTAAAAAGTTTCCAATTTTAAATCCTTTAATTTTTTAGTCTCTTACTTCTTAAAATAACTCCCAACATTTATATTTATGATTGTTATTTCAATGTTTTGCTAAATTTGCTGAGCTCAAATATTTAACGATGCGGCATGGTATTTTCTGTGGATATTTCATTGTCGTATAACTCGCTATATTCTTATTCAGTCAGTAACTTAAGTCTTGAGATTCATCAGAAGATTAAAATAAGAAAACCCAGAATTTATCACAGATTAAAAACTAAAGTAAAAATGATCAAACTAGTGATGTTAAACCGCTTTGGTATCCAAATATCTAAACCATCTGACATTGGATTTGAAGGTTCCAAAAACAGACATCTGGTGCCCTCCGGAGCAGTGGTGTAGTAGATATCAGTTAAGTACCATACGTGAAACACGCTTGGGCGATCATGTCTCGAAAGAGACATGACTGACTGGGCAGAGGATTATCCCACAGTAGGTTGCCATTGCTTTCTGCGGTAGACTGGTTGCCAGCCAAGGCTATAGAACCCAATCTGTCCTATTATTTAACCAATAATTGGAGAAAAGAGACGGATTAATACCTTTCCCAAGGGTATTTGCGCGTAAGTGAATACAATGGATTCAACTGGAATTTGAACCCGGCTTCCCGATTTTTTGTTTCGAGCCGATATCCACTGCACCACAACGCACATCCGTTGCAGTAGATATGGGCGCCGGGTAATCAAGCGTTGCTAGCTTTCTGTTGCGGAAGGATCTGTGAAATAATATAGGGACTAATAAGAAACGGCATTACAGACACGAAATAACGCAATAACATAGGTAAAAAAAATAAATAAATAAAAATAAATAAAAATAATTGAAATTGTGTCTAGACACCATATAATATTTTTTTAGCTAATTTGAGGGTCATAAAGAATGTGGGTTGTAGTACAATGGATGTCGCCTCAGAACGAGAAATCGGAGAGCCGAGTTCGAATACCAGTCTAATTCGTTATATTCACTTACGCGCGAATGCCCCTGGGAAAGGTATTAATTCATCTCTTCTTCCCCAGCTATGGGTTAAATAGCATGTCTGATTGGGTTCTATATCCTTAGTCAACAACCAGTCTACCGCAGAAAGTGACAGCAAACTACTGCCGAAAAATCTTCTGCCCAGTCAGTTATGTCTCTTTCGAGACATGATCGCTGAAGTGTGTATCAGGTACGGCACTTAACTGACTGATCGAGGGCCATGAAACAGTAACATTTGATAGTGAAATGAGATCACACCATTCTTTTCTAAGTAGGTGTTTAAAACCGTATTATCACGCCTTCACACATAAAGAGAGAAATATCCTAGAAATGAAAGATGGCGAAATTGTTAATGATGAAGGGGGATATGAAAAACTTGATAATCGTTACGATGAAATAAAAAGTAATATAAAAAGCAGAAGGGTGGGGAATTCATCATGGTGTAATGGTTAACAAGCTTATTACTTGAGATCAATTACAACTGAGTACTGATTATCACTGGATGTTCCACACTTTCCGCATTTTCGCATTTAAAAAAAAAATTCGAGGTGGCATAATGGTTAGCATGCTAGTCTCACCAGATCATATAGTAGTGAGTTCGATCCTTACTGAATGATCCACACATTTAAACTAGGCTTACAAAATCACCAGAGCACTCCAACGTGGTATAATCGATAGCAAACTTACCTCGCCAGATTATTTACGATTGTATAGTTAGATCGAGCCTTTTGGCCTTATTTGATCCTCAATCAGCACCCTATATTTTGGGCCTTGTGCCATATCTAAGCTACGATTAGAAAATCATTATAAAATGCAAAGGAGAAAAACGTTACGTAGATTGATTTCATTCTGATAGTTTCCCTCAGAGGAGAAGTGAAATATTAAAATCAATTAAAACAGACAGCAATTAGCCAAATTAATTTTTACATATTCTAGTATTTTTAGGGAATCAATAATTTTTCTTGTCTCGGATATTATTTCCTATATTTTCAAACATTATTTTGTAGATACTCATGTTTGAACAGACGCACTGTTTCGCAAGCTTGTTAGCGTAATTTACACGATTTGAAGAAGCATGAAGTCTACTCAAACATCGGTGTCCACAAAAGAACGTTTGGAGTAGTGGGGAAATACTGTAGTATCTGCCGGCTTCACCCCACATGATGCTGGAACAGACTTTGCAGTTAGTGCTCTTCATTGAAACCAGGTGCATGAACAACCTGACAGATGCGCTCTCCCGGACCACTGGGTACGGATCCGTATGATTGGAACCAGATTACACATGATATGCACCTAATTTGTGGGTATTTACCCAAGTCTACCTCACGGAGGATGTGCATTGTGGTCCGGTGGATATCGACTCGGAACGAGAAATCGGAGAACCGAGTTCGAATTCCAGTTGAATTCGTTGCAATCATATACGTACAAATACCCTTGGGAAATGTATTAATACGTCACTTCCCTCTAGCTATGGGTCAAATAACAGAACGGATTGGGTTCTATAGCCTTGGTTGGCAACCAGTCTACCGCAGAAAGCAATGGCAACCTACTGCGGGATAATCTTCTGCCCAGTCAGTCATGTCTCTTTCGAGACATGATCGCCCAAAGCGTGTATCACGTATGGCACTTAACTGACTGACTACCTTACGGAGGCGGGATGTGGTACAAGGTAGTTCTTTTACGTGGAATTCCACACCTAAGTTGGATCGGGTCTTACCTACTTTCCCCCATACAAAACTCTGCCCTTCAGTATAGTATCTGGGTTCTTCTCTGTCTGAAGACAGAGAGTTCGACAAGGTTGATTTCGATTGCATCTGATATATGGGAAAAAAATTGACAGCTAAATATATCAACACCGATCCGAATGACAGTAAAGCTGGTCATACATCACCCAGAAGGATATAAGGTCCGTGTTCGGATCAAGGCCAGGTGGCTGCACACACTGACCTACAGGAATTAACGAAATTCAGAGTTGCATAAAAATGTAATGCTGCACAGGAAAAATACAATCTCGTGTATTCATTTATAAGACATAAGAATACTTCGTTATAATATATATATATATATATATATATATATATATATATATATATATATATATATATACTAGCATCATAGCCCGGCGTTATCCGTGCAACTCAGAATATTTTTTAATTAGATGATTAATGCAGCGTGTTGTAATTTCCGAGCGCTTTAGCCGCGACCTCACTTTAAAACTCAAAAAATAATTATATAAAAATTGTTGTTTAAAAATTGTTCGAAAATTCTATTAAAAAATCTATTTTCTTTTGTTTTGCGTAAACGTGAGTTGATGTATTGTGTGACATTATAAACAACATCGCATTTGTTTTTGTTTCAAAATTACGGGGGGAAAATATTTACATGTTTTGCTGACGAAATGAATTCCAGAAATTTTCGAAAAATATTTAAAAATGTAGACATTTAATTTTAGAGGAGAAACTTAATGCCACACGAATTACAGACAGATGATTTCCTGCATTAAATATTTAGCAAAAAAATAGTCTTTAATTTTTTTAAATTATATTTACTGAAGTATGAAATATTAAATCTGAAAAAAAATGACTTAAATAATTAAATTAACCATTGGCACTTTTTTTTACATATTTTGTTTTTGTTTGAAAAAAACACTTTTTTTAAGGAGCAAATGTAAACAATCGGCTCAATTGGCCAAAAAGTGTGAAAGGGAAAATTGCTGAACTTAAACTCAAAAAGTATGTGTCGACCTGGCTTCCCTGTAGATATGTGTCCCTCGAAAGTTTCAATGGCATAGCTTAAAAAATCTAGGCTTGCATAGGTTACAGTCATACACAGACTCACAGATTGCCTCATATATATATATATATATATATATATTTCATTTACGTGAGAACAGACATAAACCAGGAGGTGACGACAACCACGTGTGATCGCTGAAGTACTGTTAGATATGCAGTTCCCATGGATAAATTCGCGAATTTGTATCGTATCGTCGGGCGTATTGCTGGTAATAGGTTGCTTTAAATGCTCATAAACCGGGGAGCCGAGTTCGAATTCCAGTTGAATCAACTGTATTCACTTACGCGCAAATACCCTTGGGAAAGGTATTAATCCGTCTCTTCCTTCCAGTTATGGATTAAATAGCAGAACAGTTTGGGTTCTGTAGCCTTGGCTGGCAACCAGTCTACCGCAGTTAGCAATGGCAACCTACTGCAGGATAATCTTCTGCCCAGTCAGTCATGTCTCTTTCGAGACATGATCGCCCAAGCGTGTATCACGTATGGCACTTAACTGACTGACTGATCCGGATGTAAACGGTGTATTCAATTCAAAAACGTGTATCGGACCCAATGAATGTTTAGCAAAAAGTCGAATAAGCATTGCGAGAGGTTTGTTAGAAGATTTGTCAAACTTCACAAGAAAATGTTACAGTTTAAAATATAAACAACTAATATTTGCCTATTCGAGACCAAGTAAATGCTAATAGATTCAAGTATAAACGATCGATATTGTCCTTCTGGCTTGAGATAAAAAAAAGAACTTGTTCTTTTTCATCTTGTATGATAAATACCGAATGTGAATATGCACTACCTGCCTGTTAAGAAATTCAGACACTCTGTTATTTATTTTTTTTTGTAATCATATCACCCCGAGCAAGGCGGTAACGCTACTGAAGTGCAGGGGGCTACGTAAGAGTGAAAAGATTGGAAAAGAGAAAGCCGGAAACCACATCCTAAACAGGGAACAAGGGATGGGCCTCTTCACCTGTTCAATAGACGAGGGTGGAGTGTGAACCGGGCGATTATGGTTTATAAAATGGCGAAGTGTTCTAAAAATAGAAAAAGATAGACACACTGACGCCAAGAATTCAAAATTGGGCGGCAAAATAAGGAACTGTTTCTTTTGGTAGGAATAGGAGTAAGAGTAGGAGTAAGAAGTAGGAGTTAAGGACAGTAGTTTTGTGTAGGAGATTTGAAAAAAGGGAAGACGCTAGTAGTTGACCACTAGAGTCCAGAAGGGATAGGCTCGTTTACTACTAGCATCCCACAGTGAACAGAATTTGGCTAGTCTGCTCTTGTATCCACACAAAATTTAAAGGTTGTAACTTGATGTAAAAACCTAAAGTTTTATACCAAAATAAGCATCATTAATTCAAGTTTGTGTTATCTTCTAATTATACCAAAACGAAGCAAAGCAACAATTCCTATGTCCTTGGCTATGGAATTGTTTAACTTGGAGGGATCGTTGTCGATTATGGCCTGGATGTCACCATTAAATTTGGGAGTTCTTTTCTTATCAGAACGATTATAGTGAATTTTCTGAGTTGCTGTACTTTCGTAATTACTATTAGGCTTATCCGATTCTTTTTGAATTCTCTACACTATCCCCACCTTCCCCAAACACTCTGAAATGTTCGTATCGGAGATTCTCATGTGAATATCAAGCAGTATAGCAGTATTTTTTTTTTAATCATATCACCCCAAGCAAGGCGAAAACGCCACTGATGCGCAGGGGGCTACGTAAGGGTAAAAAAGAATGGAAAAGAGAAAAACCGGAAACCACAACCTGAACAGGAAACAAGGGATAAGCCTCTTCACCTGTTCAATAGACGAGGGTGGAGTGTAAACCGGGCGATACTTTAGACTATCTACTCCAATTGAAAAAAAATAAAAATAAAAAAAAGAGTGAAAAGATTGGAGAAGAGAAAAACCGGAAACCACAACCTGAACAAGAAACAAGGCATAAGCTTCTTCACCTGTTCAATAGACGTGGGTGGAGTGTGAACTATTAGGACTTTGAATAAACGGTAGTGGTATCCTAGTAGATAGAATCTATTCGGACCTTGAATAAATGGTGGTGGTATCCTAGTAGATAGAATCTATTCGGACCTTGAACAAATGGTGGTGGTATCCTAGTAGATAGAATCTATTAGGACCTTGAATAAATGGTGGTGGTATCCTAGTAGATAGAATCTATTCGGACCTTGAATAAATGGTGGTGGTATCCTAGTAGATAGAATCTATTCGGACCTTGAACAAATGGTGGTGGTATCCTAGTAGATAGAATCTATTCGGACCTTGAATAAATGGTGGTGGTATCCTAGTAGATAGAATCTATTCGGACCTTGAACAAATGGTGGTGGTATCCTAGTAGATAGAATCTATTCGGACCTTGAACAAATGGTGGTGGTATCCTAGTAGATAGAATCTATTCGGACCTTGAACAAATGGTGGTGGTATCCTAGTAGATAGAATCTATTCGGACCTTGAACAAATGGTGGTGGTATCCTAGTAGATAGAATCTATTCGGACCTTGAATAAATGGTGGTGGTATCCTAGTAGATAGAATCTATTCGGACCTTGAACAAATGGTGGTGGTATCCTAGTAGATAGAATCTATTCGGACCTTGAATAAATGGTGGTGGTATCCTAGTAGATAGAATCTATTCGGACCTTGAACAAATGGTGGTGGTATCCTAGTAGATAGAATCTATTCGGACCTTGAATAAATGGTGGTGGTATCCTAATAGATAGAATCTATTAGGACCTTGAATAAATGGTGGTGGTATCCTAGTAGATAGAATCTATTCGGACCTTGAATAAATGGTGGTGGTGTCCTAGTAGATAGAATCTATTCGGACCTTGAACAAATGGTGGTGGTATCCTAGTAGATAGAATCTATTAGGACCTTGAATAAGTTCTTGCTGATTTTTTCATGAAAATAATTTTTTACAAAATTAGTAAGAAACATGTCACTGAAAGTATTGTCCATAGCTATCAACTACTGGTAGAATAACGTGCCATGTTGCGCATTTTCTCATAGACGATACCCAACTGAATCTACTATACTGTGCAGAAGACAATAAAAAACAAACAACAATCATGTGCCAAATTAAAAATATGAAATGGCTATAATTTACCCATCGTACACTGTAACCAAACTTATTCAGAAATATCTAAACTGTCAGTTGTATCCTCAGGTCAATGAATAAAAATGGCTTCCAACGAATGAAGCGTGTAGATCATCACATATTTGTATATGTTATTAAATAGCCTTGTGAGATCGGGACTTTTACATGGATGTCATGCCTGGCGCTAAACCTGTTCATAAATATTTAAACTATCAGCTGTATAAAACCACTTTCTCAGATCAATGATTAAAAAATGGCTTCCAACGAATGAAGCATGTCGATCATTACATATTTATATGTGTTATTTAATAGCCTCGTCAGATCGAGACTTTCATATAGCTGTCATGTATGGCGCCAAACCCGGTCAGAGATATCTGAATTTTCAGCTGTATACAACCGCTTTCCCGAGTCAATGATTAGAAATTACTTCGAGCCAGTAAAGTTTGTAGGTCTCCTTGAGGACCAATCTTCTTGTAATCTTGTCAAATGACACGGCAGAAACATGAATAACTGTACCATATAACAAAGACAACATCACTCGAGGACATTCAAAAGCAGCAACAACCAAAATGGATAGCATATATGACTAAATAGTAACATTGATCAAGAAGGTGATATTCCACACAACGTTGAACAAAGTATTCATTGACTAAGCAGCAAGTGCTATTTCCGGTTGAATGCTAAAAAATCTTTCCATACGAACAAATACCTATTAGGATCATACAATTAGGAATGAAAATGAAAAGGACAGATTGGGTTCTATAGCCAGTCTACCGCAGAAAGCAATGGCAACCTACTACGGGATAATCTTCTGCCCAGTCAGTCATGCCTCTTTCGAGACATGATCGCCCAAGCGTGTTTCACGTATGGCACTTAACTGACTGACTGGTCGGAAACCAGCGAACGGAACTAATCAATATCCAGTTTGTGGTTGCTTGACTTTTACTCGTTCTTTTCTCTCACTTCAGCCAAGGAGTATCACTTCAAAAATCCAATCCCGTCAGCCATAAAACAGAAAGAAGAATGTGGAAAGACTCCAAGCACATGCACCAGGGACCAGTCCAAAAGTAGTCCAGCATCCACAGTTGTCAGTTGCACTGCCATCTGTATTTACTACCGATAAATCCTCTGAATGTAACGATGGCGATACTTACGATGGCGGCTGTTATCTGAGATCAAACACAAACAACTGTACCATATAACAAAAATCACATTACTCGAGGATATTCAAAAGCAGCAACAACGAAAATGGATTGCATATGTGACTAAATAGTAACATTGATCAAGAAGGTGATATTCCACACAACGTTGAACAACGTATTCATTGACTAAGCAGCAAGTGCTATTTCCGGTTGAATGCTATAAAATCTTTCTGTTAATATAATTTTTCAGAAAAAATAGTTTCTCAAGTCGATAGTTGTTATTGCTCCTTCCAATATTGATGGGTGGGGGGACTCTTCCTAACCTTCTCTTTCAAGTAGTGTGGAAAGTCAACATCCTAATTATATGATCATAGTACATTTTATTAAAACTGCATTTTTCAGGTATAAATTATGATCAGAAAAGTTCTGGACGCAGACAATTGAGTTGAGTATTTTGTGACTTGTTTATTTTGATACTGACTTTTCTTTAAATCTTAGAACATCTCAACAATGTCTTTTGGCGGCATTTTTTTTTTTACATTCTGCTTGGTGAAATGCTTCTTCTGATGTAAAATTAACTATGAAATTAACTATATATATATATATATATATATATATATATATATATATATATATATATATTTATGTGTGTGTGTGTGTGTGTGTGTGTGTGTGTGTGTGTGTACAGGCCATTGTTGTCTTATGACCTATGCAACTTTTCGACTATGACCGTAAATTAGTCTGGTCACGACTGCTTTGCATCTGGCAGCGTGTTAGCTAGGATTGAATAGATGGCACACGATGTGTTTCGTCTATATCATGAAATTTATGAAAAGAAAAGGAAAAAATAATTTAGTCGATTCTCACCATATATGCGAAAACAACAACAACAACATCATCATCATCATCATCATCATCATCAACAACAACAACAACAACAACAACAACAACAAAATAACTGTTAGTTACCTTTAATCCAGGCTTTAACCACAGCGATGATCTCCAACTAAATAACTTTGGCTAAATTTTTGTATTTGTAAGTATTTTGGAATGTTTTGAAATTAAAATACAGAACAGATTTTTTTTAAATATTTGCTAAACATACAAAAACATAGATGTAATGTTCGACTTAAATCTGTTGACCGTCAAGATGAAAAAAAAAACAATGTGTAGAAATATAATACAAATGGTTTAAAACATAAAGAAATCATGAAAATTTAAAAAAAAAATGTAATGCCGAAAGAACAATAAAAAGATTAATTGGTGGCCGACGAGTTGGTCAAGATCGTGGTTATAAGGCAACGACAACACACACACACACACACACACACACACATATGTATATAGATTGCTACCTAAATATACATTAATATATATATATATATATATATATATATGTTTTCAAAGTACTTCCTCCTTATTTCATTTGGAAATGGGTTATTTCCGCTACCTAGTTATTGTAAATCGCCTGAAGATACCGAAATGCTGAAAACTGGGTCGCAGAAATAACCCATTTCCAAATAAAGAATATTAAAAAATTTTACAATATAACTTAATCGTATTGAATACTTTTTAATACAACTGCGTGCTGGTCTAATTTAATTTTGACCCGAAACGAACTAATTAGTATATATATATATATATATATATATATATATATATATATATATATATATAAGTAAATAAGCTAACCTAGAGCCAAAGGACCAACCAAGGTTTCACCAAATAGATCATCAGGGTCATTCATTTTTTCCCCTCCGCGTTTATACTCGGTGGGTTTTTCGAGACGTGTTCAAAGATAAATTTACAGTTATATATATATATATATATATAGGCAACAATCTGTATTTATTAATTTTTTATTTAATTTTTCCAGTATTCTTACATGTTTCTTTTTTGCTGGAGATGAGTAGTTTAAAAATGCTTCATAATTTTTGACATTCCAATCGTTTTTAGCCACTTCACTGGCCATTTTCAGCGATGTTATTTTTCTGATGTTGTTATTTTATGCTCATATTCGGACTGTTACGTAATTTCTGTGTTTCTGTAAAAGAGCTTTCTTTAAAGCTATTACGTGACGTGCGCGACTGGGAATATATATATATTATTTTTTATTGCAATATAAACTGGGTACCTCCATTCATTCGCCCCCAAAACGGCATAGCATGATGTTAATAAAAACAAAGTTTTATCATCAAAATGCTTGTTATTATCAAGAGAAAAGATCGAAGTTTGTTGTCATGATTTTTTAATTTTGTTCAATCATTTCTAACACGTTTTTTTCCCGTCAGCAGTCCACTTTATGCTTACTTCAGTCAGTTAAGTGCCATACGTGATACACGCTTGGGCGATCATGTCTCGAAAGAGACATGACTGACTGGGCAGAAGATTATCCCGCAGTAGTTTGCCATTGCTTTCTGCGGTAGACTGGTTGCTGACCAAGGCTATAGAACCCAATCTCTCCTGTTATTTAACCCATAACTGGAAGGAATAGATGGATTAATACCTTTCCTAATGGTATTTGCGCGTAAATGAATGCAATGAATTCAGCTGGAATTCGAACTCGGCTTACGTAATGTTAACAATACTATGCAAGTCGGTTTTTGATGTTGAAAGACACATTAATTTGGAAATTCTTACAGGAATCAAATAATTGTTTAATTTTAATGAAACTTTCAGAACTTTTTCACAGACAAATGAAGTTATTTATGCAATTATTGTTTTTGAAAAATCTTGGTAAAAATATATTTTTTCATCTGTTACGCCCCCATCCAATTAATTGCATGAAACTTCTAGAAACTTATTATGTATTCTAATATATATATATATATATATATATATATATATAGTTAAATTCAGGACTCCTTGGGAAATGTAAATCATGTATTTTGTTTTTAATTACGAGACCATTTTTCTGAAAATCTGCTCCGAATGGTAAAACAAAAATTGCATTAAAACTACGCTATTTTTTAAAATTTAGATAAACTTTGAATTGATTTTATAAATAATATAATTTTAGGATATCATATTCTGAAAAAAATATTCGATAAATAATGAATTTTTATAAGAATTGTTTTCATTTTTTCTTTGCTAATTCTGATGATTTGTAAAGTTTCAAACACTTTAAATTGCTTTCAGTCACTTAGTATTTTCGGGTATTAATTTATTAAGTAATAACTATATTTACAATTCGAAAGTTGAAAAGCCTAATCCAAATTATTTAGAATTAAGATTTTTGATATAATTAGAAATTTTTATGTAAAACTACACATTTTTTTTTTACTATGGAAACTTATAAGAGGCTTGTCATTAAAAGATCACGTGTTTCAATGGTTGTTCCCCTTACGAAACCTTCCCTCGGATTATATCATTTTTTTGGTCATCATACTTCCAGATGTGCAAACTGATTCATAACAGGTGCAGTAATCGTCTCGTTGACCTTTCAACGAGTCAGACCTTCCTGATTAAGAAATTCTTTTATTCGAAATTTTATGCCATAAGCAAGTAATATTTATTTCAAATCAGATTAATTTAGCTTTAAATTTACTAGTTATTTAGAAATGATGTGTCACAGATGTATATTTTATTTTTGCAAGATTTTGAAAACCGAGAATTTGCTTTTGTTTGCAAATGTGTCGACTGCTGAAAAATGACCGAAAAACTGAAAAATATTTTAAAATCTCAAATTTTTAGATTCCAACCAATATAATTTCTGTTGGAAATACATCAGAGTATTTTGCTTACATCAGAGTATTTTGCTTAAAAATAGTAATTTTAATCATTTAGCATTCAATTAAAACTAAAATAAAAGCTTCAATTTAAAAAAAAAATCAATTTAAAATTTAGATATCGAAAATAAATGGAAATATCTACTATAAACATGATATAAAGTATTGCATATTGAATGCCAAATGAAGAAAATTGTCAGTTAACAGACGTCACTGTTTTTTGCAGATTGCAAAATAAAACGGAAAGAAAGTGAAAATGTGGAGAAATATTGAGACGCTGCCAGAAAACTGAAAAAATGATGGCCTTTAAAGCTGACTGTTCTGTCGTTATTGGCACGTATGGAAGAATCTTTAATATCTTTGCCAAAGGATTAAAATTGGTATTCTGTTCTGTGGAAGAACCAAAAACAATCCAAATAACAGAAAAATTAGCAAGAGTATTAAATGGGGAAAGTGGGGGAAATACCGAAGAATCACACAGCAAAATCTAACAGATAATGCCGTTATATAATAATAATAATAATAATAATAATAATAATAATAATAATAATAGAAAGATTGAAGCAAATAGACCGGGCATTATTGTTAAAAACCAGAAATAAAAAAAAACTTATCGGCTCGGAACGAGAAACCGGGGAGCCGAGTTCGAATTCCAGTTGAATCCACTGTATTCACTTACGCGCAAATACCCTTGGGAAAGGTATTAATCCGTCTCATCCTTCCAGTTATGGGTTAAATAGCAGGACAGATTGAGTTCTGTAGCCTTGGTCAGCAACCAGTCTACAGCAGAAAGCAATGGCAACTTACTGCGGGATAATCTTCTTTCGAGACATGATCGCCCAAGCGGGTATTATCACGTATGGCACTTAACTGACTGACTTATTAATTGATATGGTTCAGCGGATTGTAACATAGCAATCAAGGAATTCGAAAAACTGTCAAAATATAAAGACCTGGAAATTGAAATAGAAAAAATGTGGAAATTGAAAACAAGAATCGTGCCAGTGGTAGTAGGTGCAACTTGGAATGATAAAAAATGGAACAAAACAACATATTGAAAGAATCTCTGGAAACCACAGCTTAAGAAATATACAAAAAATTTTCTTGTTACGTACAGCCCACATACTAAGGAGAACTTTGTCTATGTAACGCTAGGGATGTTAGGGAGATATGAAAAAAATGAAATGGAGCCATAACAACACATCACACCCTGCCTAAGGTCTTCCCGCAGATTTGGTAGGTAGTACAACCATAGCAGAAATCGAAATATGATGAAAAATGGCAAAATAATAATAATAATAATAATAATAATAATAATAATAATAATAATAATAGTTAGTAGATTCTGTAGAAAAGCAAAACAGAGGCAAGAACCAACTACTGCGGCAAAAAATATGAAAATGAAAGCCAAAGATAAAGCTTTTGAACAGATGAAACAACGCTGGCAAGACAAACCTCTGCATGGCCAATATCCAGAACGTGCCAATAAATCCAATGTTGATAAAGTTAATACTCATCGATAGTTACGTGCATCTAGATTAAAGTCTGAGACTGAATGCTTTATTCTTGCAGCGCAAGACCAAAGTCTTTTCACTAGAAACTTTCAGGCAAATATTATACATAATAATATGGATCCAAAATGAGAAAAGAGCAAGATTTTACAGACAAAACAAGATTTTTCAAACTGATACAAAGAGATTTTACAGGGAAACAGATAAAAAAAGAATTGAAGTGACCGTCCCCCCCCAGAATGGAAGAAGTGACACAGTTCTGGGAAAAGATATGGGCTTGCCCTAAAGAACATAGCAAGGAAGTACATTGGATTGCGCAAGAGATAGAACGAATGAAAAATAAACCAGAACAGACATGGTCTGGAATTACAGAAGATGATGTTAAATTTGCACTAAAAAAAAGCACACAATTGGAAATTCCCAGCTATAGATAAAATTCCTAACTTTTGGCTATATTATTTAAATACAGCACATAAAAAACTAGCCAAAGAACTTCAAGAAATGGTTGACGATCCCACTAAAATTCCTGCATGGATGACCAAAGGAATTACATTTCTTCTACCCAAGAATGGTGACACAAACAACCCGAAAAACTACAGACCAATTACATGTCTTCCGACAACATATAAAATATTAACATCTATTTTAACAAAACAGACATATTTATTCTTAGAAAGAAATGACATGATACCGCTTGATTAAAAAGGGTGCAAACGTGGCTGTTATGGATGTAAAGACCAATTGCTAATTAACAAAATGATCCTGGAAAACTGCTACAGTACAAAGAAAAATCTTAGTACTGCCTGGATAGATTATCGAAAGGCATTCGATAGTGTGCCACATTCCTGGATTTTAAAGACTTTAAATATATACAAGATATCGCCCGTCATCATCAATTTCATCAAACAGTGCATGTCTATATGGAAAACAACCCTTTACCTCAATCATATAAATGGAACCTATAAGTCTGATGAAATAAACATCAAAAGAGGTATATTTCAAGGTGATTCTTTATCTCCCTTACTATTCTGCATATCATTAATAGCACTAACCAGTCAACTTAATAAGACAGAATGTGGTTATAAAATAGGCCAAAAGAAAATAAGCCATCTATTTTCCATGGATGACTTAAAGTTATATGTTAAGAATGATAATGAGCTGGAAGGTCTTCTGCAAACTGTAAAATGCTTCAGCGAAGACATTGGAATGAAATTTAATTTGAATAAATGTGCTAAAGCTACAGTTTTACGTGGATCAATACAAGAAACATCCTCAATTAGCTTAGACCCTGCTGTAACAATAAAAGAATTGAAACCAGAAGAAGCTTATAAATACCTAGGTGTAAATGAGAGCGAAAACATTCACCATAAAAAAATGAAAGAAATAGTGCGTAAAGAGTACTATAGAAGGCTACGAATGATATTAAAACTGAATTAAATTCACAGAACATAGTTATGGCCATTAATAGCCTTGCAATCCCAGTTGTCCAATATAGCTTTAACATCTTAAACTGGACTCTAAACGACATCAGGCGAATGGATGCTAAAACAAGAAAGCTTTTTTCTAAGCATAAGATGCATCATCCAAAGGCTGATGTAGACCGTCTATACATACCCCGTAAAGAAGGTGGAAGAGGTCTTATTCAGTTGGAATTGTCATACAAGACAACAACTATTGGCTTACTAACATACATAGAAACAACAAAGGATTGGATGATACAATTAGTAAGGCAACATGAAGAAAGAAAGAAAAAATATTCAATAATAAAAGAAGGCATTAAATACAAACAAGATTTACAGTTAGTAGATTCTGTAGAAAAGCAAAACAGAAGCCAAGAACCAACTATTGCGGCAAAAAATATGAAAATGAAAGCCAAAGATAAAGCTCTTGAACAGATGAAACAGCGCTGGCAAGACAAACCTCTGCATGGTCAATATCCAGAACGTGCCAATAAATCCAATGTTGACAAAGTTAATACTCATCGATGGTTACGTGCATCTGGATTAAAGTCTGAAACTGAAGGCTTTATTCTTGCAGCACAAGACCAAAGTCTTTTCACTAGAAACTTTCAGGCAAATATTATACATAATAATATGGATCCAAAATGCAGGTTTTGTGATAAACATCAAGAAACAATAGACCATCTAATCTCAGGATGTTCTGTACTTGCCCCAAATGAATATAAAAATCGCCACGATAGAGTGGGGCAATATTTACATTGGGCAATGTGCAAACATTATGGAAAAGCTGTAAACAAACACTGGTATGAACATCACCCAGCACCGGTTACAGAAATAGAAGATGTAACCATTCTATTGGATTACACCATCTACACAGACAGAAAAATTGAAGCAAATAGGCCAGACATTATTGCTAAAAACCAGAAGGAGAAAACTTGTCTATTAATTGATATGGCTTGTCCAGCGGATTGAAACATAGCAACCAAGGAATTTGGAAAACTGTCAAAATATAAAGACCTGGAAATTGAAATAGAAAAAAATGTGGAAATTGAAAACAAGAGTTGTGCCAGTGATAGTAGGTGCACTTGGAATGATAAAAAATGGAACAAAACAACACATTGAATGAATCCCTGGAAACCCCAGCTTAAGAGATTTACAAAAATTATCTTATTTAGTACAGCCCACACACTAAGGAGAACTTTGTTTATGTAACGCTAGGGATGATGGGGAAGATAGAAAAAACATGAAATGGAGTCATAACAACACGCCACGACCTGCCTTAGGTCTTCCCGCAGACTTGGTTGGTAGTGCGACCATAGCAGAAATGAAATATGATGAAAAATGACACAATAATAAAAATAATAATTTTAAGTTCAAATTGATCACCCAACCGGGTTTGATAGTTGTAAACAAAAGAAAGTTAACGTTTCAGTTAGTGGATTTCGCTGTTCCGATTAAGGAGATAAGAAAATGAAGAGATAAATGAGAATTTCGA
Source organism: Ascarosepion bandense (assembly GCA_037127315.1). Classification (NCBI taxonomy): domain Eukaryota; kingdom Metazoa; phylum Mollusca; class Cephalopoda; order Sepiida; family Sepiidae; genus Ascarosepion; species Ascarosepion bandense. The sequence goes on along the minus strand of JBBBDQ010001558.1, from coordinate 1,706,477 downwards.
AGAACGTTGCCAAAAGATTAGAAGAATTAGTATTCCGTGAAAGAGACGAAACAATCCACATGACAGTAAAAACAACAGGAATATTGAGGAAAGTGGATTCAAAGGATAATTACCTCAAATAAAAACTATCACAAATTACCGTTGTCATTTCTATGAATATTAATAATAATAATAATATCGAGAGGGGAGATTTCTAGTAGATTTTTAGAGATTTTTAGCACATCTATTGAACAGGTGTAAAGGCTCTCATCCCTTGTTCCCTGTTTAGGATGTGGTTCCCGGCTTTCTCTTTTCCAATCTTTTCACTCTTTTCTTTCTTTTTTTCTTTTTTTTTTTCTCAATTGGAGTGGATAGACTAAACTATCGCCCGGTTCACACTCCACCCACGTCTATTGAACAGGTGTAGAGGCTCATCCCTTGTTCCCTGTTTAGGATGTGGTTCCCGCTTTCTCTTTTCCAATCTTTTCATTCTTACGTAACCCCCTGCGCTTCAGTAGCATTACCGCCTTGCTTGGGATGATATGATTTAAAAAAATTCCTTTGTTAGAATACTGAGGGACACTTGCTTTCACTGAAATTTCCAGCGACATGCAACAAGCAACTGTTGTGAAATAATAATAATAATAATAATAAACTGTACTTTTCCCACCCTTCGTTAGTTCGCATGACTGTTATGTCCTGCCAATATTTTATTAATAATTGACTATTTCGTTTGATCGCGTGGAAAAAGTGGAGAAAGCACTACTTGGTTTCAGTGCGAAAATGAAAGAAAGAAGGAATGGAAGACAGATGAGTTTTCAATGAAATTGAATAATTCGCCAATTTAAATTCTTTACATCTTTACATTTATACCCGACTAGCAGTATAGCCCGGCGTTGCTCGGGTGTAATGAAAGCTTTAAAATTAATCCATGGTCCTGGAGCTCAGACTCAGCCTAAAGAATATTTGTGTGAAGTTTGGTGAGAATCGGATAAAATTGTAGATTTCTATAAAGGACATACAAACAGATAAACAGACACACACAAAAATATCTTGCCTTATATATATATATATATATATATATATATATATAATATCGATTTTCTGCACTATTGTAAGAACTGGAACATTGAAACTTCTGAATATTGTTTCTTATGTCTTTGTCTATGAGTGTATCAAATTTGATTCAAATTGGACCACTCCTTCTATAACTCGATTTTTTCGATTATCGATTTTCGATATTTATCGGGGGTACCTCGACACAAAACCCAGCTAAGAACAGTCGCAGACGCTTATAGTACAACTGTGTAAACTTTCAAGAAAATTGGTTCTGCCGAGTCTATAGGTAACGGATACACACACACACACACACACACACACACACACACACACACACACACACACACACACACACACACACACACACAGAGAGACAAAGTTCCATTTATAATAAGTTTAGATAGATGTGCGTTGTGGTGCAGTAGATATCAGCGCGGAAAAAGAAATCGGGGAGCCGATTTCGAATTCCTGTTGAATTCATTGCATTCACTTATGCACAAATAACCTTGAGAAAGGTATTAATCCGTCTCTTTCTTCCATTTATGGGTGAAATAAGAGAACAGATTGGGTTCTATAGCCTTGGCTGGCAACCAGTCTACCGCAGAAAGTAATGGCAACCTACTGCAGGGTAATCTTCTGCCCAGTCAGTCATGTCTCTTGCGAGACATGATCGCCCAAAGCGTGTATCACATATGGCACTTAACTGATGTTTATATCCACTTCGTAAAATAACGACCAGCATTCATATTTATGATTGTTATTGTAATTTGTTGCTAAAGTTGTTCAGTTTAAATAGTTAACGAGGCGATAAGTAAATTTCTGCGGGTATTATATTGTCTTAGAACTCAGCATGAGCTTCTTTTTTATGTGCTGTGGCCCGTAGGGCATAGGCAATCATGGCTCTTCACAATTTTCTGACCTTGCAGCTTTAAGTAAAGTCTGTCTTTTCTTTATTTCTAAATCCTGTCCCGCCTTCCATTTTTTCAAGCTCGTCAAGTTGTTCTTAATACTACTACTACTACTACTACTACTACTACTACTACTACTACTAATAAAATGATAATAATTCGGAAAAATGTGGAAATTGAAAACAATAATAGTACCAATGATAGTAGGTGCGCTGGGAATGATAAAAAAGGAACAAAACAACACATTGAAAGAACCGCCAGAAACCCCAGCTTAAGAGATATACAAAACTGCTCACACAGTAAGGAAAACATTGTCCATGTAACGCTGGCGGTGTTATGGGAGGTAGAAAAAACACATGAAATGTCTGCTTTAGGCCTTTCCTTGAGCTTGGTAGGTAGTGTGACCATAGCAGAAATCAAAATGTAACAATACTAATTGTTTTATGCTTCACCATGATTAATACGTTTCCCAATCGTATTTGCAAGTAAGTGAATACAAGTAATTCAACTGTTATTCGAACTCGGTTCCCCGATTTCTTGTTCCGAGCCGATATCCACTAAACCACAACCCACATCCAATAACGATAATCATAATGATAAAATAATAATAATAATAATAATAATAATAATAATAATAGGACCTTGAACAAGTCCTCGCTATTTTCCAACAGATGGTGTTCCCAGGACTGCGTATGTGTAGTTTCAGATGGTAAAGCATTTATGAGAAAGTACTACAAGCAATCTTGAAATTCAGAGTATGTCATTTCGCCGAAGTGTAAACAACTTTCTTTTTCATAGGGTTAAACATGTCGGATTTCGCGCCAAAAAAAATGTACTAGCGGGGAATTTTACTGCACTAGTTTATTCAAAAGAAATTTGCGACTGAAACACACAGAATCTTTGTTGAGACTTATAGTGACTTATAGTAACTATGCTCTGTCTGAAACAACACACAGAGATTGGTTTAAACGCTTCAAAATAATGATTTGATGTTGAAGATAAAGAAGGCTCAGGTGAATACAGAATAAGTTCGAAAACGAAGAATTGGAGGCATTAATTCATGAAGACACTTGTCAGGTGCAAGTTGAATTTACAGAATCATTAGGAGTTGATCACACAACAGTTTCGAAAAGTCTGAAAGCATTAGGAATGATTCAAAAGCAAGGACATTATGTGCCGTACGAGATGAAACCGAGAGACGTCGAACGGAGTCTTGTCACATGTGAACAGCTGCTTCAGTGGCAGAAAAAGAAAATCTTTTGCATCGTATCGTCATCAGCAATGAAAAGTTGATACACTACGATAACCCTAAGCGTAGAAGCCGAATATCTATGGTTTAATGCTTCTGTTCTGCATTTGGTGGGAACAGCTGGGTGTAGTTTACTATGAGCTGCTCAAACCGACCAAAACAATCATGGGAGATCGCTAACGACTACAATTGATGCTTTTGAGCCGGACATTGAAGAAAAAGAAAACGGTCGCTATACGAGCAGAGGCACAACAAAGTGATTTTGCAACATGACAAAGCTTAGCCCACATGTTGCGAAACGGGTGAAAACCTGCTTGGAAACGATTAAATGGGAAGTCCTACCCCACCTGCCGTATTTATCAGACATTGCCCAGTCCGTTTATCACCTGTTCCAATCGATGGCGTATGGCCTGGCTAAGCAGCACTTTCATTCTCATGAAGATGCTAAAAAATGGGTCGACTCTTGGTTAACCTCAAAAGACATGCCGTTTTTCCGAAGTGGAATTGAAATGCTGTTAGAAAGATGGGAAAAAGTAGTGGCTAGCGATGGACAATACTTTCAGTGACATGTTTCTTACTAACTTTTGTAAATAAAACATTACTTTTCATGAAAATCAGCGACAACTTATTCAAGATCCTAATAATAATGATAATAATATTAATAATAATAATATTAACACTAATGATAATAATAGTAATATTGTTACTAATAGTAGTAGTACTTCTACTACAACTACTACTACTACTATTGCTGTGGATTCCGGGTGAGGAACCGCACAAAATAATGAACAACAAAACAGATATGGAGATAGAAAAGTAGGTTATATTGAACGTAATATACAAATTTGAACGCAGGTTAGTAAATCTATTAGTAAGAAATGAATATATACAAGTCTTGAAGTGAAGTCGTTAAAAATAGTATATCCGTGTATATTATTCTAGCTGAGTGAAGCTCAGAGTTAGTCTGACTTCTGATGCGGTAATCTCTGGGTAACTTCGGTAACTTACGTATCAGTTCCGGTACTCTCCGATAACTCTAACGGATCTTTACGAGTACTCTCTCAACTCTATGGCAGCTACTGTTCTCTCTATGGCAGGAGTATATATATACTCAGTCGAGTCCATTATCATATACAAAGGGGAGATCCCACAACAATAATAATGCTTGATAGCTAGAACTTACAAAGTACACAAAGTGAAAAATTGTGTTAACCCGAAATTTAAAAACAATTGACAATTGTATCAGGTTGCTCGGTGATTTTACCCATTGGCTTGATAGAACGGGCTAATATCTACATTGGCGTATCTGCAATTTTTACGGGATAAAAACTGTAGAAAACTGGTATGAGCATCACCCAGACTAACTTAGAGTAATAGGACCTGTAATAATATGCATTTCAGAAGCTGAGTAGAGTATCAAGAGACAGGAAGCTTTTGGGTCATGGAGGGAGGAAAGAAGGCTTGGAGAACCTGATGCTCACGGGATGGATAGAATGAAAAAAAAAGACAAGAAAAAGCAACACATGACAAATTTGATGGACATAGTTGATGGGCTTGGGCAGATTGATGATGGAGCAGGAATTGAATGGGATAACAGCAAAAATGGTATTAAGAGCGACAGTAGATAGGGAAATGTGGGAGGCTGTGATCGTCTATGTCCTGAAGAGGCACGAATCTTAGAAGAAAAATAACCTAATCGGGGCCTGAAAATATTTCTGATAGTTGTAAACAAAAAGAAAATTTTTTAGAAAGTGGATTTTGATGTTAGCGTAGAGTAGATATGAAAGTGGAGAGATAGATGATTATCTCAAGATTGCCGGTGATATAAGGAAATTGTGGCACTTGAAGGATACAGTAATCATTAATGGGGCAATGATAACACCGGAAGAGCCTGAAAAAAGCATTGGCAAACGGGAAAGTGATAGAGAAAGTTCAACCCATTCATGCGGTTACATTATTAAATACGAACAGAATGCTGATCTTTGTAAAAGCTAATAGATAAGGTTTGTTTTTTAGTTTCACAAACAGAATAATAACGATAGTGGATTTTACTGTTCTGGTGGACAAGAATAGCTCTGAACGAAAATAGATAAAATCTCGATCTTGTGAAACATAAAAGTAATGGTTGTGCTAATAATTGTTATAACGCTAGGCAAAGTCCCGAAGTTCTGAGTGATAAAATAAGGAGAAATTGTTCGTATGAAGAAACCATCCAAATGACTACATCAAATGGAAATAAACAGAATCTTGAGGTTGATAAGAGTTTTTTTTTTAAATCATTTCACCCCAAGCAAAGCAGAACTGCCACTGGTGCGCAGGGGGTTTACAGAAGAGGTGAATGATGAGAAAGAGGAACAGGTCACAGGGAAGTCAGAGAATGAGTAAGAACAGGATGACAATACAGGTGTGAAGAAGGTTGCGTGAGAGTAGAGTGGAAAGGAAGAACATGATACAAAATAAGAAATGGCAATTGACTTTGCATTTAAATTCTTGGAGATTGTAGTTTTCAGGGAAGCAAATATACCAAAGGGAATTCCACAGGCGGGAAGTGCGAGGAAAAATGCTGATAGAGTAGAAGTTGCGGTTACATTTGATTGGTTTCACTGTAAACGGGTGGTACCTAATTGCTAGTCTAGTAACTCGAGTAAATTCATGCAAAGAGGGCACCAGCGAGCTAAGCTCGTCAGAGCAGAAGCTGTGGAAGTATTTGTAGAAGAGACAGAGGGGAGCCACATTACGTCGGTGAGAAAGTGACTGCAGTTGAGCTACCAAGTTGGGATCGATTACATTACAGATTCTTCGCTGGATTTTGTCAAGAATCCCGAGATGAATAGCAGGGGCACCCAACCAGATGTGACAGCAGTATTCAAAGCACGGGCGGATAGTAGACTTACATATGTGTAAGATAGATTTAGACGAGAAAAACTTCTGAGCCCTACGAAGAGAACCAATCTTCCGAGCAGCAGATTTAGCTATAGATTCAATATAATCATTCCACTTGAGGTCAGCTGATAGATTTAGACCTAGGAAGCGCAGTGTTTTGCTTTCAGGGAGACTAGCCTGATCCATTCTAATGGGGGTGGGTGCGGTAGTAGAAATTGTCTATGGTGGTTAAATGATAGCAGCTTCGTTCTGGAAGCATTAAAATTTATGAGTCAGTTCTTACCCAGTGCACCACTGATTGGATGTCCTTTACTAGATCAGCAGCGAAATTTGCTTTGTCAGCCCCGGCAGATTTCTTATCGAGGAGGGAAGAAATGATGGTATTGTCACCGTAGATGCCTACTTGGGATCTGATTACATCCGGGAGATCGTTGATGAAGATCATAAAAAGCGTAAGACCTTGAATAGAGCCTTGAGGGGCACCCGCGTTCGTATGATAGGATCTGGAAGCATGACCATTCAATACTATCTTCATTATGCGATTTGTTAGTGCTAGTGTATTGGTAAAATTTCCAGAGAAAACTTAATGATTAAATACAAAATAGCAATGATAATAGTAATATTAACTGTTTTCTTATAAGGAAACATTTGGCATTCAATGATCAAACAACCAGTACTACTCTTGGTTAAAATTTATGAAATATTTATCTGTGTTGTACACTGTGTTTTTACGACACGTGATCAAAAGAGCTGAGTTCGAATTCCAGTTGAATCCATTGTATTCACTTACGCGCAAATACCCTTGGGAAAGGTATTAATCCGTCTCTTCCTTCCAGTTATGGGTTAAATAGCAGGACAGACTGGGTTCTATAGCCTTGGTCGGCAACCAGTCTACCGCAGAAAGCAATGGCAACCTACTGCGGGATAATCTTCTGTCCAGTCAGTCATGTCTCTTTCGAGACATGATCGCCCAAGCGTGTATCACGTATGGCACTTAACTGACTGACTGATCAAAAGACAACTTGCTGTTGTCCGAGTCTTTACCCTTTAATGGAGATTTTGGTCTCATTTAATATTTCATATGTTAGTCATTCCCGCTATCATCTATAGGCTCGTTTTCTACTATATTTTCCTGATCTGAAGAACTCATCCTTTCTTTTTTATCAAGATTTTCCTCAATCGCAATATCTTCCTTTCCAATTCTATGTCTTATTTAGTCGGAATGAGCTATTAGGTTTTTTTCCTTTTTTTGATATAATGAATGTCTGATGTTCTTTTGCATAATGAAATTAACTGTCTCACGAATTGCTATATTGTGTTTTTATACCACATCTTATCACTCTTTTTCGAGTTCAGTAACTGTTATTGCTCAGCTTGTTTGAACTAGTATAGAACGCCAGTATCTCACGTCATTTTTTTCTTAAATAATATCCATTCTAGTTATTGCTGCCGTTAAAAAACCTCAAGTGATGGGGTTTCTGTTATTTGGAACAGATCATTGTGCTTCTGTAACGATGTTCAAAGAAGTCGAAACTTCACTCAGACTTTAAAGGTTTCATTTGCTAGAAATTATTTTTAATTATTGTCATAAGAAAGCGGTTGTATACGGCTGATAGTTTAAATATTTCTGAATGAGTTTGAGGCCATGCATGACATCCATATGAAAGTTTTGATCTTACGAGGCTATTTAATAACATATATAAATATGTGATGATCTACATGATTTTTTGGTTAGGAGCCATTTTTAACCATTGACCTGCGGATAGTTTAAACATTTCTAAACGGGTTTGGCGCCAAGCATAACATCCATATGAAAGTTTCAATCTGACGAGGCTATTTAATAACATATATAAATATGTGATGATCTACATGATTTTTTGGTTGGGAGCCATTTTTAACCATTGACCTGCGGATAGTTTAAACATTTCTAAACGGGTTTGGCGCCAAGCATAACATCCATATGAAAGTTTCAATCTGACGAGGCTATTTAATAACATATATAAATATGTGATGATCTACATGATTTTTTGGTTGGGAGCCATTTTTAACCATTGACCTGCGGATAGTTTAAACATTTCTAAACGGGTTTGGCGCCAAGCATAACATCCATATGAAAGTTTCAATCTGACGAGGCTATTTAATAACATATATAAATATGTGATGATCTACATGATTTTTTGGTTGGGAGCCATTTTTAACCATTGACCTGCGGATAGTTTAAACATTTCTAAACGGGTTTGGCGCCAAGCATAACATCCATATGAAAGTTTCAATCTGACGAGGCTATTTAATAACATATATAAATATGTGATGATCTACATGATTTTTTGGTTGGGAGCCATTTTTAACCATTGACCTGCGGATAGTTTAAACATTTCTAAACGGGTTTGGCGCCAAGCATAACATCCATATGAAAGTTTCAATCTGACGAGGCTATTTAATAACATATATAAATATGTGATGATCTACATGATTTTTTGGTTGGGAGCCATTTTTAATCATTGACCTGCGGATAGTTTAAACATTTCTAAACGGGTTTGGCGCCAAGCATAACATCCATATGAAAGTTTCAATCTGACGAGGCTATTTAATAACATATATAAATATGTGATGATCTACATGATTTTTTGGTTGGGAGCCATTTTTAACCATTGACCTGCGGATAGTTTAAACATTTCTAAACGGGTTTGGCGCCAAGCATAACATCCATATGAAAGTTTCAATCTGACGAGGCTATTTAATAACATATATAAATATGTGATGATCTACATGATTTTTTGGTTGGGAGCCATTTTTAATCATTGACCTGCGGATAGTTTAAACATTTCTAAACGGGTTTGGCGCCAAGCATAACATCCATATGAAAGTTTCAATCTGACGAGGCTATTTAATAACATATATAAATATGTGATGTTATTTAGTTACCTCCACTCATTTTCGATAACTAACTTTTAAATTGAATTTTTAAAAATAAAAATTTTCTTTAAATACTGTAGTGTATTTCAAACAGAAATTATATTGATTGGAGTATAAAAATTTTACATTGTTTTTTTAATTTTTTCAATTTTTCGGTCATTTTTAGCGATCGACACGTTTGTAAACAAAAGTTTGATTCTCGGTTTAAAAAATCTTGCAAAAATAAAATATACATCTGTGACACATCATTTTTATAGAATTAGCAAATTTAATCTTAAATGAATATGATTTATACAAGTATTACTTATTTATAGCATGAAATTTAGAATAAAACTATTTTTCAAACACAGAGTTGATCTTCTAACCTTTCCACCGTAATTGAAATGTGTTGACAGATTCGAGATAAGATAAGCGTATGGCAATCACAAGTGACATAATTGTACAAATTCTTTTCCGGTAAGAGGAAGAAACCTTGAAGCACATAATCTTTTAATGTACTCATAAAAATTACAATAAAAAAAAAACTTCAAATACACACACATACACATAAATTATTTTAAAGATACGATGACTAGATGATTTTTATTAAACTTTTCAGTTTTTGATTAGTAAATATAGTCTTAATTTTATAGCCTACTAACCTAACGTCTACAAGTCTTGGAAATATTTTAAAATATTTTTGAAACTTTGTCAATTATTATAATTAAATAAACAAAAATGAAAACAATTCTTTTAAAATTTCATTATCAATCGAAAAAAAAATTTCTTCAGACTATAATGTCTGATATTTATATAATTTATTAAATCAATTAAAAGCTTATCTAATTAAATAATGTCATTGCAACCATATTTCTACGTAAATACATGTTTTGATTTAATACAACGGAGTGAGGAAAATTGTTACTAGTGGTATTGTTAATTTTGCAAATTACAATATGAGTGGAGAGAAAAAGAAGCATAATAGATGATAAAATTGTTTATTGACGATCGCAATATGAATGCAGCTAAGAAATTGTGAGAAAAATATATATTGCAAATTTTTAAACTCTTGGAAACTCGCTGGAAAGTGAATTGATCAAAACATTTTTGCAGATGTAAAGCGACAGGTCAGATGGAGCCATCCTATTGTCGGCCATTGTGGGATATAAAGCGGAAGCTTTTGCAGCTAGTAAAAAAAAAAATCTTTAGGTAGAATATTGTTTCAGGCTTGTCATAAACTTTTGATGAGGTCAGGTAAGGTTAAATCCTCAAAATTCTTCTTGAGAACAGATTCTAAAGTCAGAAAAATAGATGATGTAATTGAGAGAAAGAAGACAAAAAGACATTACGTCATATGAGGTGTTGATATTTCATTCGTTGGGCCATAACGCCCCCTTGAATCGTGTAGGTGGAAAATAATCACATTGGTCTAAGTTTTGAGTCTCATAGATATTCGGTCCATCCCCAAAAGAATTGGGGACAGCTATAAAAATCGAGACCGAGTGAGAAAAATCAGTTGGTTGAGTAGTTTTTGAAATTGCAGTCAAGATGTAACAACTGAGGGAAAAGTGTTCCCAACTGGGGGCCACGACCCAGAGACTGGTCGCCTCCCATAGAACTCATGGCTGAAGATGTAAAACAACGTGGAAAAGCCTGCCGCCGACCAACTTAAAAGAGTTAAAGTCGATTTTTGTTATTGCCGAGTGAAGGAGACAAGACGAATTTACGAGAATGCTCAACTTCGGCCGTTTCCATAAAACTTTCTTCGGTAAAGAGCCGAGAGATTTTGGCAGATTTTGAGAGAATTTGTGTGTTTTTTAGAGCTGTCGAGCGACAGAGACAAAACGACCCCACCGCCGCCGTCATCATCATCAGTCGCCACTTCGTTTCCACTTTGGCTGTCTCCGTAAAGTTTGATAAAGCCCTGAAAAGACTTGTTTTTTTTTTTGAGAATCGAAAGCTCTGATTATTTTTAACGAAATTGCGCCCTGTTATGAAAAAAAACAAACTTGTTTTTATTTGGAAAATTTGGAAGCTCTGATTATTTTTTAACAAAACTTCTCTCCGTTGTAAACTTTGAAATTCGGCGATTGTACATTCTGCTTTTATAATTAATTATTATTTTTTTTTTTATATATAAAGACTTTCTTTCGTGACTCATCCAGGCGTCTTCGAATTTATTCACTTTTTTTTTTGGGTGCCGTATTAATTTTGTTTAAACACAAGTGTACACAAGTGTCCGGTCTGGTTTGATATGGCAGAGGGACGGCTACCGGGTTTTTCAACGTGACTTTTCTGAAATCAAAAGAACACAGCGTGGGCAGAGAGGTTCAGCGTTGTAATAGACATCTTGAGGACCAGCTACTGTGACGAGGCCATCAACACGATTAGCGAACCGATAGTGTAGTCATAATTGGTGCCGTTTCGATAGCATTAACCCGTTCAGGTTTCGGTCATCATCATCACAACAGGTTCCGGACCAGGGGCAGCGAACCAGTCGGGCCGAGGTGTCACAGTCATAGATTTATTGCTTTTTTTATTTCACTATTCAGAGCAAATTTTTGGCAAAGGGCGCTAAATAATACATGATTTACGTTCCCCCACGGATTCCTGTGTTTAACTAATAAAATAATTTTTGACGACAGAATTTAATTTCTTGAAATTTCATGAATTTATGTGGAGTGGGGGCGTAACAGATGTAAAAATATTTTTACCAATATTTTTTGAAATAATGATTTTAAAAATAATTTCGTTTATTTGTAAACTAGCAGTATAGCCCGGCGTTGCTCGGGTGTAATGAAATCTTTAAAACTAATCCATGATCCTGGAGCTCAGACTCTTTGGACGTTGGCACGAAAAACTAAAAAGCAATAGTTGTTTCCAGTTAAAGCAAAGCTGTAGACTGAAAGCAAAATGAATGTATGTAAGTCACATTTTGATTTCCTGGTATCGATATAAAATTTTCTGCACTATTGTAAGAACTGCAACCTTGAAACTTCTGAATATCGTTTCTTAAAAAAAGACAACTTTATTTCTTACTTTCATTACACCCTGCATTGCTCGGGTGTAATGAAAGCTTTAAAACTAATCCATGGTCTTGGAGCTCAGACTATTTGGATGTTGGCACGAAAGACTAAAAAGCAATAGTTGTTTCCAGTTAAAGCGAAACCGTAGACTGAAAGAAAAATGAATGTATGTAAGTCAAATTTTGATTTCCTGGTATCGATATCAAATAAGTTTTTTTCGCCGTTAACTGAATTTTGAAGGCTAAATAAGTCCTCTGAGTAAATGGTATCATGGCTGAGACTAAGAACTACAATTATACCTACTTAGAGCCAAACCTGAAGCAAAAACTAAAATAAAAGGGCTGAAAAAAAATACAGACATACAGGCAGACAAATTCTGAAAGTTTGATTAAAATCCAACAATTATTTAATTTAAAATTAATGTGTTTGTCACCGGAAAAAATGAGTTATGTAATATTCCATTTTTCATTGTAAACTTACGTAACGATTTGACTCCCTGCAAACGAAAATAAAAACAGATTTTATCAAAATTTTGAACGGGTTAGAAATGATTAAAAAATGCTTTGATCTTTCCGCTTAATAATAACATAAACATTTTGATGGAAAAAGTTCGTTTTTATTAAGACTGGGGCCTTTTTTCTAATCGTAGATAGGTTCACTTATTGTCTGATCACACTTCTCCTTGGTCTTTTGGCTCAATACCTGGCCGCAGCATAACGAACCAAAGTTTTGAGAGTTGATTTCCTAAAAGAGAATTAACTGAAAGTGGGATATCCCCACAAAAGGCGTGACACGTGGAATGAGAGTAATCTACACCCGTGAATTAAATAAAGTATTCGTTTCAAAATTTCAGCAAGTATCACCTGAAGAATTTCGAAGCGTACAACAACCGAAACGTCGTGAATATGACAAATAAGATAAGGACAACAGTCTGAACTATGTAAATAGTGTAAATAAGAATTGATAGATTCACATGTCTTATTTTTCAGTCTACTCCCAAGTCTTTTGAGCATGAGTAGAGTTTTATTTTTTGTTTTTCAGTTTATCATTTTGTTTCCGGTTCCTTCAAAATTTCCGGCCCCTTTTAAGTCAACTCAAAACTTCAAACGTCTTCGCCTAAACTCTGAAATTTATACTATTCTTGGACTTCCGGTTCCTTTTAAAGAGTTTTATTTTTCATTCACTTCAAGTGGCCCCTTGCGTCTTAGTGGTGTTATCAACATACTTGAGGCGAATTGATGAAAAAAAAAAAAAAAAAAAGTTCTATACACCGCTATATTTGAAATGTTTAATATTTACTAATTTCACATCTTCTTTTACGATAGATATAATTTTGTGGTTTTATGATAAACTAGCAGTATAGCCCGGCGTTGCTCCGGTGTAATGAAAGCTTTAAAACTAATCCATGGTCCTGGAGCTCAGACTCAGCCTAAAGAATATTTGTATGAAGTTTGGTTAGAATCGGATAAAAATTGTGGATTTGTATATAGGACATACAGACAGATAAACAGACACACACACAAACATCTTACTTTTTATATATATATTATCAATTTTCTGCACTATTGTAAGAACTGCAACCTTGAAACTTCAGAATATCGTTTCTTATGTCTTTGTCTATGAGTGTATCAAATTTCTATAACCCGATTTTTTCGATTATCGATTCGACACAAAACCTGGCTAAGAACATTCGCAGACGCTTATAGTACAGTTGTGTAAATTTTCAAGAAAATTGGTTCTGCCGTTTCGGAGTCTATAGGTAACGGACACACAGAGACACAGACACATACACACACAGACAAAGTTCCTTTTATAAATAAGTTTAGATAATAATAACAATAATAATACAGTAATTCCTCGGAATACCTACGACGATTCGTGGTTCTCCATTAATCTTGTTTCAACTTCTGCTGTTTAACTCGTACATACGACTCAAACGGCGCAGCGGGAGAGTTCATTGAGGGGTGCGGCTCTAGATTGAGGAAGCCGACGTAGGTTGTACGCCATAATGGACTGCTTTGCTTTCGATCTCTTTTCGATCTGTTTTCTGTTTGTGAAAACTTACTGTCCTTCATTGTGGAGTGCCAAAGTGCCGAGTGTAAACTGATATTCACTACCTCCCCACTACGGTAGATGCTGCACAAGGTGGGAAATCCGAGCCCTTAAGATCAGTCAAAAATATCCCGTAGACACTGCTTAAGACAGAGTCAGGTTCTCGTCTGTTCACCCCAGACAAGACTTTACCTTTCGGCGGAGCCTCATCTGGGTTCCTTTCCGCCTGGAGGCAGAGAGATGATCAAGAGAGTTTCGGCGCACTCAAGTGATGAGTGTAAACCGTTTCAAGAGCTCGTTGATTACTGCTTTTCTTGGCTTGATTATACTGGCCTCATTTACACACTGGAGACTAACTAGCCGGGTATTATAATAAAAGTAAAAAGAAAGTGAGACAGAAACCCGTAGTTTTATAGGATTAAAAATAGTGTTTTCCAGAAACTAAGCAAAGCATGACAAGATAGGAAAATCTTTGTAGGAAGAAAAAACTTTGAATTCAAATCCGTGGAAAAGGTCAACGGAACATATTTCGCAAAGTTTCTTAAGAATTAACAGAAAAAAAAAAGCGTTAAGGGTGGGGTCTATTGTAATATAACAATCTGGCCCCACCCGAGAAGAAGGCTGTTGCAAGAGGGGTTGTTTTCCGGTCGTTGAAAGGAACGGATGTTTGTTTGACCTTATTTCCGGCAGTAGCGGAAATGGACAGAGGCAAACAGAACAGGTGTCTCTGAGAATTACGTGGGCGTGCGTGGGCGAGGCAAAATCCGGAAGTCCCGGTTTGGAGATTATAAAAAGACCTCGGCGCACGGATTTCAGACAGAGAGACGAGACAGAGGCAGACGAGAGAGCCAGACCAGACCAGAGGAGCAACAGATACGACGACCCCCCCGTCAACCCCATTAGAAGCGCGCTCTCAATTCTCTGTCCCTGTGCTACACGGTTCATCGTCATTAATAAAAATATAACTTATATTTTTATATATATGCGTGTTTGTTGTTTGTCGATATACAACACTATCAGTGTTGTGTTCAAGGACTTTCCTTCGTATAATACATTCATTATATGTCCTAAGCGTAGTGTTTTTTTTTAAGAAAGTCATCAACATGGAAGTTAAATTCGATATTATTAACCGCTCTGAAAAGAAACAGCGAGGAACATTGGTCAGTTGATTGTTCAACTGTCGTGACGGTTATCAAAGATAATGATCGCATCCTTGAAGATGTGAAAAAATCAACACCAATGAAATTTACTGTTATTACTAAACAGCGTAGTGGTCTCATTATTGAGATGGAAATGTTATTAGTACTTTGGCTCGATGACCAGAATCAATAGCGTATAAGTATGTCCTCCATGTGATTTTTTTACTCCTAATTATGTTAACATATGCTATAGAAATGTGTATTTATATCCTAGATTATTATTTTACTATTGTGTCATTGGTGCAATAGATATTGGCTCAGAATGAGTTCGAATTCCAGTTGCATTCGCTGCACTTACTTATTCCCTCCAGCTATGGGTTAAATAGCAGAACAGCTTGCGTTCTCTAGCGTAGAGGCATGAAGGCCTTGGAACTGCTCAACAGACATGTGCATCTCTCGTCAAGAGCTGATCAGAACTCTTCCTCATCCCAAGCATGACTGTTAATATAGACCAACGCTCGGAAGGAGAAATCGGAATTCCAGCTGAACTCGTTGCATTCACTTATTCCATTTCTTATCCCTCCAGCTATGGGTTAAATAGCAGGACAGATTGAGTTATGTAGTCTTGGTTGGCAACGTCTACTGCATAAAGTAATGGCAACCTACTATGGAAAAATCTTCTGCCCAGTCAGTCACGTCTCCTTCCAGACATTATTGCCCATGCGTGTATCACGTATGGCAATTAACTGATCAGTCAGTCAGTTATGTGCCATATGTGATACACGCTTGGGCGATCATGTCTCGAAAGAGACATGACTGACTGGGCAGAAGATTATCCCGCAGTAGGTTGCCATTGCTTTTTGCGGTAGACTGGTTGTCGACCAAGGCTATAGAACCCAATCTGTCCTGTTATTTAACCCATAACTGGAAGGAATAGACGGATTAATACCTTTCCCAAGGGTATTTGCGGGTAAGTGAATGCAATGAATTCAGCTGGAATTCGAACTCGGCTTCCCGATTTCTCGTTCCGAGCCGATATCCAATGCACCACAACGCACATCCGTCCCTGATTAACTGATATGTAAGTCATTATTATCTTCAATAAATTCTTACAGTTTAAAAATATATATTCTGGCAAAAGGTTCATAAGTAGTACCCCCCCCCCCCCCAAAAAAAAACCCAAAAAACCAAATCAATATCTTTTTAAATCAACGAAAGAAGGAAAATCTTTCGGATTCGGAGATGGAATGCGTTATTTCCAATGAAACGTAGACTAAAACTGGTAGAAAGAACATTGATAAATATTTAAGCTTTGCCTGAAGGCTGCTAAAATTACCGAAGATGAAACATGAAAGTGATGCCCAAAAGCAACCGGGAATTGGAGAGTAACTCGTAGAGATTAAAAGAATTTCTAGCTCCAGGTAAGTAATTGAAATCTCAGTACTGTTAAAGTGTAAATTCCGAAGAGTGTACATGACTTGCTGTCACGTGGTCCCCACTATTAACCACAAGGAAGATCTTATGCGAATAGATATAATAAAAACGAAAAGAAATAAAACAATGAACAAAAAATATAAGAAAGAAGGAAAAACGATAACCGCAGGAAAATTAACAAAGAAAGAAAGATAGCAAGGAAGAAAGACAAACAAGGATAAAGAAAGAAAAAAAGAAAGAAAGAGAAAAGAAAGATAAAGAAATAAAGATAGAATAAAACAAAGTAAGAAAATGCTAAACAAAAAAAAAAAAAAAGAAAGAAATAGATCAAAGAAAGAAAGAAAGAGTTGGAAAATGTTAAGAAAAAGAAAGAAAGAGCTACGAAATAGAAAGAAAGAAAAAAAGAAAGAAGGATAGAAAGAAATAAAGAAAAAAGAAAGAAAAAAGAAAAAAGAAAGAAAGAAAGAAAACGAAAAATGAAAGAGTTGGAAAATGTAAAGAAAGAAAGAAAAACCAAAAAGAAAGGAAGAGTTGTGAAAGAATTAAGAAAGAAAAAAAGAAAGAAAGAAAGAAAGAATGAAAGAAAGAATAATAAATATTACGAAAGAAAGAAAGAAAGAAAGAAAGAAAGAAAGAAAGAATGAATGAAAGAAAGGAAGAAAGAAAATATAAAAAGAAAAGCGTTTAAGGAGAGTAAGTGAAAAGTTGACCGATGAGAAGGAAAAAAAGAAAGAAGTGAAAAAAAAAAGAAAAAAAAAAGTGTTATAGAAAGATAAAGAAAGGGGTCGGGCCCTGACTTATCGCTGAATGAATTACGTATTTACTGCTAGAGATCGATAGCCCAAGTATGATGTCAGGTTCCCCTCATTTCGTGTTCGAGCTCTGAAAAAGGTCGCTATTTCGAAGGCTGTGTAAGGCTAAAGGCCTTTTCTTCCGTGTATGTTGCGCGCATTTGGCTTTTACGATAAGCCGTGCAAATATAGAAAGAAAGAATGAGCTAAAATCAGAAGGAAAGAAATGAAAGAAAAAAAATGATGAAAGAAAAATGAATGAGCGTAAATAAGTTACGTAAAATGTGAGAGAAGCAGAAAGAAAGAAAAAGTTTAAAAAATAAATTTTTGAGAGATGAAAAAGGAAAATTAGAACATTCATTACCACACACACACACACACACACACACACACACACACACACACACTGCCGGTGCAAGGGTATCGTGCGTGCCCCCACTCCGAATGTATGACACTCCCCGAATCTATGATACGTGGTTCCCAATACATCTCAATTTTCATAAGGTAGTATTCATTCATATAAAAATACAAATTTTATTGTAACCTAATTATGTACACAATAATAATGGATCAGAGGCAATATAGGTGAACAATTCGACTAGAAAAATTGAAACTAAACAACATGTATAGGTATGTCACAATAAATCTTTCCATCTTAAATAAATGGTGTGGCAATTTTTATTTTTTAGCATCATCTTGCGATTTTTCATGTTAAAAAAGTTGAATAATTTTTTTTTAATACATTCAACATTATGGATAAAAAATAGCGTTTTTATAGTGTCTTTTTGAGACTTGGCATGAGCTAAACAAATTCGCGGAATTGGACAAAACAAAAAAAAAAAAAAGAAAAAAGAAGACCCCTAAAGTGACGTCAAAATCTACCCAAGTTGTGTGTTCAATAATGTGTAACAGAAATAAATGTAGGTACCAAAAAAGCAAATGTTGTTAAAGATAGCGACAGTCACAAAGGACTACCCAGAGCCCCTGTCACGCCTGCCTCCTCCCTCGGAGAGTTCGGAAGTAATACGCACTGGTCTTGCACACACACATACACACACACACACACACACACACACACACACACACGCCCGTCGAATGGAATGTATACATGGAGATTCAGTTACTTTATATTTGAAAGCAACTATATTTCTGGCCTTGCATTGTAGCTACATCAACGGACTCCCACTTCCATGTAACAAATGTTACTACAACCGCTACTACCAAAAACAATAATTACTACTACTACTACTACCACACACATACACACACATATATATGTATATATACGGGCTTATATGTCTAGGTAAATGTGTTTATAATCGAGTCTGTACAGTCGTATCCTGAAAGGAGGTAAAGCCTAAATGCATTTATTCACAATTTGAATTTGCGGAAAAAGCAGTCATCAGAAAAAAAAAAAAAAAAAAAAAAAGAATTTAATAATAAAAAAAAAAATAAACAAAAAGAGGTGGGTCGCACATGCATTTTATTCTCTCTTGCTTTTTAAAAGGCCACGCATGCGACCAACGTCAGCGAGTCAGCGAGAGAGAAAGAGAGAGAGAGACAGAGAGAGCATCGGAGGTTGACCAATAATTGATTTGATTCTGAATAATAATAATAATAATAATAATAATAATAATAATAATAATAAAAAGAAACAATCAAAAACGTGAGGGATTCGCTCACAGGACACTAGCGCTTCACACACTGAGCGGAGATTCTCTTTTCTCTCAGTGTTTCAACGGAGTGTGGAAAACAGGAGCCGAAATAAAAGGACTTGCAGGAACACTAGCAGACCGAGGATTCGGCCAACCATGCTTTCATTGTGTACAACTCTCTGCCTTCTGGCTGCAGCTGTAGTGGTCGGTGCAAAACCAGCTCTTGTGTATGAAGAAGCTGATGTAAGTCGGAATTTATTTCTATCTATCTATCTATCTATCTATCTATCTATCTATCTATCTATCTATCTATCTATCTATCTATCTATACTTATTGATTATTTCTAAGAGTTTATTTATCTTTCCTTGTATGAAATAGCTTTTTTATTTGCAGAATTTTTGTTGTTGTTGTGGTGAGGGATAAAAAAATTCAGGACGAAAAAATCTCTTGTGGTTTCTCGTCACTTCAGTGGAAAAGTTTTAAAATTTTTTACATAATTTTTTTTCTCTATAAAATAGTTGAACTTTGTTCTTTCTATTAGACTTTTTGTTTTTCCCTCTTTTTCGTAAAGATATGTTTTAGTTAGACTTTGCAATAATCTCAAGAAACTTACTATTTGCACACACACACACACACACACACACACACACACACACACACACACACACACACACACACACACGTACTCTTAGTCTTTCTCCCCACCTCTCTGTCTCTGTCTCTGTCTCTCTCTCTCTATATATATATATATACATATATATACATACATATATATCTTCAGAATATATTCGTGAACCAATCCTTCTTTTAGACATATTTCATTGCATAAGACGGACAAAGAATATTTTTCATTTTTTTTATTAAGTTTTTGTAGTTTTCTTAAAAACATAATAAAAAAGCTTGCAAAATATTTCTTGATATTTTTTCTTCGCTGTATTCAGTGACGCACACACACACACACGCACACACACACACACACACACACACACATATATATATATAGATATAGATATAACATTCTGCATTTGAGCAGCAATTCTTTTTATGCAAGTTTTGTTAAAAATGAAAGAGAAGGTGTAGTTAATCTATTTTATAGACAATTTTATTTTACTGTTCGTAAAGAATTATATTGGATATACTATAAGATGTTTAACAAGAAAACTCACGTTACATCTCACTGGTCATAGCTCAATTAGGTCTCATTTAAATACACATGGAGACTTACCAAACTATATCCATAACATACTCGTTGATAATATAAATAGCCTCATCCATATGTATAAAAAAAGCGAAAATAATGGAGACATCATGTAAAAAAAAATCCAAAACGAAAACAAAAACCAACCCTCAACAATATCAACTATGAACACGGCCACAATCTGCTGAACGTGTTTTGAAAAGAAACCATTCCTATAACTCTAGTTACATACAGAAACCAATCAATATATTCCTTGATAATAACTTAAAGTAGAACCGAAATCGTTTAGATAAGTAAAAACATTCGGACATTTTTTTATGAAAAATATAAAAATATGTAAAAAAATGATACAAGTGAACAAAGAACGAAGATTAACAACATTCAAAACATTAATTTAAAACACGGCTCAATATAGAAATGGAGAAATGAATATTTATTATAAGTTATAGTTTAGAACATGTACAAATTATAATTTACTACAAAAGTGTACATGTTCTAAACTATAACTTATAATATATATATATATATATATATATATATATATATATATATATAAGAATCTCTCCCTTACATACCCACACATATATAGGATACACACTCACACACACACCCGTATATATATATATATATATATATATATATATATATATATACATATATATATATATATATACTTCTCAATCCTATATATAAATATATATATAAATATAAAATTATTTAGTTCTTGGTCATGATTAAATTTGCTGGATGTTAGGATGTTAGGAAAATGAAAAAATAAATTAAATCTTCCTTTTATATATATATATATATATATATATATATATATATATATAATAATCTCTCCCTCACATACACACACATATATAGGATACGCATTCACACACACACACACACACACACACACACACACACACACACACACATATATATATATATATATATATATATATATATATATATATATATATATACACACACTTCTCAATCCTATAATTTTTGGTCATAATTAAATTTGACCAGTACACAGTTGTATTAAAAAAATGTTCAATACAAGTACCTTGTAAAACTTCTGAATATTTTCATTTGTAAACGAGTTATTACGTGACCCAGGTTCGTACCTTTCGGTGTCTTCAGGTGATTTACCGATTTACTGACTTCACCGTTTTTTTTTTAAACGCTTACGTAACAGAGATCTTTTATGAACGCGCAATTTTCAAAATTAGGAAAAGTTACTTAAAGGTCTTAGTACATTTTTATCACTGATTGTATGATCCTAATAGGTAATTGTTGGTAAGGTTACACTTGGTCATAAATTCTGTTCTTTCATTTAGTAATTAATTTTTGTTTGGGAACAACATAATGGCTAAAGTTTTCTTCCTGGCGCAGTCTACATATTTTAACACTATTGTAAGGCATGGATATATATATATATATATATATATATATATATATATATACGCACCGGTCATTCGATAATGAATTGGAGCACTCTAACTATTGGGCGTGTTTATACGTGCTAAAAAGCCCGCCTTCTTCTACTGGACGCTCGTGGCCTAGGGGTAGTATCGCCGACTGATACAATTCGGTCGGGTTTCAATCCTGGGTTAGGAAGCGACCGGAGTCTAAGCCGTACTGATAAGCTGTAATACAGAGAAACAGATCTGTCTGCGGATGACTATTGTATATATATATATATATATATATATATATATATATATATATATATTGGAAGAACACAGTCAGTCAGTTAAATGCCATACATGATACACGCTTGGGCGATCATGTCTCGAAAGAGACATGACTGACTGGGCAGAAGATTATCCCGCAGTAGGTTGCCATTGCTTTCTGCGGTAGACTGGTTGCCGACCAAGGCTATAGAACCCAATCAGTCCTGCTCTTTAACCCATAACTGGAAGGAAGAGACGGATTAATACCTTTCCCAATGGTATTTGCGCGTAAGTGAATACAATGGATTCAACTGGAATTATATTTTTACTCGGTTTTTATACTTATATAGTAATCTATAGTATAATCTATAGTATAATCTTCTATAGTAATCAACGTGGTTTTAACAGCGTTGGTGTTTTTGATATGATAAAATATAGTTTTAAGGCATGCTATATTTATAGGATAAAAATGCAGATAAAACGCGATTTCAACACCGAATAATGTCTGTCAATTTTATAGCCTTAAAATTTCGTTAAAACATGAAACGTTGTCATCTGGTGTTGAACTCTGTACACTACTTAATATAGTAAATCTTAAAACTGTGTGTGTAGCTGCGTGTGTTCGTGATTCTTGATTTATATATTTATAAAAAATCACGCACCCCCTCCATATATATATATATATATATATATATATATATATATATATATATATATATAAATATAAATATATATATAAAAGTCATATATACCGGGTGTAACAGGAAAAATGTCACATTTTTAACATATTTTTAACTCTTTGTATTTTGGCAACATATTGAGGAATTTTGAAGAAATTTCATCAGTGTTTTGCAGTGCTCTCATTCTCTATTTTAAGCAAGAAAATAATCGAAATTATTATTAGTCTAACAGAATAAATGATGAAGAATATTGTTTAAACCAAAATTGTCAGTAAATTTTTTAATCTAACATAAAATATATCAAACAACTGTTAGAAAATTCCAATACGGCTTAAATTAATGATGAACGATTCCATAGTAAATGCCACAAAGATCATAGCAAGAACAAAAAGTGTTAGGATTCAAGAGTTGCTCTCTTCTTTGCAATAACTTTCTTCACTCTCTTTTGGAATGGACCACAAGCTTTCTTGATGAATTCTACCATGATGTCTTTCTCCCATGTCTGTTTGATATAATTTTTAAGGGCTTCAAGAGTGTTGTGGAGCTTCTTACAAGCTTTTCTAGCCAGTTAGTTCCAGATACTATAATCTAATGGATTCAAATCAGGTGAAGAAGGGGACCAAGTGTCATTATCCCAAAACCTGTCCCCAAACTCATCCTTGAGAAACTTTTGAGCAATTCGGCTTGTGTGACAAGCGGGTCTATCCTGCTGGAAAGTGAACTTGAATTCTTTATTGATTTTGTTGGATCTTGTCCGGTCAACTGCTTCAGGATATTGAGAAAGAATCCAGAGTTTAACATCTTCCAAAACTTGAATGTAACGTGCTCCAGTGAGTCTTTCGGCGTTGTTAAACATCATTAGTGGCATTTTTTTGCCATCTGATGCTAGGCAAGCAAAAGCCATTACTTTCGTAGGTGTTTTGTTCTTAAAAAGAGCACTTTTGTTTCTTTTATGAGGATCGGGAGCAAGAACACGATTGTTTCGTCGGTTTGTGTGAAATTCTTTTCGTCCGTGTCAAAAATCAGGACCATGTTTTTACTTGACTCAGTAGAGTTTTTGGCCTTTCGAATCTCCTCACTTTCTGTCCAGAAGTAACAAGGTGCTTCACTGGTCTAACGTACGATTTCATTTTCAGGTCTTCTTTGATTGCCCTTTGAACTGTCATTGCTGATACTCCTCTGTCACGAGCCAAGCCTCTTATTGATTGAGTTGAAACATTTCTTATTGAACTTTTCAGTTCCAGATTGAAGTAACGATCCCTCTTTCTGTTGTGACCTCCTGATCTAGCCTTTCTTTCAACTGTTCAACTTTTCCGGGACTTATCCAAGGTTCTTTTGATAGTTCTTGGATGAGCTTTGAAGATGGAAGCCAGGGATTGGATGCTAGTGCAATTTTTTGAGGTTTGAACGATCTTTTCCCTGTCGACAGCGGTCAGTTGAGGAGTCATGATGTAGCAGACACACAATTCATGAAAAAGTTTTTGTTTCTGGTCTAATAACTTAAATATTAATGCAAGGATTTGGGAGAAATAATAATACTGTCTTTCTTAAGGTGTTATTCATGCATCTGCAAAAAATCAAATGTATTAGCTTTGTAGTTTTAGTCATAATAAGCATTTTATGTCATTGACAATTTTGCTGTTATACCCGCTATATATATATATATATATATATATATATATATATATATATATATATATATATATATATAACATAGCACACTTGGTATACAATCCAGGTAATCTGATAGACACGAACTCAAGAGAACTCAATGGTAAATTCATTTATTTAATAGTGTAATAGAATTTATAAAAGATTTTAGATTATTACAATGGGTAATACATATTTCACCGCGTCCTGATGTTATTATCGCGGCTCGTCAGACCCAAAGAACCAACTGTTGTACCATTTGGGTCTGACGAGCCGCGATAATAACATCAGGACGCGGTGAAATATGTATTACCCATTGTAATAATCTAAAATCTTTTCTAAATTATATATATATATATATATATATATAAACTTTTATTAAAGACATAACATGGTACTGCGATTAAGTTTTTTGTTTAATTTCTTTATCATTCGTCTTTAATAAAACTTGCATAAACGATGGATTGTTACCCAAATTTTCTTACACACATACACATGCGCGCACACACACAAGCACGCACACACAGATTTATATATGTATATATGTCCGTAAACACGGAGAATCGGGTCACAGTCAGATAAATGAACGGAAGACAAAACATTTCGCTGGCACTGAACGCTCATTAATATCACTGTTATTATTTATCTAATTCAATCTACTCCCAAACTTGCCACAAGCAATCGAATTGTATTTTTACGGTATATCAACTATTTGTGGATTATTTAAAAAGCCTCATCATATTTCAGATCATAGGTTTTTGCTTACCTTTACCGGTGATCACAATGGATTCCCCCTCCTCCAGATCTAAGTACTAAGCGGAATCGACTGTGTTTTTAGTGGGATTTGACAGTAGGCTACCATAATTTAACACTGATTAAACAACAAAACAAAACATGAACAACAACAACAACTACGTATATATCATCATCATCGCGTTTCAGGTTTTTTAATGCCAAAAAAGGTGTATAAGGTGGTCTTCGACGGATCTTGTTTTGAAGCAGCTTTTTTTTATTCATACTATTAACGTTTTTTATAGCATGTTCAGTATGACGCTTCTTTGGATGTTGGATTTTTGTCTTTCAGATTGTAGCTAAAAGCGACAACAATAAATATAATCATAAGCAGGAAAGATTTTTATTACTTTGTCTGTATAAGTTTAACATTGGGCACTTCGACGTGGTGCAATGGTTAACAAGCTTGATTCGCTATAACATATTACAACTGAGTTGTGAGTTCGATCCCCACTGGGTACCCTATACTTTCGGCCTTGTGCCACGACTAAGCGGCGCTTAGAAAATCAACTACATAAGTTTAACTAATAAGATTATGAAGAAAATAATAATAATAATAATAGTAATAATAATGATATGAACATAATCCTATATCTGTAGTTGAAGGAAAAGATGTTACCATCCTCGGAGATTTTTCTGTCACTACAGTCGGAACAATACAATCAAAGAGCCCAGGCATTTATTATCAATCAGTCAGTCAGTTAAGTGCCATACGTTATACACGTTTGGGCGATCATGTGTCTTTCGATCCATGACTGACTAGGCAGAAGATTATCCTTCATAAATTGCCATTTTTTTTTTTTTTGCGGGAGACTGGTTTCCAGGCAAGCCATAGAACCCAATCTGTTCCGTTATTGAATCCATAGCTAGAGGGAGAAGAGATGGATTAAGACCTTTCCATGGGGTATTTGCGCCTAAGTGAATGTAGCGAATTCAATTAGAATTCGAACTCGGCTTTCCGACTTCTCATTCCGTGCCGATATCCATTGCCCCCCCCTCACTACCCCCAACAAAAAAGTTTCCACACTGATTGACATGAGAGTAGAAAGTACCGAAAACATTTTTGTGATGGGTTTTGCAAAAAAAAAAAATGCAAATACAAACACCTGGAGATAGAAATAGAAAAAATGTTGCACTTAAAAACTAAAACTGTTTCTGTTAGGATTGGAGCTTTGGGTCTGATAAAGTAAGGAACTTAAGAACAAATCAACAAAATGCTTCAGGCACCATCTTTCCACCAAATCCAAAAATTAATTCCAACAATCATAGCCCATCTCCTGCGAAGAGCTTTGTGCATCGTTCAGAGTTTTTTTTTCTTAATTACTGTCTTTTGTTTCATTAAGAGTGAAAAAATAAATTAAAAATACACCATTCGCGTACCATTGCTTATGGCTCGGCATAGGATTATAAAACGAATGTAGCTCTATTCTTAATTATAATAATCCTCTGTATTAAAGTAAAGACCGTTGTGCATTTATTTGTGTGCATATATATATATATATATATATATATATATATATATATATATATTGAACAGGTTAAGAGGCTCATCTCTTGTTCCCTGTTTAGGATGTGGTTTCCGGCTTTCTCTTTACCAATCTTTTCACTTTGTTTTTTTTTCAGTTGGAATAGATAGATCTATCTATCGCCCGGTTCACACTCCACCCACGCCTATTGAACAGGTTAAGAGGCTCATCCCTTGTTCCCTGTTTAGGATGTGGTTTCCGGCTTTCTCTTTTCCAATCTTCTCACTATTACGTAGCCCCCTGCACATCAGTGGCCTTACCGCCTTGCTCGGGGTGATACGATTAATATATATATATATATATATATATATATATATATATATATATATATTGTAATAGTTGTTACAATGGTTTATAAAAGCATAAAATCACTACACAAAAATCTTCATGTTTCGGTGCACAAATGCTCCTCATCTGGTGATAAGTGGAAATGAAAAATAAATGGTGAAAACAGTTTATTCTTGGTAACGTGATATGTAAGTGATGTGTGGGATGGGAATTTAGTATGTTTAAGCCGGTCAGTCGGCAGTTTGTAATCATAGAGATACAGCCTTGGGTTAGGAGAGGGGGGCGGGGTAGCCTAGTTTTGGATAGGTCACTTTTTAGTTTTCTCTAGGTAATTCTTATATTGGGATGTAAGGGTTTTAAGAAAGGGTAAACACTTTTTTTTTCACTACTATCTATGAGTGGATGGAATAGAGTGACTTTTTAGTGTTGTGTGGGTTTATTTTATTTTATTAATACAATATTCGTTTTTTATTTTGTGGATTAAACATGGATATTAATGACCTTTTGGAGAGGATTATTTTATGTGAATGAGTTATTTTTTGGTTAATTAAATTTTAACGACAAATATCTTTGATGTTTACATAACACTGCTAATTCATCCCTACGGTTCAATAGTTCGCTATTGTTGGGGTACTTTAGAATGTGCAGCTTTTCATTTAAGCACAAAGTACAGATGTCGTTAAGCGAGTTACAGGTTTTAATTTTTTCCAGGATTTTCCATGTTACTTTGGGTTTCTTTTATGTGTCCTTTAATTTCCAAAAATACGCAGAAAGGGATGTTTGGTTTCGATACATGTTGTTTTTGAGTGAAGTTAAGTGCATGTACCAGCGCTACTTAAAGGTGATCTTTGTAGATCCGCTGTAGACTTTATTTACAGTTGGGTTTTCAATTAATGTTATATTGCATTGATAGACAACTGAATTTATTTTACACCTATTTTGTAGTGGGCAATTATTGGAGTTTTACTTATAGGGTTGTTAGTGGGGAAGTGTTTTTTAATTAAATTGAGGAACTTCTGTCCTAACTTGGTGTTTACCATTTGGTTGAAAGGAGGTGTGTACCAAATTATTTTTCTATTTCTATTTTTCCTGCTGTGGTTATAGTTTGTTATATACTTGATGTCTTGGTTTTTGTAGCCACTTTTTTTAGGGACTTATTGTAAGGACTTTTATGTTTGTTGAATATTTCTTCACTGGAAGAGTTTTACTAATTCTATACTCTATGGAGGAGGGTATATGTTTGATTATACTTGGGTGGGGGTGATTTGAATTATTATTTACTAAGTCGACTGTTACATCGAGGAAGTTTACTTCTTTTAAATTAATGTTGACTATTACTTTTAGATTTAAACTTTTGGATTCTCTCTGAATAAGTTTTCTTATTTTGTCAGTTTTAAAATGTGTAGAATTTTGTACTAACATAAGACCATCATCTCTATATAACCCTATGTCTTGTGTGTTTAAATCATGGTGTACAGTAAGATTGTATAGTGCAAATAAGCCAATGTGATCGGAAGACTCTGCAGGGTCTAACGCACCCATTGTAATGTATATATACCCATTGTAATATATATATATATATATATATATATATATATATCTCCCTCCTGTCAGGCGCATGGAGAGAGAGAGAGAGAGAGAGAGAGAGAGAGAGAGAGAGAGAGAGAGAGAGAGAGAGAGAGAGAGAGAAAATAGTAAGGTAGCGTCCAGTCATTTAATTAGAAAGACAATAGTGAGTTAGCGTTGGCTCAGATCATTCTCTTTACTACTAGTTATTAAACTTTACTACCAGTTATTAAACTTTACTACCAGTTATGAAAGCTCGTGCAACGGGTTTGATCTTTAACGGTGCCTTATTAGTTTATTTTTTTGTAATAATTATGCCGTCGAGTAGTGAAGAATATATATATATATATATATATATATATATATATATATATATAGTCATCCGCGGACAGATCCGTTTCGCTGTATCACAGCTCATCAGTACGGTTAAGCATTCGATTACTTTTAGCCCAGGCTTGAAACCCGACCGAATTGGTGTCAGTCGGCAATTCTACCTCTGAGCTATGGACGCTTGGTAGAAGGAGGCAGACTTTTAGCGTATCATGTATCATACGCCAGTAGCCAGAGTGCTCTAATTCATTACTGAATGAGCGATGCGTAGATGCTAGAGTAGCTATTGTTTTTTTTTTCAAAGTCAATTTCTCAAGAGTGCTCAATCAGGGTTTGAGAGCGTAAATAGTCATCCGCAGACAGATCTGTTTCGCTGTATCACAACTCATCATTACGATTAGACATCCGATTGCTTTTAGCCCAGGATTGAAACTCGACCGAATATATATATATATATATATATATATATATATATATATATATATACAATAAATTTTTCTCCTCTCACACTTATGGGTTTGGATTATTTTTTTTTTATGTCTTAATGTAAGATAGTCAATAGTAGGTACATCAACATATATGTTACCGTCATTTTAGACGGCTTATTGATATAAATATTTTGCTATCATTTTTTGACGGCACGGGCCAACTGGTAATAATAATAATGGTAATAATATTGATATTAATAATAATAAGCAATAATAATAATAACATCAGTGCTAACAAGTGAAAGTTGACCTGCAATATCACAAACGCGTCCCCACCAAAAGAACATTGAGTGAAAATAAAAGAAAATAGAGAAATTAGAAAAATAACTGGATCTCGCCCAAGAGCTGAGAAAACTGTGAAATATCACGGTTAGAATCGTGCCCATAATAATACAAAGAACAAAAATCTAAAATTGATTGAATTATCACTATATAATATAAATAGCTGCACACTGGTATCATAATCATCCTGAATCTGTAATTAAGGAAGCAGATGTTAACCTTCCTTGGAAATTTCCTGTCAACACAGATCGAACAATGCAAGCAAATTACTCCAAATTATTATCATACACAAAGAAAAGGAAATGTACACTGATCAACATGAACGTAGTAAGTGGAAAAATCACGTTTACAAAATCTTTTAAATAGCTTAAAGGACTGGAGATGAAAATAGAAAACAATCCGACACTTAAAAACTAAAACTGTTGTGGTTGGAGCTTCGGGTCTGATAAAGAAAGGAATTCAAGTGCAAATCAACAAAATTCTTTGTGCACCATTTTCTTCAGGAAATCTAGAAAATAGTTCTGACAAATAGAGTCCATTATCGGCGAAGAGCTTCGTCTATTAAAGTTTTTTCTGTTAATAGCTGTTTAATTATGTGTAAACAACAAAAATCACATTCTTCGCCTGCCTTAAGTCATTGGTTCTGACCTGGCATGGGATTATACAAAAATGCAGGTCAGTTTTTAATAATAGTAATGATAATAAAATGTGTAACACTGTAGATGTAGAATAAAATAGATAATCTCGGACAACGCACGTCCACATCTGTTGTCTGTACAAAGCCAGAAATAGTTTGTGATTTTCTTCTGATCCACGATGATTGTTGTGGATTCTTGTTTAGAAACCACACAAAATAATAATAACAAAAAAAAAAAAAGATATGGAGAGATAAAATGTAAGTTTGAACAAAATATATACAACCTGGAACACGGGTTAGTAAATACAGGAATACTAGGAATACCATTAGTAGGAATCAATATATACAATCTTGTAGAGAAGAATTAAGCCCGGGTAATGAGTCTCGTTGTGGTGCATTGGATATCGGCTCGGAACGAGAAATCGGGAAGCCGAGTTCGAATTCTAGCTGAATTCATTGCATTCACTTACGCGCAAGTACCATTGGGAAAGGTATTAATCCGTCTATTCCTTCCAGTTATGGGTTAAATAAAAGGACAGGTTGGGTTCTATAGCCTTGGTCGACAACCAGTCTACAGCAGAAAGCAATGGCAACCTACTGCGGGATAATCTTCTGCCCAGTCAGTCATGTCTCTTTCGAGATATGATCGCCCAAGCGTGTATCACGTATGGCACTTAACTGACTGAATCAATCTATATTCTTACTGACCAACTAAGCGGCGGTCCGACTACTCAACTCCTGCTACACACTCTCTCTAACACTCACTCGTTCTCTTTAGGCAGGATTATATGTACACCTTAGACGAGTCCATTTATTGTGCAATCAGAAGTGCTCCCCAACAATAATTATATAAGGTCTGTTTGTCTTAATTGCCTGTCTGTACTGACTATAACTCCCATACGGCTATGACGATTTCCCCTTCAGTTAATGGTTGTAACTGATACTTTTTTCTGTCCCGACAACGTAAATTTAACCATGCTATTAGATTGACATCAAGGTTCCACCCTTTAACAAAGTTAAATTTAAGCACCCCTTCTACACGAATAATTTCTTTTCTTGCACTTTCCGTTTGTGCTATTCCCTTCCATTTACTTGCTTCTCTGATTGGGGTAAAAAGTGGCTTGTATATTTCAATGCGTTTAAGATCAAGTTGCTGTCTGTCAATCATCACAGGCAACCTCTCCTGCCTCCCATAAGCATGGACCAAGTGAGTCGCCCTGAGAGCAATACACTGCGCCTCCTCGGCTTTACCCTCTCTTACGATCTCAAGTGGAACCACTACATTGAGTCAATAGCTAAAGCCACTGCTAGGAATATTGGGTCACTGTGTCGGGCCAGGGTGTTTTTCCCGCCTGAATCCATCCTGCATATATACAAATCAACCATTCGTTGTGCATGAAGTACTGCTGTCATATATGGTCAGGCGCGCCTGATGTTCATCTCAGTGTTCTTGACAGACTCCAAAGGTGAATCAGTAATGTGATAAGTACCGACTTGGTGCCTTGGTGCCGTGCATTGTCTGTTCTATAAATACTTTCGTGGCTTCTGTTCCAACGAACTTAAGTCACTAGTGCCTCTGCAACAGGTGTTTACTCGTGCAACCAGACTAGCAACTGGGTCTCACCCATTCACAGTCAGATCAACCAAATGCAGACGACAATTCTACTCCTGCAGCTTCTTTTCTAGCACTTCCCGCCTGTGGAACTCGCTTCCATATTCTTGCTTTCCTGACGGCTACAACCTCCAGGAATTTAAATGCAATGTCAATACCCATCTCTTAACCACTTGACTCTAGTTCCTTCTTCAACACCCTGTATATCCTTGC
Source organism: Ascarosepion bandense (assembly GCA_037127315.1). Classification (NCBI taxonomy): domain Eukaryota; kingdom Metazoa; phylum Mollusca; class Cephalopoda; order Sepiida; family Sepiidae; genus Ascarosepion; species Ascarosepion bandense. Next base: position 1,674,477 of record JBBBDQ010001558.1, on the reverse strand, counting down.
CTTTCTCTCCACTTTCACAACTGTCATCACATTTGTATTCCCATCTTTCTCTTGCCCCTTTCTAACTGGTTCGTCTTTCTCTTCACTCTCTTCACTATCTAATCTTTTTACTCTTATGTAGCCCCCTGCACATCAGTGGCTTTACCGCCTTGTTCGGAGTGATACGACTAAAAAAAAAAAACAAGAAAAAAAAACGAGAAAAAAAAAGACAATGCATATATCAAGTCAACTTTTTTTGCTTTAAGTCATTAGTAAGGATCCGACAACAGATTGTATCAAACTGAAATAAATATACTGAACAAAATGTATGACGCAACTCTTACAACATCTTTTAACAGTTAAGAGAAAAGCGCAATTTAAGAAAAGACAAAATATAACGTGAAACAATATTTCGACACTATGTCTGTCTTCTTCAGTCAGTCAGTTAATTCCCATACATGAAACACGCTTGGGCGTTCATGTCTCTTCCGATACATGACTGAATAGGCAGAAGACTTTCCCGCAGTAGGTTGCCATTACTTTCTGCGGTAGACTGGTTATCCAACTAATGCTATAGAACCCAATCTGTTCTGCTATTTGACCCATAACTGGAGGAAGAAATGATGGATAAATACCTTTCTCTCCGATTACTCACTCCGTGCCAATATCCATTACACCCCAACACACAAGCTATATTAAAAAAATTCAAGTATAAAAATATATAAATCTAAAAGAAAGTATACAAATATATGAATTTACAAAATAAAAAACAAATACTCATAAGTTTTAGACAGCGTTTGCCTTGATTTGTACTGTCTTTTATGTACAAAACATGATCATAACGTATTTGCCTATATTTCTGAGATGAGGTATTATTTACACTATTTTCATTTATTCACTAAGAGCAAGACAATAAAGCCACAAAAATGCAAGTGTGGAAAAAAAAATGAGCGTGGAATAATAATAATAATAAAAACAATAACAGAACAGGATTTAATAAAAAAAAAAAAGATAACAGTCGAAATTAAATTTACACTTTTGAAAAGTCCGGTAGAGGGTCCCACAAACGAGAAGAAACTGCTAGCATAGCTGTACGGCTACATCTAGCCATTTCAACTGTAAAATGAGACCTACATGCCCACCTAGTACTACATTTAAATTCGTAAAATTTAGGTATCAAAGAGGAAATCTCATTAGAACAATTACCGTGAAAATATTGATAGAAAAAGTTTATGGAAGCTACATTAAGACAGCGAGGAAGTGACTAAAGCAGAGATTTTAGGTAATCAAATAAAATGGAATATTAAAAATAAAAATAAAAATGGAATAATTGTGAAATTCAAAACCAAGCACTATTTCAAAGTATATTTATTTCTTGGATAATCATGGCTCTCCACAACTTCCTGTCCTTTTTGTTATCCCTGTTCTGCCAACCATTTACACAATCTCGTTAGGTTGTTTGTCACTTTCGTTTGTCTCTCTTATCTCCAACATATCTTATGTGTGTCAAATAACTAAACCTTCTTTCCTCATTAAGTGCCCGAGAAATTTCAATTGTCTTAATTTTAAGTATAAGCATCTTCGCTTGTTTCCATAAAACTTCGCATGTTCAGTTCATGGTATCCTCAGTATCTTTCTGCAGAGCCACATTTCTGTTTCTTAATGTCTCTTCTCCATCTGTAGGAGGCAGTCCAGCATTCACTGTCATATAGAAGGACTGATACACCATAATAGTTCAGTATTCTTTTCTTGGTTTCTAACGATATTTTTCTGTCTCTTCATACTTTGCTCAGCTTTTGGAAGGCATATTCCCTTATCCCAATGCGTTTTCGGATTTCCGGATTGCTCTTTCCGCTAACCGTTAATACGCTTCCCAGATATCTAACGTTGCACCTGTTTGATTTCGGTATTTCCAATCTGTAATTTTCATATTGGACTGTTCCTGTTTCTTAGAACTTACGGTTACATCAAGCTATTTCATTCCACCAATCTAGTACTGTGCTTAAATTTATAGAGCCTAGATAGCATAGAGGAAAGTTCATTTGAACAATTGCCATGAAAGTATTTATAGGAAAGGCCTAGGGAAGCTATTTAAAACAAAATAGAAACACACACTGTTATTATTTAAAATCAAAATCGATATTTTCTAATTAACTTTAAATTCATAACGTCTAGGCATCATAGAGAAAAGTTCATCAGAACAATCATCATCAAAGTGTTTATATAAAACGCACAAGGAAGCGTTATATTTTTTTAATACCATGTATGTGCGTTGTGGTGCTGTGGATATCGACTCAGAACGACAAATCGGGGAGCTGAGTTCGAATTCCAGTTGAATTCCTTGCATTCACTTACGCACAAATACCCTTGGGAAAGGTATTAATCCGTCTTTTAGTTCTAGTTGTGGGTTAAATAATAGGAGAGATTGGGTTCTATAGCCTTGGCTGGTAATCAGTGTACCGCAGAAAACAATGGTAACCAACTGCGGGATAATTTTCTGCTCAGCCACTCATGTCTCGAAAGAGACATGATCGCCCAAAACGTGTATCACGTATGGCACTTAACTGAATCTAGAACGTAAGCAGTCCTGGGTCTGCTTTTTCTTTATTATTTATGAATTACCATGACTTTTGGGGAAGGATGGTGGCTTGATTTCTCGTTACTTTCTCCATTGTTTTGAATTCTGAATAGTCTTTCTCTATTCAGGAAGTAGGCGATTATGGATCTCTATAGCTTCCTTTTCTTTATTATTTGTTAATTGCTCTTCATTATTGGTAAAGACAGCGGGTTGGTTTCCTATTGCCTTTCTCTTTTTAATTATTACATAATATATCAATGTCACAGATCCTCTCCCAAATAAATAGAACAGAACTCATATAATGTTACCTATTGAAGCCATGGTGGCTTAAAATATTTGCGAAATAGATGAAATAATCATCGACTGAGTAGATCCAGGCAAAATGATGACATTTCCCGAAAATAATAGAATTACCAGCCGGACCTAATTTCTTAACTAACATACAGCAGCATTTGAGTAGATAGACTAAACTATCGCCCGGTTCACACTCCACCCACATCTATTGAACAGGTGACGAGGCTCATCCCTTGTTTCCTGTTTAGGAGGTGGTTTCCGGCTTTCTCTTTACCAATCTTTTTACTCTTACGTAGCCCCCTGCGCATCAGTGGCGTTATCGCCTTGATTGGGGTGATATGATTTAAAAAAATGTACTAGGTTATAATAGCATAATGTATTTCCTTTGTAGAGATAGGAAATTAATTTATTAATTAAAATCAACTTTCTTCTTCACATTTACAAAAATTCACAATGAGGTGTGAAATCCTGGTTTTTTTCCCCAAATAGAAAAAGGATTGCTTAAAAAAAAAAGTTGAAACCAGATTTCGCAAGAAGATGTTAAATTGATATTCTAACCAATGGAATCGATTTACAAGACTAAAAAGAATTTAGCGATCCAGTGTGAAAAAATCTAGACGACTATAAATGCTTCAATCAGCGTCAGTCCGTCACAGATGGAAGCAGGAGAGACGACAAGCAAGCTAAAATGTGACAAGGCAAAAATTTCAAGTCGAACTGGACATAAAGGTTGCGTCGGACATCGTCCTCTTTCTCCTTCTTTCTCGTGTGCTGATTCCTTTTACTTCTTCTCTATTCAAAGACACCCCCCTACCAAACAAATGCTAATATATACATACGTACGTACGCATAAACTCTTTTCAAAAAATTACTACTATGAACATTTGCACAAATCTTGATACTCTTAACCTTCTCATTGAACTTTTAACTGCTACCTATTCTTGTTATTTCTTTCTTTTAATAAATTTCTATTTTAACATGAAAAATGTATATTTTATTATTCCAATCTTCCATTCATCCACACATTCCACTCTCCAATCTACAACCTGCCGACAAACCTGATGAAAACCTTCTGATAATTCTAATGATAATTCTAGATCAAACTTGAAAGTTGTAGGAAGTTCGGTTAAGTATGACACAAGGCCGAATCAAAAAAACATTAACCCTCTCCCTATGGTCTCACTTTCACTTGACCGTAAAGGAAAAGGGATTATATTTCCAAGGGCATTTCTCCAATTGAATACAAAATATCTACGTGAGAATTTGAATTCAATTAACTCTGATGCTAACCGTGAGGCCAACTCAGCATCCCTTTGCATCAGTGTGGTTGTGGTGGAGTGACGATTAGTGGCTTAAAGTAAGTTACTTTCTCCTTTAGTAAGTGTGACATTCTTTAGATTACATCTGTTACAAGAGAAAGTAACTTACTTAGACGGAAAGTTATCGAGAGTGCCGTTATCAAATCTTGTCAAATATAAATCTGTACCCCAGATCTTTTCAAAATATCTCCCTTCCTGAAAGAATTACTTTTTTCTCAAGCCAACATACATGACTATAAAAATGTTTAAATATTCAAAGAAAGCGGTTAAATTCACAAACTCATGTTGTCTAAACTTATTTATAAATGGAACTTTGTCTGTGTGTGTGTGTCCGTTACCTATAGACTCCGAAACGGCTGAACCGATTTTCTTGAAAATTTACACAGTTGTACTATAAGCGTCTGCGAGTGTTCTTGGTTAGGTTTTGTGTCGAGGTACCCCCGATAAATATCGAAAATCGATAATCGAAAAAATCGGGTTAAAGAAGGAGTGGTCCGATTTTAATAGTTTAGTCTATACACTCATAGACAAAGACATAAGAAACGATATTCAGAAGTTTCAAGGTTGCAGTTCTTACAATAGTGCAGAAAATCGAATATATATATATATATATATATATATATATATATATATATATATATATATAAGGCAAGATGTTTGTGTGTGTGTCTGTTTATCTGTCTGTATGCCTGTATTTTTCAGCCCTTTTATTCTAGTTTTTACTTCGGATTTGGCTCTAAGTAGGTATAATTGTAGTTCTTAGTCTCAGCCATGATACCATTTACTCAGATGACTTATTTAGCCTTCAAAATTCAGTTTACGACGAAAAAAACTTATTCTATATCGATACTAGGAAATCAAAATTTGACTTACATCCATTCATTTTTCTTTCAGTCTACGGTTTCGCTTTAACCGGAAGCAACTATTGCTTTTTAGTCTTTCGTGCCAACGTCCAAAGAGTTTGAGCTCCAGGACCATGGATTAGTTTTAAAGCTTTCATTACACCCGGGCAACGCCGGGCTATATTGCTAGTTTAAAATATATAACACATCAATTAATCCCAAACTAAAACAATTTAGATATTAATTTATAATAGACATTTTCAAGAGCACTTTTTACACACTTTCCCGAATTAGGTATTAAATCATGTCACATGTTTCTTAAATTTAAAATATTTGAAAAACTGAAAACATTTTTCTCTTTTCTATAAATACTTAATACAAAATAAAATCTTTGCATTTGTCTTGATAAATGACTTAGAGGACAAAATACGTCAGCTAAAATAAGTTTAACGTTTATCTTTATTCATATTTTCATGTTTTTATAAGTACCTATATTTTTTGTAATCATCTCACCCCAAGCAAGGCATTCTACTGCCACTGTTGCGCAGGGGGTTACATCAGGGAAAGTGACGAGAAAGAGGGGTTAGTTATAGAAAATGTCAAGAGGAGGGTAATAGACAGATGAGGATACCGAGGATGTGGGTGGAGTAGATGGAAAAAGAGCTTATGAGAATGAATGCGAGTTAGTGTGATTGGAGATGTCTATTGACCTTACATTTAAATTCCTGGGGATTGTAGCTGTCGGGGAAGCAAGTATATAGAAAGGAATTCCAGAGGTGGGAAGTGCGTGAAAAGAAGCTGTTAGAGTAGAAATTGCGGTTATACTTTATCGGTTTCACTGTAAAAGGGTGGGACCTAGTTGCTAATCTAGTAGCTCGTGTAAATTTATACCTAGGGGACACCAGTGATTTAAGTTCATCGAAGCAGAAACCGTGAAAGTATTTACAGAAGAGGCACGTCACGCCTGTGAGAGAGCGACTGCAGCCGAGCTGCTAAGTCGGTATCGATCACATTGCAGATTCTCCGTTGGATTTTGTCAAGAACCCCGAGGTGAATAGCCGGGGCACCGACCAGATGTGGCAGCAGTATTCAATACACGGGCGGATGGTAGATTTATATATGTGCAGGATGGACTCAGACATGAAAAACTTCCTGTCCCTTCACAGTGAACCGGCCTTCTTGGCAGCGGATTTAGCAATGAAATTCGATATAGTCATTCCACTTGAGGTCCGCTGAGATTGTGAGGCCAAGGAGGCGTAGTGTTTTACTTTTAGAGAGGCTAGCCTGTTCCATGCTAATGGTGGGGTAGAAACGATTGTCTGTGATGGTTTATAGATAGCAGCTTTATTTTGGAAGCATTAAAATTTACGAGCCATTTCTTTCCCCAGTCCACCACGAATTGGAGGTCCTTCTCAAGCTCGGCAGCGAGGTTCGCTTTGTCAACCTCAGCAGATTTTATATATATATATATATATATATATATATATATATATATATATATAGTCTTCTGCAGACAGTTCTGTTTCGCAGCTCATCAGTGCGGTTAAATATCTGATTGCTTTTAGCCAGGATTGAAATCTGACCAAAGATTCTACCTCAAAATTATGGGCAGTCGGTGGAGGAAGGCGGATTTTAGAGTGTTATCTACACAATTTGAATACACGCCAGTAGCCGAGAGTGTTCAAATTCCTTATTGAATGAATGTTGCCATTATGCGTGTGTAGCTACTATTTTTAAAGTTTACCATTTCTCCATAGTGCTCAATCGGGGGTGGGGGGCAGAGCGTAAATAGTCATCCGCAGACAGTCTTGTTTCGCTGTATCACAGTTAATCAGTATCGTTAGACATCCGATTGCTTCTATTGCAATGACTTCACTCATCAGGATCTTTTGTTTATTTGCTGCTGTTTTCCATTTTTTTCGTATTTATAGAAAGTTTAGTGTTATTTGATATCTTTGTGTGTGAGTTATTTCTTTGCTTAATGGATGCTCAGTCATTAAGGTGTTAATTCCCTAAGGCGCAGAAGGGTTACTGGGAGAGAATGTGAAGACTTTAGTGAGGAAAAAGGAGTATAAAAGGACAGGTTTCAGAAGATGGCGAGCGACGTTGCTTAAATATTTGAATATTGTAGTCGGCACAAAAGCAAGAAATCGGAGTAGATTTCAGGAAGTGAAAAGCGTGAGAAAGAAAACTATCAGGATAGAATGTATTGTTACATCCAGATATTTCAGCAGTAAAACAATGAGACCTATTGACCAATCTAGTATTAGACATAAATGCACTTGGTCAAGTTACCAAGGAATAGAGAAACATTAAAATAACTCCCATGAAAATACTTATAGAATAGAGAGAACGAAGACTCGCCACCGCGGTGAGAAAGTGACTGAAGACGAGAGGTCATGTCAGGACTGATAACATTACAGACCCTTCCCTGAATTTTGTCGAGAATCTTGAGGTATATATCAGGAGTACCAGACAAGATATGGAAGCGATATTCAATGCGCAGACGAGTGGTAGATATATAAATGCGCAAGATGGATTCTGAAGAGAAAAATGTGTCTGGTATGACACAGTGAACCAGCCATCTTAGCAGCAAACCTAGCAATTAATTCAATATAACCGCTACACTTCATATCATGTTTTCACGAGACCAAGAAAGCGCAATGATTTGATCTCCTTACGCCATGCTGATGGAAGTCAAAAGTGGTTATCTCTGATGATAAAAGATAAACAAGTTTCGCTTTGGAGGCGTTAGAATTTTCAAGCCATTACTTGCCCTAAATAACAACTGATTGAAGGTCATTTTCAACAGCGGTTGCCAGTTTTTCTTCGTCAAGCCTATCGGGCTTAATATAAAGTAATATAGTTGTGTCGTCAGCATAAATATAGATTTGGAAAATGATGACATTGGGAAGGTCGTTCATGAAGATAAAAACAAAAAAAATTCAAGATAGAGCCTTCGAGAACATTCCGTTTTAATGTGAAAGGATCTAGAAGCGTGGTCGTTCAACTCGACCTTCATTGCCCGATTTGTTAAGAACGATTGGATAAAGTCAAACATCCGTTCAGAGACAACATAGCCCTTGAGCTTGTCAAGAATGTCAGCATGCCTAACCTTGTCAAACGACTTTGAGATGTCTAAAGCAACAGTCCGAGCCTCGGCGTTCTAATCTAAAGCCTGATAGACACATTCAGTGATAACAGTTAACACATCAGCGGTTTATATATATATAACAACCGCTAATGTATTATATATATATATATATATATATATATATATATATATATATATATATATAAGTTTTGTTCATACATTTGTGACACGATAACTAGATATATATGTATTTTATTATAATAATAGATTAAAATAGAAAATAGATTAGAATAGAAAATAGTTTAAAAACATATTTAACAAAAGTGAAAAAGAAGAGAAAAAAAAATAAACGCTTTTTCTTTTATGAGGAAAATTGTCCTCCGATATTTGACTCAGTGATAAAGGTCAGCGGGTTTCGATGACCCGGTAAATATTTGACTCAGTGATAAAGGTCAGCGGGTAGGTTTGCGATGACCGGTCAAAGACTGTCCTTTATTGTATCTTGACCACACCTTAAGCCTTTTCCGGCGGAAGCCTTATTAAGATAAACAAAAAAGATAACTGAAATTTCAGACTTACAGTCGCCAGTGTTTGTCACCGGTGGTCTAAAGCATTTCCGGATTTCCGCATTTCCGGATTCATATTAAATAAATAGAGCCAGTTAAGTTAAGACGAGAAAGAAGTGAAGGGAGTCAGCCGGGTGCGAGCTTGAAGTAAGGAAGATTCTCCGTTCGTCTTGTTTCGTTCAGTTTGGGTTTGTTGATCTCCATTAATTAGAGTTAGAGCTGTATGTCACATTCGCCTGCCCCAACCGAAAAGGCTAACTCTAAACGAATAAAGCATCCTTTTTTCAACTCATCCAAATTGTGGAAGTTCGTTCCTTATAGTCAATCTTGTACCCCCAGCTGTCCGGCCGACATTTTCTACAAATTTCCGACAACATCACAGCGTGGAGAACGGCCGCCGGAGGAAATTGTTAGGACGGACCATTGGGGTGGTACACATTGAGCACTGTTTTATTAACAACTGAATAATAATACTATATATATGTGCACTATGTACACCATCATGTGTATATTTATTAATTTGCGTCAATATATATATATATATTAGGGAAATTTCCGAAGATTAGCGAAGTGGGTTAACAATTGACATTAATTTATTCGTTTGGATATTATTTTAAATAGATACTCGTATTTAAGTAGATATTCTGTTTTTAATTAAACAGTATATTTATATATATATATAGCCTTACTGGCCTTAGTATTTATAATAACAATAAGTTTTAGGAAAATGTGTGTCATAGAAGAAGAATTGCGCCATCTTCATATTTGTGAATATGGTTTTTACAAATATTAGCCACCTTGAATATAAGATTATCTATCTATCTATCTATCTATCTTTTTGGCACCTCGGTGTGGATTTTTTAAAAAATCATATCGCCCCAAGCAAGGCGGTGACGCCACTGAGGCGCACGGGGCTACTTATTTTAATCAATAGAAAGGCGACTCTGTTTTACTCTTACTACTAAGTAGTGAGTTCGATCCTTACTGGGTGCCCCGCACAAAAATTCTACATTAAATGCCTTAACGTTTATAGGAATGTAAAATTAATCAGCTACATAGAAGTGAGTTCGAACCCCACTGGTTGCCTCATGCAAAACCGACCTAATCTAACCTAATCTATCTATGTATCTATCTTCGATGCTGTGAAATAGATGATGCGGGCTAATCTCATTAGCCGTTGACAGAGAGTTCAGTTGCTCCTTGTTTTCTTCATTGAAATCTGCCTTGAGACCAGGTTAAGCAGAATTGAGTAAACACGTGAACGCCCGTGGAAATAAATTGATCATATTAAGGTCACAGAAGATGTACCTTTTTTCTTTTTGTTTTTACTTTTTTTGTACAACATTTGCTTGCTGTCTTGCAGGCAGGAAGAGAGGAAGAAAGCTAATTGATAATGTTAATAGATACGCCCGTATCGGATGGATAAGAGCCGTTTCAGTTGGCATGTGATTAACCATTGAATGTAAAATCTTGAAACAAGGACTGTATTTTTGCATCCTACCTTAACAGAGAATGCGCGTTGTGGGGCAGTGGTTATCGGCTAGGAACGAGAACTCGGGGAGCCGAGTTCGAATTTCAGTTAAATTCCTTGCATTCACTAACGCACAAATACCCTTGGGAAAGATATTAATCCGTCTCTTCCCTCCAGTTATGGGTTAAATAACAGGACAGATTGGGTTCTGTAACCTTGGCTGGCAATCAGTCTACCGGAGAAAGTAATGGCAACCTACTTCGGGACAATTTTCTGTCCAGTCAGTCATGTCTCTTTCGAGACATGATCGCCCAAGCGTGTATCACGTATGGAACTTAACCGACTGACCTTAACAGAGAAACAGTTCGTTAACTTTCCCACCATTTTTCATCGTTCTTGGTGAAAATTATATTTGAAAAAATTCAAACTTGTAATGAAATATTACTCTTTAATAATAGAAGCGATAGTAGGTGTACTTGGAATGATAAAAATGGAACAAAACAACACATTGGAAGAATCCTGGAAACCCCAGCTTAAAAGATATACAAAACAATGCCTTGTTAAGTACAGCTCACACACTAAGGAAAACTTTGTCTATGTGATGTTATCATCATTTATCCATCACACCCAGATTGTGCATAGGGCAGCAACTTTTTGTTGCTGTAACGAACTGTTTTTTACGGGTAAGGGTTGTTAGTACTGCACCCAACCCCCAAACCTGGAGGACCGGTGAACCATTATGGGTCCTTACGTTTACAGCACCTGGTATTCTTAAATGGTCACCCATTAAAGTACTGACCAGGCACGATGTTGCTTAACTTCGGTAATCGGACGGGAACCGGTGTATTCAACACAATATAGCCGTAGACTAGGGATGTTATAGGAGGTCAAAAAAGAAATGAAATGTAGCCATAACAACACACCACGAACTGCTTTAGGTCTTTCCGAAGACTTGGTAGGTAGTGTGACCATAGCAGAAAGCGAATTATGATGAAAATGACAAAAAATATAATATAAGGCCTTATTTATATAGCATCCGATAAAAATATATCTGTTGAAGAATATAGCAGAATAAGTAAACGTAAATAAGTAAATAAAATTATGTAATTAAAATGTGGTGTTGTGTTTAGTAGCTCATAATGAGAAATCGGCGGGCCAAGTTCGAATACCAGCTGAATTCATTACATTCACTTTTGGACAAAGACCCTTCTGGGTTAAATATCAGTCAGTTAAGTGCCATACGGGATACACGCTTTGGGCGATCATGTCTCAAAATAGACATGACTGACTAGGCAGAAGATTATCCCGCAGTAGGTTGCCATTGTTTTCTGCAGTAGACGGGTTGCCAGCCAAGGCCATAGAACCCAATCTGTCCTATTATTTAACCCATAACTGGAGAAAAGAGATGGATTAATACCTTTCCCAAGGGTACTGTGCGTAAGTGAATGCAAGGAATTCAACTGAAATTCGAACTCAGCACGCCGATTTGTCGTTCCGCCTCGATATCCACTACACCACAAGTACTGAGCCCTATAACTGTGGTTAACAACCTCTCTCGGTGAAGAACCACCCTGCATTCAATAACTATATGTATACCTGGCATAGCACATATTAAGCATCCATCGACAAGCTCGTGGGATTAATGGAATGGCAGCTGATCCAAAAAATGGTCTTCAATCTCTTGTTGGGCAAGAAATAGCTTGTTAATTTTCGCTCCTCCGAAACAAAACTGCGCTCTTTTAATGGAGAGGCTTTATTGCCTTCCATTAGCGTGACTGATGCTAACATTCAGAAGAGCAACTCGTTTCGCCTTCATAGTCTCACATTTTTCTATTAACATCAAATAGAAAAATGATATTGAATTAATTGCTAGGTCTGTTACTAGTGGAGTTAGTTCACTGTGTCGCACTAGAAAATTTCTCTCGCCAGAATCCAACTTACGCATTTATAAGTCTACCATACGTCTTTTTCGTTGAATATTGATGTAATGTCTGATATGGTACTTATGCTATGTGTTTAAAGATTCTTGATGAAATCTAAAGAAGAATACGTGATATTATCAGACCTGACCTGGCATCTCGTCTTTAGTTACTTTCACGCCGCCTTATAGCTTTCCTGTGCCTTTTCTATAAATATTTTCATGATAATTGTTCTGATGAACTTTTTCGTTTGGTACCCTGACTTCACAAATTTAAGCGATTTACTCGATTGGTAGCTAGGTTTCACCATTTTACAGTTGAAATGGCGAGATGAAACCGTAAGTTCTATGCTAACAGTAACTTCTCGTTTGTGGAATCTCTTCCAGTCTCTTGCCTTCCAATCAAGTTTGAGCTTCAAAAGAATTAAATGCAATGTCAATCGTTATCATCTGCCTTCTTAATTTCTGTTCTTTTATGGTTCTCTCCCCTTAATAAATCTGTCCTTTTTTTTGAAAACCTCTTACATCTTAGTATCTTTATTCCTTTGATTGGGGTGAAATGATAAAAAAATACAGATAGTGACTATATTTTTAGCTGCGCTGGTTTATTTCTTTTTCATAGTACCTAAACTAACTGAAACGCCGACAAACATCAAGAAAGGCAGAGATAAGCAAAACAAAAAAATACACTATGCCTCCTCGGACTTACCCTGTCCTCAGACCTCAAATGGAACCACTATACTGAATCCATAGCAAAATCTACTGCTAAGAAGATTGGGTCACTATGTCGATCCAGGATGTTTTTTCCACCTGAATCCATCCTGTATACAAGTCAACCATCCGTCCGTGCATGGAGTACTGCTGCCATTTATGGTCAGGTGCCCCTGCCGTTTTCCTCAGTGTTCTTGACAAGCTCCAAAGGAGAGTTTGTAATGTGATAGGTACTGATCTGGCAACTCGACTGCAGCCACTTCCCCATCGTCGAAATGTGGCCTCCCTCTGTCTCTTCTATAAATACTTTCATGGCTTCTGCTCGGACGAGCTTAAGTCACTGATGCCTCCTCAACAGGTGTTTACTCGTGCAACCAGACTGGCAACTGGGTCCCACCCATTCACAGTCAGGTTAGCCAAATGCAGACGACAATTCTACTCCTGCAGCTTCCTCTCTCGCACTTCCCGCCTGTGGAACTCGCTCCCTTATTCTTGCTTTCCTGACGGCTACAACCTCCAGAAATTTAAATGCAAAGTCAATACTAATCTACTAACCACTGGACTCTAGCTCTCTCCCCTCCCCTGTATAACCTTCCCTTTCTCTCCACCTATGTATCTGTCATCGCACCTGCTTTCTCAGCTTTCTATTGTTCCTTTCTAACTAGTTTGTAGTCTTCACTCTTTTCTAATTAATCTTTTTACATTTATGTAACCCCCTGCACAGCAGTGGCGTTTCCGCCTTGCTCGGGGTGAAATGAATAAAAAAAAAGTACTATTAATCTCTGCTTACATGAAATCAAAATTATTTAATCTTGTGTAAATGCTTATTGATTTTAAAGATGAGATTGTAAAATAAAATAGGAATAATGTGCATATTAATGATTATTTAACATAAATTGGTGCAAACAGAATACACATATATTTACTACCTTGCCTTAATCGTGGTCTCAGGTAATGACTTGGTAAGATTAAAAAAAAAAAAAAGTATTAAGAGTTGCTTGAGTTACAACTAGGACCCAATCCGAGGATATGTGCTGATTTTATCAAACATTTATTAAAAAAAATCACCGTAGCATCTGTGTATTATGTTATAATAGTTTCGGGTCAAAGTGTCGCTCTCTGTAGTATATGTGGGCTATGCCTAGGGTTAATTGTCGCTCCTTTTAGTATGTGTATTATGCCGAAGATCAAACTGCCGCTCTCTATTTTATCTGTGTGCTATTCCTAAGATCAAAATTTCGCTATATTTAGTTTCTGTGTACTATGCCTAGAATTAAAATGTCGTTCCCTGTATTATTTGTGCGGTATGACTAGGATCAAAATATTGCCCCCTGTAGTTGATTTTCTAACCACCGCTTAGATGTGGCACAAAGCCGAAAGCATGGAGTACCCAGTGAGGATCGAACTCATTACTCCGTTGCAATAGGTTTTAGCAAGACAGGCGTGTTAACTATTACACCACTCCGAGGTGCCCATATTGCTCTTTATAGTATCTGTGTTCTTAACATTTTAATCATTTGACTCTAAGCAAGCGAATAAAGTCACTAAGATGCATGGGATTACTGTATGTTAAGAGAGGATGAGAAAAATTCTATTAAAGAGAAATAAAAAAGCACAGGAATTAATTACAGAGAAGTTTTACGATTGATATTGTTATTAAATGTTTGAAGATCAAAGTTGCAAAAGGAGTTAAGAGAGCGCGAGAGATTGCGGTTACATCTAGCAATTTCAGCTGTGAAATTATGAGACCTAGCTGCCAATCTAGTATTGCGCTTAAATTCTTAAAATCGTGGTAGAAAAAGAGGAAAGCTTTACCAGAACAATTTTTAATTGTGGGTTCACTAGTGTGATAAGCGTGCATACGGTAGGATTCGAGTTATTTCAACGCTTGTGTTTGGTGACCGTTGGCGACTGTTGGTGTGCCTGCGTTAATTCTTTATTTTTGACACGTGACGCACTTGTATGACAGGAGAATTAGAGTCGTTTTTTAAATATTTTTTTTCGCCTTTGTTAAAAACATTTGAAACTAACAAACGTAGTTCGACGTATTTTTCTGGAAAGGATATCCGTTAGCGGGAAAACGATAAAGAAGTGTATACAATGATAGCATAATAAATTCAATGCTTGTTTTTGACAATAAAGGAAGCGTTCAACTATTTAGAAAAGCGACGAATAATTCAAATCGCTTGTTTAAATGCAGCGGACTCGCGTGAATGCAAAGTAGTCGCATTTCCCCGCTTTCCCTCTCTTCTTACGCCCACTCTGTCAATGGCGCGCTGGATTTATTGCGATCAGATGAGAAAGAAAGCTAATGACACACAATGAAACAATCGTGGACGGTCTTGCGAGAATCTGTTTCCCCAAAAGACAGTTTCATTCTCACTTTGTAAAAGAAGAAGCCTTTAAGGCGCCTCTCGCCACTCTTGAGAAGCGAAAAAGATTAGAAAACCAGACAGAACAAAAACCGATCGAAAACATCATCATCATCATCATCATCATCATCTGTATTTCACTAAATTTGATTCGTCTTTCTATTGTTTGAAATATTTCACAATGTAAGAATTACATTTTCTAAATACACGTATGCATTTGTGTCGTCACCGAGAATTTTTCTCGACAAAATCTATATTACACATTTATAAGTCTACGATTCGACCATGCATTGGATATTGCCGTCAAATCTAGTCTGGTGCTTCTGCTATGTTCTTAGAGATTCTTAACAGAATACAAAGAGGAATCTGCAATATTATTGATCCTGACCTGGTATCTCGGCTTCTGTCCCTTTCCCACCGCCGTAAGGTAGCTTCGTTGTACCTTTTCTATAAATATTTTTTTATGTTAATTGTTATGATGGACTTTCCTCAATGGCACCTAGACTTTATAAATTTAAGTGTAGTACTATGTTGTCGGTTGGGGTACAGTGGATATCGGCTCGGAACGAGATGTCGGAGAGCCGAGTTCGAATTCGTGTTGAATTTACGCGCAAACATCCTTTGGGAAAGATATTTATCTGTCTATTCCTTCCAGTTATGGGTTAAATAACAGGACAGCTTCTGTAGTCTTGGCTGGCAACCAGTTTTATTGGATCCCGACCTATATATATATATATATATATATATATATATGTGTGTGTGTGTGTGTGTGTGTGTGTGTGTGTGTGTGTGTCGGAATCCGACGAAATGATAGAATAAAGAAAAAGAACAAATAAGAAACCTATCTCAATCAAATATATTTAAACTTTTTAAAGGTTCTTCAGAGAGCGACAGAAAAATAAAAAAATCAACAAAAAGACAGCTTACTGGTATATTGTGATTTGTGTTTAATTCTTATTGGTCAGATATGTGTCACGTGTATTAAAGCAATAGATAATTGTTTTTTTTTTTTCATTTTTAAATGAATTTAAACGCGAGGAATATTTTGAATGGTAAAAGGTTTAATGGTGTATATTTATGTTTGTGTAAAAACGCTCGTCTGTAAAAAATTATCATCTTTTGCTTTAATTCACGTGACATTTATCTGACCAATAAAACCAGTAAACTGTCTCTTTGTGGTTTTTCTCTTTGTCTCTGAAGGACCTTTAATATAAGTGAAACGTTAGATTGAGATAGGTTTTCTATTTTTTCTTTTTCATTATTCTACTACATATACATAAATCAGATATAAATATAAAATATATCTGCAAAAAATATGAATAAAGACAAAAGGAAAACTGTTCTTTAACAACGCGTTTCGTCCTTTGATGGACTTTATCAAGGAAAATGTAAGGACTTTATTTTAAAACGTGTATTTATAAAGATAAGTAAAGGCATCATCAGGTTTTCAAATATCTTCTTCCTTAAAAGATGTACTTCATTCCCAATCTACGTACGTGACAATATTTTTTTTAAATTAAGAGAAAATGGTTAAATCAAAACCTTCGCTAATTTAGAAGAAATAAATAGTTCAGAAAATTAAATTAAGATGATAAATAATTATTAATAACGTAATTAAACAATTTCACAATGCCCTTGAAGAATATTACTGAGCATTTTTAAGCGTAAAACTTAACGGTAATTATGTTGACAAATACATGTTGCAAAATAAAATCTTGACATTTGCCTTGATAAAGTCTATTAGAGGACGAAACGCGTTGGTAAAGAAAAGTTTTCCTTTCAACTTTAGATATATATGTCTTTTTATAATCGTTTTACCCAAAGCAAGGTATTACTACCACTGGTTCACAGGGGGTTACATGAGAGGAGAGTGAAGAAAAAGAGGAACAGGCTACAGGGTTGTTGCAGAATGGGTAAGGGAAGGATGGAAACACTGGGGAGAGTAGAGCGGAAAGGAAGAAGAAAAGATACAGGAGAAAGGATGGAAATCAAGGAGAAAAAGATGGTCATTGAAGTTGAATTTAAACTCTTGTAGATTTAATACGAAAGAGAGTTCCACAGGCGAGAAGTGCGATAAAAGAAGCTGAGAGAGTAAAGTTACGGTTACATTTGATTGTTTTCCCTGTAAAAGGGTGGGATATAGTTACCAGTCTAGTAGATCGAGTAGATTCGTGCAGAGGGGGCAACAGGGAACTGAGCTCATCGGAGCAGAAGCCATGAACATTTTTGTAGAAGATACAGAGAAGCCACGTCTCGTCGGGAAGAAAGTGGCTGGAGTCGAGCTGTCAGGTCGGGATGAATTACATTGCAGATTCTCCGTTGGATTCTGTCAAGAACCCCGAGATGAATAGCAGGGGCGCCCGACCAGATGTGACAGCAGCATTCAAACCACTGGCTGATGGTAGATTTGTATGTTTATAAGATGGATTCAGACGAGAAAAACTTCCTGGACCGACAAATTGACCTTCCTGGTAGATTTAGCTATTGATTCAATGTAGTCATTCTATCTGAAGTCAGCTGTGAGAGTTAGGCCGAGAAGGTGCAGAGAAGCTAGCCTGATCGATGCTGAGAAGTGGGTAGAAGCGATTGTCTACGGTGGTTAAAAGATAGCAGCTTCGGTTTGTAAGCACTAAAATCTACGAACCATTTCAGATTGGGGGTCCTTTTTAAGATCAGCAGCGAGGTTTGCTTTGTCAACTTCGACAGATTTCTTATCCAGTAACTGGTGGTATCGTCATCGTAGATGCCTGCTTGGATCTGATTACATGAGAGAGATTGTTGATGAAGATCAGAAAAAGCGTAGTATCTAGGATAGAGCCTTGAGGGACACTTGCTGTCGTATGATAGGATTTGGAAGTATGCTCGCTCAATACGAACTTTATTACGCGATTTCATAAGAATGTAGCTTGCGCAGAAGACCAGCATGCCAGAGCCTGTTTTGGAGATATCCAGGGCGATAATTTGAGTTTCACCGTTTTTATCGAGAGCCTTGTATATATATATATATACTCTGTGACGGTCGTTAGCATATCAATAGTAGACATGGCGAAGCGGATGCCATACTCTTTGTCAGAGAAAAAGATGGATTCAGACGAGAAAAACTTCCTGGACCGACACATTGACCTTCCCCGTAGATTTAGCTATTGATTCAATGTAGTCATTCTATCTGAAGTCGGCTGTGAAAGTTAGGCCGAGAAGGTGCAGAGAGGTTAGTCTGATCGATGCTGAGAAGTGGGTAGAAGCGATTGTCTACGGTGGTTAAAAGATAGCAGCTTCGGTTTGGAAGCACTAAAATCTACGAACCAATTCAGATTGGAGGTCCTTTTTAAGATCAGCAGCGAGGTTTGCTTTGTCAACTTCGACAGATTTCTTATCGAGGTGAGAGCAACTGTGAGATGTGAGATGTTGAATCAATTCAGCATTGATAATAATAATAATAATAATAATAATAATAATAATAATAATAATAGCCTCGAACACTTTGACAAAAATCGGTAGGAGGCTGATAGGGTGATAATTTGATGGCCTAAGGGTTCTCCAGAGTTTTTAAAAACTGGAACACAAAAGAGGACTTCCAACAGGCAGGAAAGCAAGAAGCAGAGAGGCAGTAGTTATAGATTTTTGAGAGAACAAGAGAGAGTTAAGGGGCACAATTCTTCATGACGATGACTGGGATTTCTTCATCTCCGCCCGCCTTATGGAGGGTCAAGATTTGAATTTATATCAGAGACCAACGACGTGGGTGGGGGGTTAAAGTAAACGTTACTCTGTTAAGCCTAAACTCCAGGTTAGAAGTCGGGTGCGGAAACTTCAGACGAATCAAATGTGGAGTTATTGGAAAATCTGTGAGCAAAGCGCTCGGACTTGTCCGGTCTAACCTTGAGGACCTCATATATATATATATATATATATATATATATATATATATATATATTAAACAATAAATTGAATTATAAATAATAATTACATTGATGAAAAAGTAAATAGATAAATATAAACAAATTACATCACTTAACGTCATCTATAGTTTACCTTGAATTTCAGTTAGACTTAAGAATATTTTAAACAATGTTTTTAATTTTGTTTACAACTACACGTTACAAAATAAAGCTCTTACATTTTTCTTGGTAAAGTCAAACGTGTTTCTAAAGAATAGATTTCCTTTTGTCTCTATTCAAACAGGCATACATAAAAAAGTTTAACCTTTTTACAAAGTTTAAATTTTTTCAGCGTCTCATAATTATAACCAACGTTTGCGTTTGTATATCTCCCCCCTTCGTGCGCATGTACATTTGCATCAACGGAAGCATGATTTTAGTCCGATGATGGATGGAACGCGTCACACACACAATAATTTCCTCTTTGCCATTACTCCACCCACATCTGTTGAACAGGTGAAGAGGCTCATCCCTTGTTTCCTGTTTAGGATGCGGTTTCCGGTTATCTCTTCTCCATTCTTTTTACCCTTACGTAGACCCTGCGCATCAGTGGCGTTATCGCCTTGCTTGGGGTGATATGATTAAAAATATATATATATATATATATATATATATAAATCCAGGCGAAGAAAAAAATTGTATTATGATATTAGCTTCTTTTCTCGCACTTCCCGCCTGTGGAATTCCCTTCCGTATACTTGCTTCCCCGACGGCTGCAATCTCCAGGAGTTTAAATGTAGGGTCAATAGACACCTCCTAACACACTAACCCGCACCTATTCTCTCAAACACTTTTCCCATCCACGCAACCCCCCTCCTCGGTATCCTTACCCGTCTCTCACCCTCCTCCTGACATTTCCTATATCTAACCACTCTTTCTCATCACTTTCCCCTATGTAACCACCTAACCACTCTTTCTCATCACTTTCCCCTATGTAACCCCCGAACCACTCTTTCTCGTCACTTTCCTCTATGTAACCCCCGAACCACTCTTTCTCATCACTTTCCCCTATGTAACCCCCGAACGACTCTTTCTCGTCACTTTCCCCTATGTAACACCCTAACCATTCTTTCTCATCACTTTCCCCTATGAAACTCCCGAACCACTCTTTCTCAACACTTTCCCCTATGTAACCCCCTAACCACTCTTTCTCATCACTTTCCCTATGTAACCCCCGAACCACTCTTTCTCATCACTTTCCTCTATGTAACCCCCGAACCACTCTTTCTCATCTTTTTCCCCTATAACAACACACCTAACCATATTTTCTCATCACTTTCCCTAGCAACACCCCGAACCCTCTTTCTCATCACTTTCCCCTATGTAACCACCCTAACCACTCTTTCTCATCACTTTCCCCTATGTAACCCCCCGAACCACTTTTTCTCATCACTTTCACCTATGCCAACCACCTAACCACTCTTTCTCATCACTTTCCCCTAACCCCGAACCACTCTTTCTCATCACTTTCCCCTATGTAACCACTAACCACTCTTTCTCATCACTTTCCCCTATGTAACCCCCGAACCACTCTTTCTCATCACTTTCCCCTATATAACCACTAACCACTCTTTCTCATCAACACCCCCTCTTAACCCCCGAACCACTTTTTCTCATCACTTTTCCCCTATGTAACCCCCTATTACGCCTTCTTTCTCATCCCTTTCCCCTATGTATACTATGCTATTTTCTCATCCTTTCCCTATGTAACCCCCGAACCACTCTTTCTCATCACTTTCCTCTATGTAACCCCCGAATTACTCTTTCTCATCACTTTCCCCTATGTAACCACCTAACCACTCTTTCTCATCTTTCCTATGTAACCCCAGACCACTATTTCTCATCACTTTCCCCTACTGTAACCACCCTAACCACTCTTTCTCATCACTTTCCCCTATGTAACCCCCGAACCACTTTTTCTCATCACTTTCCCCTATGTAACCACCTAACCACTCTTTCCCTCATCACTTTCCCCTATGTAACCCCCGAACCACTCTTTCTCCATCCAACCTCCCCTATGCTAACCACCTAACCACTCTCTTTCTCCACATCCATTTCCCCTATGTAACCCCCGAACACTTTTTCTCATCACTTTTACCCTATGTAACCATTCACCACTCTTTCTCATCACTTTCCCCTATGTAACCCCCGAACCACTTTTTCATCATCACTTTCCCCTGTAACCACCTAACCACTCTTTCTCATCACTTTCCCCTATGTAACCCCCGAACCACTCTTTCTCATCACTTTCCCCTATGTAACCACCTAACCACTCTTTATATCACTTTCCCCTATGTAACCCCTAGAAACCACTTTTTCTCCTATTCACTTTTCTAGCAACCACTAACCACTCTTTCTCATCACTTTTACCTTTAACCCCCGAACCACTTTTTTCTCCTCCACTTTCCCCTATGTAACCACCTAACCACTCTTTCTCATCACTTTCCCCTATGTAACCCCCTAACCACTTTTTCTCATCACTTTCCCTAATGTAACCCTCTTCCTCCCTCCATCCCTTTCCCCCTTGCTCTTTCTCTTTCCTCTTTCTCATCCTTTCCCCTGCCTTCCCAGACACTTTCTCTCCTTTTCTACCTATTAACCACCTAACCACTCTTTCTCTCACTTTCCCCTATGTAACCCCCGAACCACTCTTTCTCATCACTTTCCCCTATGTAACCCCCTAACCACTCTTTCTCATCACTTTCCCCTATGTAACCACCTAACCACTCTTTCTCATCACTTTCCCCTATGTAACCCCCGAACACCTTTTTCTCATCACTTTCCCCTATGTAACCACCTAACCACTCTTTCTCATCACTTTCCCCTATGTAACCACCTAACCACTCTTTCTCATCACTTTCCCTATGTAACCACCTAACTATACCCTTAATGCTTTCCCCTATGTAACCATCACTCTTTCTCATCACTTTCCCCTATGTAACCCCTGCGCAACAGTGGCAGTGAAATGCCTTGCTTGGGTTGAAATGATTAAAAAAAAGAAAAAAAAGAATTGTAATAATAATATAATAGATTTTATATAATTAATAAAATGAATTTTAAAATTTTTAGTAAATAAATAAATATTAAAAATGTTATTTGAAAATTAAGAGTTTTAGAAACATTAGAATAAAATGCATTTTGAATCGATATAAAAATAATATAATTACACTGAAAGGTCCCTTTAAGTAAGATAGAAAATATAAAATGTTTTTTTCTTTTTTTCTTTTTTTTTGTTTTAGAAAATGATGAGTTACAAAAAAAACTAAAAGAAAAAATTTGTTAACAATAATGGATACATCAACGGAAATAGAGTCTAGACAGGGGTTTTGATCAACTGACACTTTTGCCGGTAAGATTGAAAGAAGAAATCATGTGTTCTCCAAAAGTATAAAAAATTTTCAAATTTAAAGTGAATCTCTATTCTGATTAGTTAAATTGAACACACACATAGTTTTTTTGTCTTCCCACATCCATAAATAACAAACGTATTGTTTCTTATATTCAACTGAAAATGATTTTCACTACAATGATCTAACATTGCCTGATGACGAGCTGAAAATCTCGAAACATAGAAATTTCCGTGTCGCAATGTAAAATATATTAATTTCAAATAAAAAAAAATTATATATATATATATATATATATATATATATATATATATATATATAGTGCAATGAATAAATAATGCAAAAATAATAATCGCTGACATCTAATTTCAACAGATATACTTACCAAAATTACACAAAAATATATTTAAATACTAAAGTGTAAATTTATTAAATAAATTCGCCATTAATTTCAACGACGGGCTAGGAATTTCCTGCATCTCTTCTGGACGGTCTCCTTGTTTAAGTTGTTGAATGTTGCCATAATCCTTGACTTCAGTTCATCTTTGTTATGACAAGACGTTTTGTTAGTCTCTCGCTCAAATGCGCACGCACTATAATAAATTGGGTTGCCGTCTGGGGAGTTAGGTGGCCAGATGTAAGGGATGTTGTGGTCGAAGAAATTTTCTGATAGCCATGACTGGGTTCTCCTGCTTGTGTTGCGTGGTGCAGAGTTATGTTGCTAGTGATGGGGCTTTCCAGAAACCCCCGTCTTGACCCAGAGAAGCACTACCTTCTCAAGGTACTTATGTAGGACTCTATGTTGAGTATGAGGCCCTCACCAACAAAATTCCTGAGTTCCTTTCTTATAAGAATGATCGGAGTGAGTTTTCTGAGCTACCTTACCTTCGTAATCATCATTAGTCTCATCCAACTCTTTTCAAATTTTCTGCTCTGTCCTTAGATTGACACCCAAACACTCTGAAATATCAATCTTCCGGCACGAATACCAAGCAGTACAGGATGTCGTTTCCAAATTTCTGGCGGAGTGAATTGCTCTTTTTGTCACAGACGTTGCCCAACTGACCCTACTATACTATGCAGTAGCCAAAATCAAAAATATACTATGTACATACATAAAATTAAAAAAATATAAAATAGCGACAATTTAACCATCGCTCCTTATATATATATATATATATATATATATATTTCTGGGATGCTTGACACGTTTTTAATAAGCCTCAGAAAGTTCTGGAGAGGGTGCTTAACACGCCAACAATGATAGGGACTAAAAAGGAAAGGAAAAAACTAGAAGTCTATCTTACACATTAGCAATAATGAAAAATTATTATTATTATTGTGTCATTTTTCATTATAAATCGGTTTTTGCTATGGTCGCACTACCTACCAAGTCTGTGTTATTGTTATTGTTATAACTATTGTTACGATTGTTGTTGTTGTTGTTACTATTATTATTTCCTTTGATTTCCGTTGTATACTCATTTTTTCCGGGTCCTAGACTAAACTATCGCCCGGTTCACACTCCACCCACTTCTATTGAACAGGTGTAGAGGCTCATCCCTTGTTCCCTCTTTAGAATGTGGTTTCCGGCTTTCTCTTTTCCAATCTTATCACTCTTTTCTTTTTTTTTTCTCTCAATTGGAGTAGATAGACTAAACGATCGCCCGGTTCACACTCCACCCACGTCTATTGAACAGGTGTAGAGGCTCATCCCTTGTTCCCTGTTTAGGATGTGGTTTTCGGCTTTCTTTTTTCCAATCTTTTCACTCTTATGTAGCCCCCTGCACATCAGTGGCGTTACCGCCTTGCTTGGGGTGATATGGTGAAAAAAAAATATCTAAAGTCAGAAATGACGTCATGACATCTTCCACTGAACATTTTTGTAAAAAAAAGTTAATATAAAAATAAAACAACTTGAAGCCACACACATTTTACAAAAATTAAGATAAAGCCATTCGTAACGTGTGAGCTGTACTTGTGAGAAAATGTTTTTGTATTTCTAACATCGTGCAACCTGATGCAAGGTAGTCAATTGTTTCGTTCAGTTGTGTCAATTATTATTATTATTATTATTATTATTATTATTATTATTATTACGCATAGGAAGTGCGTTGTGGTGCAGTGGATATCAACCCAGAACGAGAAATTCCAGTTGAATTCATTGCATTCACTTACTCACAAATGCCCTTGGGAAAGGTATTAATCCGTCTCTTCCCTCCAGTTATGTGTTAAATAACAGGACAGATTGGGTTCTATAGCCTTGGTCGACAACCAGTCTACTGCAGAAAGTAATGGCAACCTATTGCCGGATAAAGTTCTGCCCAGTCAGTCATGTCTCTTTCGAGACATAATCACTCAAGCGTGTATCACGTATGGAACGTAACTGACTGGCTGCATAGGATGTTGGTTGCTAGTATGAAGTTTATCCACAGGTCAGCTTTCGTGACTTCGAAAAACAAGCCGGTTATTCTTTTCAACGTTAGGCTGTATCCAACACTTTCCTGGGTATTTTTTCTGTTTTGACCAGGTATGCTTTATCTTAACTTATTTATAAATGGAACTTTGTCTCTCTGTGTGTGTGTGTGTGTGTGTGTGTGTGTGTGTGTGTGTGTGTGTGTATCCGTTACCTATAGACTTTAAAACGGCTGAATCGATTTTCTTGAAAATTTACACAGTTGTACTATAAACGTGTGCAAGTGTTCTTAGCTAGGTTTTGTGTTGAGGTACCCCCGATAAATATCGAAAATCGATAATCGAAAAAATCGGGTGATAGAAGGAGTGGTCCGGTTTTAATCAAATTTGATATACTCATAGACAAAGACATATGAAACGATATTCAGAAGTTTCAAGATTGCAGTTCTTACAATAGTGCAGAAAATCGATAATATATATATATATAAAAGGCAATATGTTTGTGTGTGTGTCTGTTTGTCTGTATGTCCTTTATACAAATCCACAATTTTTATCCGATTCTCACCAAACTTCACACAAATATTCTTTAGGTTGAGTCTGAGCTCCAGGACCATGGATTAGTTTTAAAGCTTTCATTATACCCGAGTAACGCCGGGCTATATTGCTAGTCTCACATATTTCAATTTAAAGAGAAACTTGTAAGATTAAGACACTTTTCTTCTACCTGTTCTTTACTTATTCTATTCATCTTGTCGAATTTCAGTTCAAATATTCAACTCATATATATATATATATATATAAAAGGCAAGATATTTATGTTTGTGTCTGTTTATCTGCCTGTATGTCTGTATGTTTTTCAGCCCTTTTATTTTAGTTTTTGTTTCGAGTTTGGCTCTAAGTAGGTATAATTGTAGTTCTTAGTCTCAGCCATGATACCATTTACTCAGAGGACATATTTAGCCTTCAAAATTCAGTTTACAATGAAAACATTTATTTGAAATCGATACCAGGAAATCAAAATTTGACTTACATCCATTCATTTTTCTTTCAGTCTATGGTTTCGCTTTAACTGGAAACAACTATTGCTTTTTAGTTTTTCGTGCCAACGTTCAAAGAGTCTGAGCTCCAGGACCATGGATTAGTTTTAAAGCTTTCATTACACCCGAGCAACGCCGGGCTACACTACTATATATATATATATATATATATGCTTTTTTTGCATAACACTCCAGTACTTCAGTGATCACTGGTCCTATACTTTCTTTATTACTTTCTTTGCTAGATTTTCCCAATTTTTCAAAATCTCTTTAAAATTTTTACTGTCTGTGGCGGAATATCCCAATGAAATTTCAATTTGTTGTATTCCAGCACTTTCTCCTCTGTGATCACATGATCATAATACTTGTCGCGATATTCAAGCCCGTATTTTGTACACAACTTTCAATAAATAATGGCAGGAACTTTCTAATGCCTTCGTTTCTTATACTCATTCTGAGCCATGCACTTGAATTCTGATACAATAGAACTGATAATTAACAAAATGATTGACGTAACCTTCTAAATATTTTTTAACTCTTAGAGAAGAGCACGATTTAAGAAAAGAGAAATTAAAGAAAGTGTTTAATAATATTTTGAAAGTAAGTCTGTTTTCTTCATATGTTTAAAAATTGCATACTAGTGTAAAAAAAGATTTAAAAAATACAAGTCTTTGTAAAAACGTTGTTTTTTTAGAAAAAATGGCGCGCCTTTTATTCATTTTGTCCTTTGTTTCTTTTCATACATAGTAATCCCTTGTACCTTACTTGCTTGCTTGCTTTGCTTAGGGGTGAGTTTGAGTTTGAGTTTTGTTTAACGGCATATCAACACCTCTGTGGGTTATTAACCCTCTAGGGCCATTCGTATCATATTTGATACAGTATGAAAACAAGCCTTGAAAGAAATATTTTCCTGAAAAATTTTTTAAGAGAAATATTTTATAAATTTCAAATGAAAGCAGTACTGACTGCTCAGTCAATGAATACCAAGTGTTTCCTTATAGGGAAATACCAAATGTTTCCTTATAGGGAAATACTGTATCAAATATGATACGAATGGCCCTAGAGGGTTAAATGCCAAAAAGGTGGGGCTTTAAGGTATTTTTTTAATGTTCGGTTATAGTGAGAAGGTTGATTTAGTCGGATTTTGATAAAAATTTTTGTTTATATTTTTTTATTTTAGAAAACTGTAAATGTTTTCTAGTTTTGTATTAAAAATGTTTTGCTAAGAATAATTTTTTCCTTCAAAAATATGTTATGGTAATAATTTTTTCTTAAAAAATGTATTGCTGGTCATATTTTTCCTTCAAAAATGTATATTTTTCTATAAAAGTCTATTTTTATACTTTCATATTGTTTTGACCCCAGTTTAGGGGTTAACTACTTGCCCATAGCTGGGACCCTAACAGGTTCTACCACTCTGAGTCAGGGTAGACCTGAGAACAACAGCGATTAAGAGGTGGTTCCATGCTCCTTACAATCAGAAGCCTTGATACCAGATGCAGTTTATTGTCATACCCAGGACCAGCTTAGGGGTGACGGGAATAAGAAAACAGATCCTGGTATTTTTCAATCTATAATTATTTTCATTTTTATAAGAATTCGAAATACGAAAGCAAATATTTAAAAATGTCAGAAAAAAGAAAATACAGTCGAAATTTTATTTATTTATTTTAACCTTTTTGCTATTAATCGTTTCGTCTAACAAAAAAAACAAAGCAACAATACGCTGAGAATTTCTCTGTAAAATACAAAGAAAAAGTGCGTGTTGAATCTACAATGGTTCTTGACGAAAATAGACATATAATGTTGGAGACGTGCGGATCTTTAGATCACGATCATTTATTTACGGTAGTTGAGGTTTTGAACTGAAAGCATGGTGAAATTTCCAACTTTCAAGGAAATAAGAAAACTGAAAAATACAATTTTCTTTACAAGAATGGCTACGGTGCTAGCCATAGGATTTTAGAAGGAGAAACACAGATATGGCAGAGTCCATTCTTCTTTGGGATGTGGTAGGAAATGTTGAGAAAAGTGATCATAGAATAAACCGCGTTAAAGGTAGTTTCACTCAATACTACCAATTGCTACAAAACCAAAACATTAACCTGAAAACTTTACTCATGTTCTTAAATTGGTTAATCGGATCGAGACTTTCAGACTGGTGTTATGGGAATTGTAATGGAAATGGTATTATTAGCTGTTTCTTTATAAGGAAATATTCGGTATTTTTTTGACTGAGCATTTACTACGAAATTTATAGAATCTTTCTTTTAAAACAAAAGTCCAGTTGCACAATCTTAACAGCATAAATTCCTACGGTCGGTAGTGAAAGAAGGCGAGAAGAAAGGACTAAACACCAACTGCAGGCAAACATAATGCACAGTTGTTAGCAAAAGGATGAGCATAAAGTGCGAATTGGTAATATGATAGATTCCGACTTGGCAATCACTTTCTCACCGGCGCAATGTGGCTTCCTTGTGTCTCTTCTACAAATACTTTCACGGCTTCTGCTCAGATGAACGTAGCTCACTGGTGCCCCATATATATAAATTTACTCGAGCCACAAGATTAGCAACTAGGTCCCACTCTTTTACTGCAAAACCAATAAATTGTAAATGCAAATTCTACTCCATCAGCTTATTTTCTCTCACTTCTCGTTTGTGGAATTCACTTTAATTTACTTGCTTTCCCGACAGTTATAATCTCCAAGAATTTAAATGTAAAGTCAATAGTCATCTCCAATCTCACTAACCTGCATCCTCTCTCTCTCATGCTCCTTTCTCTGTCCACTCCACTCTCATCAGTATTCTCATTCTTCTCTTACCCACTTCCTGACACCCCCTATAACCTGTCACTCTTTCTCACATCTTTCCTTCTATGTAACTCCCTGCGCACCATTGGCAGTAGACCGTCTTGCTTGGGACTACATCATTAATATATATATATATATATATATATATATATATAGTCATTTTAGACGGAATATCGATATAAATATTTTGCCGTCATTTTTGGCAACATGGTCCCAATCGGGATATCATAGATTTTGCTTTCATCACTCAGTCACTTAAGAACCGTACGTGATCCATGCTTGGGCGATCACGTCTCAAAGAAACATGAATGACGGGACGGAAAATTTTCCCGCAACATGTTGTCTTTACTTATTGCGGTAGATTGGTTGTCAACCAAGGCTATAGAACCTAATCTGCCCTGCTATTTAACCCATATCTGGGAGGAGAAGAGACGGATTAATACCTTCCTCAACGGTATTTGCGCGTAAGTGAATGCGAGAAATTCAACTGGAATTCGAAATCGCCTCTCCGATTTCTCTTTCCGAGCTGATATCCACTGCACTACAACCTGTCACTCTTTCTCATAACTTTCCTCCTATGGAACCTCCTGCAAAACAGTGGCAATAAAATGCCTTGCTTGGGGCGATATGATTATTAAAAAAAATACCAAGTACAGAAATGTGAATTGTTTAACTGTTATGTTGCATGTACAGAATTATGGTGGAATAGATACAAACAGCGGAATTGTAGTAAATTGGTATATTACCAGGAAGAGTAGTATTTACAAAAGAGGTGGTTAGTAGA
>JBBBDQ010001558.1:1565000-1640000 GCA_037127315.1 Ascarosepion bandense | reverse complement strand
ATTTAGTCAAACATCACGATGTTTGGAGTGATTATTAATGAAGGCAACGTTATCATCATCATTTATCCATCACACCCAGATGGTGCATAGGGCAGCAACATTTTGTTGCTGTTTCTGGAAAGAAACTGTTTTTTACGGGACAGGGTTGTTAGCCCTGCACCCAACCCCCAAATCTGGTGGACCGGTGAACCATTCTTGGTCCTTGCGTTTACAGCACCTGGTATTCCCAAATGGTCACCCATTTAAGTACTGACCAGGCTCGGTGTTGCTTAACTTCGATGATCGGACGGGAACCGGTGTATTCAACACGATATAGCCGTAGACAAGGCAACGTTATGTTTCCATTCATTTTCCCACATGGCCTCAGATTCAACACGGAGATCTACATCAGGTAGTGCTGCCCTGGATTAAAAGGGTAGCTGCTGACTGACTCTATGCCTGGCAACAATACACTGCACCATGCCACAAATACAGAACCCAGTCATGGCTGTCAGACAATTTCTGTGACCCCAGCACTGCCTTACATCTGGCCAGCTAGCTACCCAGGCAGCAACCCACGTGATTATTATGTACGGGGCGTAGTTGAACGAAAGAGAAGCAACACTCCTTTTAACACCAAATATGAACTGAAGGCAATGATTATGGCAGCATTCGCCAACTTAAACAATCCAGAAGAGATGCAGAGGATTCTGAAATCGTGTGGAGGCCGGGGTTGAAGCCAATCCCGATTCTGTTGAATAAATTTACTCTTTAGTATTTCAAGATATTTTGTGTTTTTTTGATAAATATATCTGTTAAAATGAGATGTCAGTGTTATTTTCATTTTTGCGTAATTTAGATGACAATTCATCCATCACACGCAATATATACAGTGTCATAAATTAACAAATATACATATGAGGAGGGTGCACATATGTGTAGTATTATTATTCAGGTGTATATGAAACAGTGCTCAATGTATGCACAGAGATGTATTATATATATATATATATATATAAACATATTATCCTACGCTTATGGCACGACTCGGAGTTTCATGCGTTATGCAACCATCAGGTGCATATTTCAAAGTGGCAGTCCCGAGTTGAGGCAAAATGCTTAATTTAGCCGCAGTGAAGAGCTCTGATACAGCGAATTAGGCTTGTCTACAGATGGTTTATATATATATATATATATATATATATATATATATATGGCATGACATATATATATATATATATATATATATATATATATATATATATATATATTACTAGCCTCTCTTGACGAGTGGACGGAACTATTGCTGGAGACTCCACTTACAAATTTCTGGAGTCAAGATGCTGAATATGAGATCAATCATTTAAATTTATATTAATTCTACACACACACACACACACACACACACACACACACACACACACGTATATATACATATATATATATATATATATAAGTAAAAAATTTGCGTTCCAGCATGAAACAGATTGCCTTGTGGATCTCAGTATTCATTTTTATATTTGCATACGCTACTAATAGTGATCTACTGCGGGATAATCTTCTGCCCAGAAAGATTATGAAAGAGACATGATCGCCCAAGCGTGTATCACGTATGGCACTTAACTGTCTGACTGACTAATAGTGAGCATGTCTATCCATAAATATTGCAAACCTTGAACTCAAAGAAAAGATAATCTTTCTTCGATCATTGTGAACTGGCAATACACAAAGAACTGTAGCAAATAACAGAAACGAGGACTACCAAATACAGCATTTGTATCCTGATATACATATAAACTATTTCACAGGTCAGGCCGTTGTCCCCATCGTTCTTGCCATATTCACGACTTTTCGGCAGTTGTACACGCCGGCTTCCTTCAAGGGATGTACGTTGGAATATATAACCGAAACCTGTATTAAGTCCGCAAGGATACATGGCCCAGTGAAAAAAAGCGTTGGGTGAAATAATCCAAATCACCACGAACCCCTCTCCCAGTTTTAGTTCATTTATTGATTCTCCTCTTTTTACCTATCCTGAGTCCGTAATACCCAGGGATTAAACTCACAATTACTACGACCCCATATTTACGAACCAGTAATTGAACAATAGTTGATTTCGCGTCGCGGTATATTAATCACTATGTGTTAGTTAATGCAGAAACCCAAATATTTATGGCTTCAACTACATATAAAATGATGTATTGTTTGCAATTCTACTATGAAATTACACTACTGACCATAATTATTTATATAGAATGTGAATTCTTAACACCATGGATCTGTAGAGTTGACTCCAAAAAGTCTTTGACTATCAAAGCCAAGGCTCGTGATTTTAAATGAAGCTGCCGGCCATAGTCCCCGAAAGAAAAAAAAAGTAAAGGATTTTTACGATTAAAAAAAAAAATTACTTTCTTTCACTCTGACGAGATTAGATTCTGATCTGAACTGGCCTGTTTGATAAAATTTGATATGATGTTTTATTTTCAGCTGAGTTTCGTCAAAGAATTTAAGCTTGATTTTAATTTTTAAGTTGTCTGTCATATTCAGTTTTACAATAAAGATGTATTTTTATATTTTTATAGTGTTTTGTTTTTGTTTTGGGGTACATTATTTTCCTATAGCTGGGGCCCTAACAGGTGCTACCACACCGGGTCAGGATGAATCTGAGAACAACAGCAATTAAGAAGTGGTTCCACGCTCCTTAAAACCTCCAATCTCTTGATCAGATGCCTTGCTGTCGGATGTGGTTTCAGTGGCACAATAGCCTAGAAGAGTAAAGCATTATTACGTGAACTGTTATTCATTGTACTCATATTTCTGTGTATATTAGAGCCTGTTAATGTTGGTAAAACATTATTTTGGAGATTTCGTATAAAAGTTTTGAAATTATTTGATGTATACAGATTTCGTCGAAATCTACAAGCGTCGGACAACAACATGAAGATGAGGGTTTGTTAGTCATGGAAATCTAAACGTATTTTATTTATGTGCGTTGTGGTGCAGTGAATATCCGCTCGGAACGACAAATCGGGGAGCCGAGTTCGAATTCCAATTGAATTCGTTGCATTCACTTACGCGCAAATATCCTTGGGAAAGGTATTAATTCGTCTATTCCTTTCAGTTATGGGTTAAATAATAGGACAGCTTGGGTTCTATAGCCTTGGCTGGCAACCAGTCTACCGCAGAAAGCAATGGCAACCTACAGTGGGAAAATCTTCTGCCCAGTCAGTAATGTCTCTCTCGAGACATGATCGCCCAAGCGTGTATCACGTATAGCATTTAACTGACTGACTGATCTATCTATCTATGGCACCTCAGCGTGTTGTAATGGTTAGCAAGCTTGTCTTGTTAGAACCTATAACAGCTGAGTAGTGATTTCGATCTTCACTGGGTGCCCCATACTTTCGGTCTTGTGCCACCTCTAAACGGCGCTTAGAAAATCAACAATCTACTTCTGTTCATATCTATCTATCTATCTATCTATCTATCTATCTATCTATCTATCTATCGAATGTACTATTCTTAAAGGTGTAGACAGAAACAGATCTTTAAGATCAAAGACGTAACTTGTCATATTAGCCATTCTCTGTTGCGGTGATTTCGAGATAAATTTGCGGGAATTTTGTTTCTTAACAAATAAAACGCAAGAATGACGACCTTCATTTTAATCTTGGCTTTCGTAATAAAAACAGCACGAAAAGAATGAACCACCAATTTCCGCAGCCATATATATCTCTCTCTTTCACTCTCTCTCTCTTTCTCTCTCTTTTTCTCTCTCTCTCTCTCTCTTTCTTTCTCTCTCTCTCTTTTTTTCTCTCTTTCTTTCTCTCCTCTCTTACTCTCTCTCTCTCTTTCTCTCTCCCTCTTTCTTTTTTTGTTTCCTTTACAGTCACCTTCTCTTTTCGAGCATTAATTTTACACAAATATAACACAGGCGCACGTTTTGCAAACTGGAACATTTTATGATCAAGTGCAGCGCATTCGCTAACAAACATAATTAATGTTGCTGAGATTAGAATATTTTTGGATGATTCTCCAGACAACAAGCAATTAAAATAAAATTATCTATCTATCTATCTATCTATCTATCTATCTATCTATCTATCTATCTATCTATCTATCTATCTATCTAACAATGTCAGTGTGTTCAAATCTAAATCTGTTCATTATCTATCTATCTATCTATCTATCTATCTATCTATCTATCTATCTATCAATGTCAGTGTGTTCAAATCTAAATCTGTTCATTATCTATCTATCTATCTATCTATCTATCTATCTATCTATCTATCTATCTAACAATGTCAGTGTGTTCAAATCTAAATCTGTTCATTATCTATCTATCTATCTATCTATCTATGTCAGTGTGTTCAAATCTAAATCTGTTCATTATCTATCTATCTATCTATCTATCTATCTATCTATCTATCTATCTATCTGTAATATAGCAATCTGGCCCCACCCGAGGAAGGTTGATGCAATCGATGGTGTTTCCCGTCGGTGAAGGGGTCGGCGAACGACAAGACAGGTGTTTGAGAAATACATCCTGTCGGGGCCTGGAGCGGATGTCGCAGGGTTATGAGTCGGGCTCGTTTGACCTTATTTCCGACAGCGGCGGAAATGACTACGGAGGCAAACAGAACAGGTGTCTCTTGGAATTACGTGGGCGTTGCTTGGGCGAGGCAAAACCGGAAGGAAAAGTCCCGGTTCTACACACGGATTCGCCAGCAGAGAACGGCCAGTGGAAGCAGAGAGACACCACAGGCAAGACTACACTCCCGTCGACCCATTCTATGTGCGCTCTCACTCTTCCATTCTCTGTTCCACACGGGTTCGTCGTCAGGAATAAAAATATAACCTTATATTTTTATATATGCGTGTTCTCGTTGTTTGTCGTCGTACGGCGATATATAACATATCTATCTATCTATCTATCTATCTATCTATCTAGCTATCTAGCTATCTATCTATGTAATTCTGGAAACATTATAACTGAGTTCTGGAAAAATTAATACTCACAGGACGGATAGCGGGAAAGAGGACATGGGAAAGCGGCGCGAGACATACTTGATAGGCTTGAGCAAATGAATGGGCGAGCGGAGTTTGCGAGAAATACCAAGAGAAAGTATTTTGAGAGGGACAAGAGACAGAGCCAAGGAGAAGTCTATGATCGCTTACGTCTTGAAGTGAGTTCGATCCTCACTGAGTACCCTATACTATCTATCTATCTATAATATATTAGGAAAATCAATGACAAATTGGAAAAAATTTTTTCGTGCGTCGCGTTAAAGTCTTGCTTACTTTGATGTAGCCACGCATGCGCACGAAGGCGCGATGCAGATATGTTGAAATTTTAATTTTTTAAATGTTATTTTATTTTTGTTTAAATGTGGCTTTGGGTATATAAACCAACCGATATCATTTAGTTTCGTCTTGTTTATATTTTTATCATTTTTTATTAATAAGTATCCCATATTGGGATAATAGAATATTTGGTAAGAAAGGTGAAAGATTTTACGAACCTGGTCACAAATTTACGCAGAAGTTTTAGCGATTAAAGCACTTTCTATACACTTTCATCTTAGTTTTTTCCCATTTTGTCATTGATTTTGGAAACATTGTTCTGATATCTAAAAAATTATGTATATCATTTTCTCTCTCTCTCTCTCTCTCTCACACACACATACACACATACATACATACACACACACACACACACACACACACACACACACACACATATATATATATATATATATATATATATATGAAATGCACGCTATGCAAGATAAAACAAGTTAAAATATAACAAAAGAAAGATATCAAAGAAAAAATTTGTCTTAATTCATCCCAAGTAAGGTGATAATTTCACTAAGATGCAAGTGGCTACTGGGAGTGAAAGAGAATGAACCGACTTTACAGGGAAGGGAAACCAATTCCTAAACAGAAAACAAGGAATAAACCTCTACTAGTGTTCAAAAGAACCAGACGATAGACAAACCTATCTGATCCTATTGAGAAAAAAATAGTAAATAATTAGTATATAGTACATTTAAAAAGAATGAAAACTTAATTTATAAAAAAACAGATCAGGTTTATTCAATATTGGTTCCATCTAATTCTTATTCGGATTAAATGGTTCCCTTGCCTGTCGGTCATTACATCTCCAATGGCAGCTTTCGATGATTCCGTTGGGACCGATTATCTTCATTGGTCATGCAATCGATGATTCCCAAGACGTCGTAGTCTAGGGGATTTAAATCAAAACTGTTATTTGTGGGCCGAGATTGGCTGTCAAAATTCACCGCAAGCTATGCCTGTGTCTCCTCGATTTAAGGCTTGATTAATATATCTAACCACGATGTAGGTGATAGCATTGATCTTTAATTTCTGCATTGACCGCCCGGGACACTAAGGGGTATCACAGACGACGTGAATTTGGTATGTATTCAAAGACAGCTGAAATTTCTGGAATACATAATGAGGAAAGCGTACTTGGAGAGTTTGACAATCGCAGGACATACTGAAGCTAAGAGCAGCAAAGGAAAAACAGCGAGTGTCAGATCCATACTGAAGATCTATGCCATCTTCTATAAACCATGTCTCTCTACAACTTCCTGTCATTTGTATCTAAAATCAAAATTTTTCTTCTTACTATCTTTCTCAATCCCTGTTTTGTCATCTTTTCACGCAAACTCGTTAGGTAGGTTTCCCTCAGTATCTTGCCTTCAGTATGTCATGCGTGTATCAAATTCGCCAGGCCTTCTTTCCTCATTATATGCCCAAGAGGTTTTAACTGTATTTTTCTCAACCGAAGCACACGTGTCATTCTCGTCCGCATTTTCCTTAAAACTTCCTCATTGTTCACAACAAATGCCTATGGCTTGCTCAACAAAGAACTATATCTATATTGCCTCAAGTCTCTTCTTCATCTCGAAGTTAAGCACCGTCGATTCTGGTTTGTAGCTAGATAGGTGACCGCTTGGGAATACCAGGTACTGTAGCTTGGATGTAAAGGAGGTGTAATGACTTGGAAGAGTTCACCCAAGAGACGAGTTCCAATTCCGGTTAGGTTCGTTATATTCACTTGCGTGCAAATACTCTTGATAAAGATATCAACCAACTTCTCCCTTCAGCCATGGATTAAATATTAAGACTTATATGAGTAAACCATTATTTAAAAATATTTTCTGGCTTTAAATAACCTGCAAAGGGTTGATGTTCCGTAAAAAACTAAGCAATCAAAATCAGTCTTCTTCATCTGTAAAGAAACTGTCCAGCATTCTCTGCCATATTGCAGAAGTGAAGATAGCATTCTTATTTTTTTTTTAAAAAAATTTTTTTAATTGCTTAATACTTTGTTTAGATTTTGAAAGGCATATTTGAGCCTACGAATTTCGCTGTCACATATTCTTTCCTCTGTTAAAACACTTGCCAGATAATACTTACTTGTTTCCGATGTTGATAATTTGTATCTTGAATCTTAGGCTGTTTCCTTCGGGCACGACTAAAAATTTCTGTCTTTATATAATTAATAGTTAGTCTTTTCTCCCATCTTTTCTTTGTTAATCCGTCTACGACTTTCCGTAGTTTTTTTTTGTTTCTACCATCAAGACGATTAACAAATGAAAGTCAGTATTTGATTAAATTTGTTGACGTAATTTTCTTCCTGGAAAAAAAAAACAAAAAACAAAACAAAACAAAAAATTTCCATGAAAAAATAAAAACGAAACATTTCAATTATTTTTCATATGAATCGATAATTTGACTTACAAGAAGTTTGAATCAGCAAGCACACGCACGCACACACACGCACAAACACACACACATATGCATATATATATGTATATATATATATATATATATATATATATATATATATATATATATATATATATATATATATATATATATATATATATATATATGAAGTTGAATATGTGGATTGGAATCCGACAAGATGATAGAATAAATAAACGAACAAGGTAGGAAATGTGTCTAAATCTAACATGTTTCGATTTTATTAAAACTTCTTCAGTGATCAAATTAAACATGCATTTTTTTATACAATGAGACAGTATACTGAAATGTTGCCTGAATTTGATTCGTATTGGTTAGACACGTGTTACGTGTAATAGATGATTATTTTTTAAAATGCATGTATGAGGAAAATTTTTGCAAACACACACACACACACACACACACACACACACACACACACATATGTATATATATGTAGTGTTCAGTTGAGATGATGATTAATGCCAAGGATTACTGCTTTTCGGTGATTCGCTGATAAAAAGTTATTTTGGCAAGAATGCTTTTGTTGTAAAGGGTTCGATATCGAGATAGAGCGTTAATATTTCTACACATCTCCGATATCTCCACATTAATCTCATATATAGAACCGGGTTCGAACTCCAGTTGAATTCATTATATTCAGTTACGCGCAAATATCTTTTGGAAAAGTATTAATTCATAAATTCTTCCTCCACCTATGGGTTAAATAGCAGAACTGACTGAGTTCTATAGTTTTTGTTGGCAACCAGTCTAACATCATAAGTAATGGCAAATTACTGCGGGAAAATCTTCTGTCCTAGTCAGTCATGCCTCGAAGGAGACATGATCGTTCAAGCGTGTATCACGTACGGCACTTAACTGACGGATATATATATATATATATATATATATATATATATATATATATATATATATATATTGTGTATTTTGGCAGCATTTTTTCATTAATACAGGTTTCATTGAATAATATAGACAAGTTCTGTCTATTTATTTTGTGTAAGATCCGTTCGTATGATCTGATTAGCTTGATAGTGTTGTCATGGAAAGACGACAAGAAATCGCAATAATTGTTGATTTTTTTTATCAGGTCTGAGATTTCGGCTTACATAAGCCATTATCAAAGGATGAACATTTAATGTTCAGTGAACATAAAATGATTATTAACAGAGTGGAGTTATACAGAGAAAATTAGACAGGTCCATTTTTTGTGTCGCACATGGCTGTAGGCCGAGAAGGAATGGTGGTAGTGGGTTTTTTGGTTCAAATTGAGTGTATAGTGGCATTTCTTGTCGTCTTTCCATGACAACACTATCAAGCTAATCAGATCGTACGAACGGATCTTACACAAAATAAATAGACAGAACTTGTCTATATTATTCAATGAAATATATATATATATATATATATATATATATATATATATATATATATATATTAACAAAGAACAACATTAATTAAAAAAGAAAATTGTTTGATTTGCTCATAGAAAACACTGGCACATAAAACCCGCCTTCCAACGGGCCTAATATAGTTGCATTATTTTCCTCGAAGTCAGTATTTGGTCTTTGAATCCGGTTGGCAAATCAGGATTTCTAATATTTTCAAAACAGGCACATAGGGTATCACTACTTGCTAGATTGACACAGCATCTAATATCTTTAGAAATTAATAATTATTCCAGAAGGAATTAAATCAGGAGACAGTATAAATTGGTTTATCTGGCAAAAATTTAATTAGTCTGACGAAATTGTTATTCGTTGATTTTACCAAATGTCAATTCTAATTGGATTAGTTAATGTCAAAGTCAATCTTTTTGTAATTTATATCATTTCATAATCTCACAAAAAATGATACCATAGGAAACGGTTTCTTGAAGCGCATATATTTCAAGTGCCTATATGTATACATATTGATAAAAAAAATCGCATTCTTTTTCGTTCGACCTCGTTCATAATAACCGTTACTAGTTCCAACTTCGAAATTTCCAAAGAATACCCGGATGTAGATAAAGAAATTCTTCCAAAAACAAGGACGTCACATTAAAACGGTTGAAACTATTTGTACAAAACAAATAATACAACATGAAAAAATAATACAACATAATAGTTTACCCATGACTTTGAGAAAAATACTCAACAATTTATCTGAAAATCTTTTAAAATGTAATAGAAAATTAAACAGAAAGACCTGGTCGTTTCTTTTTAATCAAACTTGTTTGGATGAACACTTGCTGCTTTTATATATATATATATATATATATATATATATATATACGCACGCACGCACGCACATATATATATATGTAAAAATTCTCAGTTATAATCAGAGGAAAGGAACATAGATTAAAAAAGAAGACAAAAGGAAAACTATATTTTCGCCTACGCGTTTCGTCTGCTTACGGAATTTATCAAGGCTAAGAAATGAAATATTTATTTCTTTGCCTTGATAAAGTCTGTCAGTAACACACACACACACACACACACACACACACACACACACATATATAATATTGTGCAAACATTGTGTATGCGGTTATTTTTTGTTACCACAACTCAAACCCATGAAGATGATCTCGGAAGGAGATTAAAAGTACTTGGGAACATCAAGAAATAAATAATAAAATCATCTATCAAAGTTACAGCCCATTTCTTAAACTTTCAGTTATAATACGCGGGATATTATCATGAGTATTAACTGATTTTAGGGTCATATGGAAAATTTATTTCATTTTTCAAAATTAAGATGAAAATGTATAAGAGACAATTTTTTTTATTTTTTATAGACAGCAAAAAAGAAGGAACAAGAAAAGAAAAATCAATTGCGGGAACTATTTTTCCTTTTCTATTCCTTTCCCTGTAAATGTTAAACACTGATAATATGAAGTTCACGGAGGCAATCTCTCTGTTTACAGAAAGACGGCCTCCTGAACCTTATATACAGTGACTCCAATGCCTGCAAATGAAATAACGAGTGCGAACCTGACAGAACAGAAAACCGGTTCGCACTAAAGTCAGTCACACAATCTCTGCTATTCATCAAATGTTGAGTAATAACTGACCCGGAAGTATTCACTAGTTGGCTCAAACAGACATCCGGATTAAGAACTTTAGATGGGACATGCTGCTTAATCCTACAATCCAAGCGCTGCGAAGTCCTTCCTATGTAGTTACCACTGCAACAACAACAACTAAACGTATAAATCACAGATGAAACATGATAAGGATGAAGGAGATCCTTACGCATAGAAAGAAAAACAGAACGAGTACCAATTCTAATTTGGTCAGAGAAATAAGAAGAGCGAACTGCAGGAAAAATTTGCATAGCGATAAGCTCACCCCCCAGAACCAATATAAGGAAGCCGTAAGACTACTACAGGATATTTCTCTACTATAAGCGGCTTACCCTTATAAACTTATAGAAATTATTAATTTTCTCATTACTATTCATAATATCACTAGGATATCCGTTTTTCAGAAGAGTGCTACGAACAAAATCTAATTCAGCATCCAAAACCTTTAGAGCCTATGTATAAGGGTCTTAATAAGAGTAAGTCAGAAAGAGTTCCAACGCATATACAAACCAGAGAACGTAGGTTTGAGGAACACGGAAGTTTGAAATTCAATTGGAGTCCGATGCACACACAAATCGAGAAATGGCAAACAGCAATCGGAGTTCTTTTTCACAGTAAATTTCAAAGGCGGATGTAATTGGTTTAAAACCGAGAGAAAAGAATAAACCTCAACTTCACTATTGAATAAACAGAATGCCTGTAAGTATTAGATTTTTAAAATTTTTAAAAATGAAATAAAATTCCCAGATGACAATTAAGAGGTTAGTATTGACACTGGTCGGTCGTTTTTTGGTCGTTCTCCGTCGGAAACAATGGTTAAAAGGTGGTATGCTGACTTTAAACGCTGTCGTACAGACACAAACGCTCAGGTCGCTTAAAATCGGCAATGGTCCTGGAAAACACACAAAAAAAATCCACAAACTCGTTTTGGCCGATCGTAAATTGAAGTTGCGTGAGATGTCATTATATACTGAAGGCAAAAGGTGCAAAAGGTGCAGAGGGAAACCTACCTAACAAGTTTGCGTGAAAAGATGACAAAACAGGGATTGGAAATTTTGCGTAAATATGTGACAATGAGTAAAACATAGATCCGCCACTTCACTCCAGAGATAAATCGGCAGTCAGCTGAGTAAACTGCAGCAGGTGAAAAGACATCCAAAGCAAATTTGAAGACGCAAATATCAGCAGGCAAGGTTTCGGCCTTCGATTTTCGGATGCGCATGGTATTTTGTTCATCGATTACCTTGAGAAAGGAAGAACCATCAATAGTAAATATTATATAGCATTATTGGTACTTTTGAAGAAGAAAAATTATCTTTCACCAAGACAACGCACAGTGTCACGAGTTGATCGCAACGATGGCAAAACTACATGAATTGCACTTTGAGTTTACCATGATTTACCATGAAATAACGTGTCTGCCTTAATTTTTCTTATATATATATATATATATATATATATATATATATATATATATATATATATATGCACACCCATACACACACAAATATATTAAAAATTGGGGAAAAGAAAAAACTTTGAATTATAAGTAGCAACAGCTAAAACCAGGAAATATTAAAGTTTAAAACCATAGTATTAGTTTAACAATTGGTGCTATAATAAAGATGTATTGAAACTTAGCCAGACGATGTGTGCTAGAATACGGTTTATTGAACATTGACATGATAACTAATGTTAGAATACTTCATAACTATCTAACTTGCTGATCAATGCTAGGTTTAATGCTCGGAAAATATCCATACGATAATATATGGTGAATGAGATACCCAGCAAGGGTTAACTAGAACGTCTAATTCAAATAAAGTTATCCATAAAAAGAGCAGTTAAAAAGATTATACATAAATTCTCAAGATTACAACCCGGATTTTAATGTAAACTAAAAGTATACCCCGGCGTTGCTCGGGTGTAATGAAAGCTTTAAAACTAATCCATAGTCCTGGAGCTCAGACTCTTTGGAC
Source organism: Ascarosepion bandense (assembly GCA_037127315.1). Taxonomy (NCBI): domain Eukaryota; kingdom Metazoa; phylum Mollusca; class Cephalopoda; order Sepiida; family Sepiidae; genus Ascarosepion; species Ascarosepion bandense. Next base: position 1,627,172 of record JBBBDQ010001558.1, on the reverse strand, counting down.
GTTGGCACGAAAGACTAAAAAGCAGTAGTTGTTTCCAGTTAAAGTGAAACCGTAGACTGAAAGAAAAATGAATGGATGTAAGTCAAATTTTGATTTCCTGGTATCGATATCAAAGTTTCTGCACTAGTGTAAGAACTGCAACCTTGAAACTTTTGAATATCGTTTCTTATGTCTTTGTCTGTGAGTGTATGAAATTTGATTAAAATCGGATCACTCCTTCTATAACCCGATTTTTTCAATTATCGATTTTCGATATTTATCGGGGGTACATCGACATAAAACCTGGCTAAGAACACTCGCAGACGCTTATAGTACAACTGTGTAAATTTTCAAGAAAATCGGTTCAGCCGTTTCGGAGTCTATAGGTGACGGACACACACACACACACACACACACACACACACACACACACACAGACACACACCCAGAGACAAAGTTCCATTTATAAATAAGTTTAGATAATAAACTATGCTTACAACGAACAGTGAGCTCATTTCTCTGGTTTAACAGTTTAACCTTGTCACTAAATTTGATATTTTCTAACTTTTCGTTGAGACATAGGTAGCAAGGTGAGTTACAAGTTTGGGCCTTTGTCAGGATTTTTCATTTAACCGTGGGTGTTTTGTCTTACTTTAAAGACCAATAGTACTTGGATAATGAAGTGCCGTATTTATAGGAACTATTGTTGAAAGATAATGTGTGTTGATACTAGCGAGTTTTGAACGGATTTTTCGTAGAACCGATATAAACCTTTTTAGTATCTGGATGTTCAATTGTAGAGACAGTACAAAGATAAACTATGGAGCTAACTAAGCAATTATTGTGCAATAGGCATTCTTTAGAATTTCTACAGTTACAATCGCTAGTATTAGTTCTTTTGTCCTTGGTACGATATATTTGAGCATTATAATTTACCTTGTTTTTTTGTATCTCTATACTTGTTGACGACTTTGTTAATATGTTTTTTAATTATTTTTTCTAAATTATCTGTGCAACAATAGCTTAACTCGAGTGTATTATTATTGAATATTTTACTAAGAGGATTAGTTTCGGTAAAGTGTTTGCCGATCAGGTTTTAAAATTTGTGTACAAATTTAGTTTTAATCATCACATTGTAGGGAGGGGTAATCCAGATGATTTTCCTAGATCTTTTTTCTTGTTGTTATCATTTCCAGTGGAATTTCTGAATTTGATGTCAGTAGTCCTGTAACCGCTGTTTCTAAGGGCAGAATTATAAAATTTGCTATGCTAATAAAAAATTACTTTGCTAGATGAGTTGTTGCTGAGTTTAGATTTAATAGAAGATGGTATATGTTTAATGACTGATTGGGGATGGTTAGAATAAGGATTTATTTAAATTGGGTTGGAGTTAGCCTTCCTATAAGGTTGGAAGGAATTATTGTTAAGGTCCAGAGTAACATCCAAAAAGTCTACCTGCTTAATGTTGGTGGTTATTTAAACCTTTTAATTCCTTGTGTATTATCTTCCTGCGGATAGTGTCGAAACAAAATGGTTACATTTAATGTTATAAATCCGAAATAAACATTATTAGCTTTACTTTGTATTGAGCACTTTAAGAATAGGGTCTCTTTGGATACGGAATATTATTCCACCCATACCTACCTTCATACTTAAATGAATATATATATATATATATATATATATATATATATATATATATATAAAGTAAGAAGCAACCAGCCCAAAAACAAAACAATACCCACCAACCCCTAAACCAAATAACAACACGCACGGCGCCAGCAGCCTACAACCACACAAGATAAATAGGAAAACCTATTCTGAACTTAGCCATCACACAAACACTTAACCCTAAGACGTTAAAAAGGTCAACAGAAACCAAATTACAGACCAACTCCACTAACACCTAAAAAAACAAATCCAACACAAATAAACGGTCTTTTCAACTAGGATAATTCTCATATCAACAAAATCACCTGAAGAAGAAGCAGCCCAGATACATGGCTAGCTTCGAAACGCGAAAATGTTTGTGTAGTGATACTATGAATTTATAAACCGTTGTAACAACTATTACAGTATATATATATATATATATGTGTGTGTGTGTGTGTGTGTGTGTGTGTGTGTGTGTGTGTGTGTGTGTGTGTGTGTGCACCCGCAAAATAATTGTCTACAAGTTTTGATTGAACACCAAATAACTAAAAGCACTCGATCAAAGACATTTGAAAATGTCGTTTATACATTAATCAGCGACTTATTTTCTCTTGTGTTGAAGCAGCAAACATCAAATAAAATTTAAAAATCCTTTGTCAGAGACATGTAATCTGTCTATCATTCAAAGAAATAGAGAAACCCCAGAGATATGTCTCGGCCAGTTTAGCCAGCTTTGTAAAACACACACACACACACACACACACACACACACACACACACACACACACACATATATATATATATATATATTACAAATCTGAAATTAAAGCCAAAACACGATGTTTAGAACGACTCATGATTAAACATAATAGACATTCATTGTCTGTTATATTTAACAGTATATGTTTAGAAAATTATCTGGTGCCTCGATACACACTATATATATATATATATATATGTTGTTATACTCTTTTCGAAAAACCCTTCGAGTACATACGCGGAAGGAAAAAATGGTAATAAAAAAAGAACGAGCTAAGCACTTGAGCATCAGTCAAAGTACGTAGCCCCCCCACCCAAAAAAAAGGCGGAAACGAGTAACCTAAAACAAAAAGCGCTCAATACGCAAGTAGAGCAAACAAAGAAAATAGCTAACCTAGAGAGCCAACGAACCTACCAAGGTTTCATCAAATTGGATCTTCAGGGAGTATTGCTAAAGTCGCTAAAATAAGGCGATAAGATATAAGAAACTCCGAAACCCACGCGATCGAAACAGAAGACACCAGACGCCCAAGTGGGTGGGGGGGTGTCTTCTGTTTCGGAGTTTCTTATATCTTATCGCCTTATTTTAGCGACTTTAGGCCAATACTCCCTGAAGATCCAATTTGGTGAAACCTTGGTAGGTTTGTTGGTTCTCTAGGTTTAGCTATTTACTATATATATATATATATATATATATATATATATATATATATATAAGAAATTAATGGTGGATTTTATTTTTAATCTGACATAATTTCAAAACATTATATTTTGGTGGATACACTTATTTAAGTAGACCTCCTGATTTTGAAACAGTGTGAATTACATCTACGGCCTGTGTATATGAGAATAACTGCTAAAATAAAACTTTTCAAGTGATAATAATAATAATAATAATAATAATAATAATAATAATAATAATAATAATCTCTCCCTCGCTATATATATATATATATAATCATCCCTAGACAGTCCTGTTTTGCTGTATCACAGCTCATCAGTACGGTTAGCCATCCGATTGCTTCTAGTCAGTATTGAAACCCGACCGAATTGATGCCGGTAGACGAAAATAAATATTTAAATATATATAAATATACTGATTAATAAATATGAGAAGCGGGTGACCACTAAAAATAACATTTAAAGTGGTATAGATATATGTGTGTCTGTCTGTCTGCCTGCGTGCGTGCGTGTGTGCGTGTTTGTGTACACGAAAAAAGTACACACATAAAATAAACGTTATTTATTTCATTTTCTATTAATAGCCTGTATCACGCTTAGAGATTTTGCAAAGTATGTGCCTTTTCGTTTTCCAATTCAATAAATGCTATTTTAATGTGTTAAAAGCAAGTTTAAAAGTATTAAAAACAAAAAATTCTTATATACCTAAGAAAAGAAATAGACTAACATATATGTTAATTGTAAATAAACATGCATTTGTTCATTAGAATCACACAATTTTGTACCATTCTCATGCACGTGACAATCATCAGGCCCGTTCTGTAAAATTACTCTTGTCAAATCTTATATTTAACATTTGTAACGCGTTCCAGAAGATGAGCAAAATACTAACACACAGGAAGATCTCAATAGAAACGAAGAAAAGAGTGCTAGACTGCTACGTGATGTCAGTTCTTCAGTACGGCTGTGAATGCTGGACAATATCATCGAAAATGAGGACAAAACTGGAAGCGGCCGAAATGTGGTTCTACAGAAGGATGCTACGGATATCGTGGACTGAGCATACAAGCAACGACGAAGTGTTAGAAAGAATGGCAACAAAAAGGAAATTGATGCTGAGCATCAGGAAGAGACAACTGAAGTTCCTGGGACATGCAATGAGGAAGGAAAGCCTGGAGAACCTGATACTGACTGGTCAGATAGAAGGAAGGAGAGACAGAGGAAGGCAGCGGATAACATATTTGCAGGGCCTGATCAGGTGGATGACGGAATGGGGGTTGCCAGGAGCAACAGGAGCAAACATACTAAGAGCCACAAGGGATAGGGAGACGTGGAGATCCATGATCGCCTACGTCCTGAAGGGACAGGGCACATAGAAGAAGAAGAAGAACCTACTGTTACGATAGTGGTGAAGCCCATTTACTTAGGAAAAAATATATATCTATATTAATGCCCTGTCGATGAGGTTTAAAATAAGCTGATTGCTTTCTGACACTAGTGTAAAGAACGGGAGTTGATAAGTTCACCTGTCGCCTGGTTCACACTTCTTCTCCAACTTTTGAACAGTTTATCCCTTGTTTACTGCTTAGGATTAAGTTTCCGGTTGCTCCTAATTCTTTACAATCACTTTCACTCCCAGTAACCTTTTGCGTCTTAGCGAACTTGATGCCTTGCTTGGGGTGAATTGATTTAATAAATAATATAGCGTTGTATATATACAGTGTGACCACTGAATATTTTTGGCATGAATTTAAATCCTAGAATAATTTTGAAGGTGTATAGTGCAACCTGTCATCGAAAATGCGTGGTTTTAGTGTCTTGAAAAAATTATCTATATATACTGCGACGCCCTATTTTTGCGTTAAAAAAACTGGTCATATAATCGCACTATACTTTTTTTTTATCATATCACCCCGAGCAAGGTGGGAACGCCACTGATGTGCAGGGGAATACATAAGAGTAAAAGGATTAGAGGTGAATGATGATAAGGACGAACTAGTTAGAAAGAAGCAAGAGAAGGATGGGAATACAAGTGTGATGACGGTTGCGAAGGTGAGAGAAAGGAAAGGGATTCTACAGGACAGTGTGGAGAGAAGTAGGGTCAAGTAGTTAAGAGATCAGTATTGACCTTGCATTTAAATTCCTGGAGGTTGTAGCCGCCAGGAAAGCAAGAATAAGGAATCGAGTTCCACAGGCGGGAAGTGCGGGAAAATAAGCTGCAGGAGGAGAATTTTCGTCTGCATTTGGTTGATCTAACTGTGAGTGGCTGAAACCCAGTTGCCAGTCTGGTTGCACGAGTAAACACCTGTTGCAGAGGCACCAGTGACTCAAGCTCGTTGGAACAGAAGCCATGGAAGTATTTATAGAACAGACAGAGGGAGGCAACATCTCGTCGGCTGGAGTCTAGCCGCCAAGTCGGTACCTATCACATTACTGATTCTTCTTTGGAGCCTGTCAAGAACACTGAGATGAACAGCAGGGGCGCCTGACCATATATGGCAGCAGTACTTCATGCACGGACGAATGGTTGATTTGTATATATGCAGGATGATTTTAGGTGGGAAAACCTTCCTGGCCCGACACAGTGACCCAACCTTCCTAGCAGTGGATTTCGCTATTGACTCAATGTAGTGGTTCCACTTGAGATCAGAAGAGAGGGTAAGGCCGAGGAAGCGCAGAGTACTATTGTGTATATTGTAAGTCTCACTACTTACCTTATGCAAGTAAGGCGGGGAACTTAATCATCTCTCAGTTGCGTCTCTGTTCTCGAAGGCAGAGTGCGGCTCAGTTGTAGCTCCGTCCGCGAGGGCAGAGGTGCATCTGAGAAAAATTACACTGAGTAGATGCCCGGTCCCGGGGAACAGTGTCCCGCGGCCGCGCAATCCCATTAGAGCAGAGGGGTGGACCAGGTGCTCGTCACCGGGGCCAGTTCAGCCGGCGGTTGAGGAGACTGGGGAATTTTTGTTCCTTCGCCCGTCTGTACGCAGTAGGGCTCCCCACATTAATAAAAAAAAAACCTTGTGTCACATCTCGTTTCAGTGGGAGAGTATGGTAAATATATACTATAGAGTATATGGTCACTACGAACTCATTGCAAATTATATACTGTAAAACTTATATTCGGCATTAAATAACTCTGCATGTGGCACATAAACTGACTCACCCACCCGAGTGATTTCGGTGTAAACTGAAACTTTACTAAAAAATATGTCAAGCGTGGCACAGTTGTATCGATATTAACCACGCAGAAATCAGTTAGCAGATTAATTAAACCTTATTTATCGCTGGAAAGGCGTTTACGGATGAAATCAATCTTTAACATAAAATCGGCGACAGATAATGTATAATGAAAGAAAAGACAATAATTGCAAAAGAATCTGATTTTGTGCCTGATGCCACGGCGTCATTAAATTCTCAAGTCTCAATAGCCATTTACTAAGCTTCGTTTGACACACTGACACTATAGTTGAGTAATTTAATAGCAATTAAAATCATTACATTTTTAATGGCCTATGAGACAAGATTGTTGACTCTTACTCCAGGAAGAGGCGCCCCAATCTATAAGAGTATTTATAAACGTTAGCCTGCCACAAGATCACAATTACAACATAAAGCCATATCATGTTGAAACAACGGTTCCCGTACGATCACCGAATTGAAGCAACGAGGATGGGTAACCGCTTGTGAATACCTGTTGCTATAAGCTTGAATGTTCGAGTGGTGTAATAGATACTGGCATAGAGTTCCAATTCCCGTCGGGTTTGTTATATTCTTTAGTTTGGGGGTACCATGGCATCTCGGTTTCAGTCACTGTTACGTGTTGGAAGTTGTAACAAAAGAAAAGAAAATGATTTACCAAAACACAGAGCTAAATCACAAACATATCTTTTATTTTACTAAAAACATAAAATAAAAATGTATACAAATATACACTTTTGGCACTAATAAAGTTTACTATTGGCGAATTGCTACAAAGGAGGTGAGGATCAGAGAGTCAAGTATCTTTACCACGTTTGGGATAGCGAAGTAATCTAAGTGCTATTACTGGAAATCCTTAATTGTGTATATAAAGAATAATTTTTAGTTTAGTCACTGAAAATATTCAAAAATTCTATTTACCTATTTAGTTTCATGAGGTTCTCTTGTGGGTTTTTGTTGGTCGGCAACTTTTCATAGAGATTCTTTCGGCTGGATATACTAATCCGCGAATCAAGCCGGAGTTGATAATGCCAGAAATTCCCTTTTAACAACTAACAACTCTTTCCCCAAAACCTATGTTTATAGGGGCTAGCACCTAATTAGTATATTTCTCGATGTTTCTCGAATCATCTAGATCTTTCTCGAATATACTGGAATGATCTAGAATCTTCCAAACGTTCTATTTCTAATTTCTCAATTTTACAACTACTTCATGAATGAAAACTTTTTTGTATTAACAAATTATTCAGTAGAATCCCTTACTATAAACTTTAACCTTTATTGTTCTAGCCTCTCAATATTGTTTTTCTTATTCTTATATTCTTTCAATTTATGTTAATTAGTGCATTATTTTGGGATTATGTAGCATCAATAGGTTCTAAGAAGGATGGACACCGTTAAAACCTACAGGCTTCACTCGTCGGAGTAAAGATAATATTATTGCTCCAGTTGTGATGGATAACGAAACTATACATTTTTTTTTAATCACGGAAAATATTTAATCTGCTGTCTCAATTGGTTAATATTCCTTTCTGGGGAGATATTCACTAGCTTAATTTAATAGCGTGTACTGTGAAGCAATGGATACCAAACCAGTCTTGTAGACTCGTTTACTTGTGTTAGAAATTAAATTCTTAACGGGAAGCCTTTTATTATAGCGTTGAGCCAGACTTAGATAAATCTATCAAAGATCGACTAAAGTTAGGTCTACTTAACGGGTAAAGCATCTGCCACCCTGTCATTTATCTGTGCTGAAGATTAGATAACCAACCAGGATTTCAAATGTTGATATTCAAGATGGGCAGGTCATTTTCACATGTAAATATCGTGGAATGGAATCTTTCCTATTATTAGTACTTGTGCAGTTTTAAGGCAAACTTAGCACATATTTAGTCGATCGATTACCAAGATTTTACTGAGATGAGGGTTTAAGGTGGAAAAAGTCACTAGTTTTTGAGTTTTGAGTGTTTGGCAGACGTCCACTAAGTTTGAGAAGTAGGCTTTTCAGCTATTTGGAGTTGGATAGGAAAAAAAGTTACATCAATATATAACAAATAAAAAGTTTCTTTATCTGCAAACCTTATACGCTTTGGATTTTAATGATAATTGTCATGAAGTTTGTTTGTCAATGTTGCTTTCTTTTGTGCGTAAGGAGAAAATAATACTTTTGTAATAAACTGACACTGAGTTGATTTGAAAATAATAATAAGATGAGTACAATAAAAGTTGAATTTAAAAGGTTTTTCCTTATTGTTATCGGCTATGATTTAAAGGTGTTTCCTTTTATGTGAGATTTCTAATTGATATGGTAGCAAGGGGCATCAGCTGAAAGATCTGTTCAATGACTTTCGGATAAAACGCGATCCCATAAAAGTGGCTGGGATATATGTGTTTATTTAATTTCCTTTTAAAGTTTTTTTTCAGAAATATAAGTTATTTTTGTCTTAAAATGTCTTCTTTTTTCACTTATTCTGGTCCATGGTGTTCTAAGAATTCGTCGGTAGGGCTACGTCTTTTACGTTTTACGTCTCTTTTCACCTATGAGGAAATTACCCAGCATTCACCGTCAAACTGGAATATTGTAATGTTTTCTTTGTTAAAAATAGCCGAGAATTAAGAAGGCTGTAAGAGAAAGTATAGAAGAAACAGAAAACTAGGTATGGAAAACAGAGAAGAAGAGGTTTATTAAATACTTATACATAGAACAGAAAAAAATTTAGGTAAATCAACAACTCTCAAATCTTACTCTAATGTGGCTACTTGTCATATTTATCAATTGTAGCAGTTCATTGTCACCATAGTACGAAAGAGAAGGAAGTACGCTGAGTCCTACACTACAACAATTACATCGTGGTAATGTTGTTATAGATATTCTTGGTGTTTTATTTTATTGGAAACTTAGGACATACAACGAACTGTAGTGAAAGGTATAATCAAATAACATATTTTATTTATTTACTTTAGAGTGAGTCCGTGGATAATCAGCGTCACAAAAGTGTCCGTTTATAAGGCGGCTATTGGTGGTAATTTGTGTATTTAGACAGCAAATTTTATTTTAGACATGTCAGATTAAATAAATTGCAAACATCGTGTCTGCTTATTTTTAACGGCGTTGCTCGGGTATAATGAAAGCTTTTATATATATTATCGATTTTCTGCACTATTGTAAGAACTGCAACCTTGAAACTTCTGAATATCGTTTCTTATGTCTTTGTCTATGAGTGTATCAAATTTGATTAAAATCGGACCACTTTTTCTATAACCCGATTTTTTCGATTATCGATTTTCGATATTTATCGGGGGTACCTCGACACAAAACCTAACCAAGAACACTCGCAGACGCTTATAGTACAACTGTGTAAATTTTCAAGAAAATCGGTTCAGCCGTTTTAAAGTCTATAGGTAACGGACACACACACACACACACACACACACACACACACACACACACACACACACACACACAAAGTTCCATTTATAAAGAAGTTTAGATAAAATTAGTTCATACTCACGGATAATCTTTCCCGTAATATAATTAAAAGATGTCATTTGTAATTTGAAGAAAGTCCAGTAGTGGTAGTTTTGCCGTCAGACTCTACTAGGAGTAGTAGTAATCTTAGATATAAGTCAGTGTCAATCTACTGTGTTTTAATGGCCCTAAGCAGACCATAAATATCATTAGTAGATGACCTCTTAACTACATCAAGCATGGATGGTTTCTTCGGCGGCCGCGTCTCGTGTGGTCACTCTCGCCGTCCCTTCTGCTTTTAGCTCAGAGTGGTCAGATTATATTCATTTGAGCAGGTTCCGAGATTCTGGCACAAACACTGGTTTTGACTAACATTAAAAGTCTCTTTGTGTGAATTTTGTTTTTAATTGACCAAAATAATTTTATTTTCTGGCGTTTTTTTTTCTTTTTAATATATTTTTATAACAGAAGTTATGCGTGGAGTCACCCTTATTTTTAATAGTTTCCAATCACAATTTAGTAGTTTCTGTTACTGTAAACATCCAGCGTTTTTCAACTGGGTTCAGTTTTTTTCTTCTTCATTCTCTGTTTATTTGAGGGTCGCGCTAGTCGTTAGTTGAAAGATAAGTATAAATAAAGAAGCTTAGAAAGACAGACAGACAGACAGAGACAAAGATTTTAAAGGAACGCTCTATTTTAATTATAATTAGTTTAGTTTATAAATTTTAATTTTATATATATATGTTTTTTTTTTATTAAAATTCATTATAAATCTTTACTGAGAACAAACAGCCTCCATAAAGATAAAAATAGGAATACACAAAAAATGTTTTGGACAGATAACGAAAGAGAAAATGATTTTAAAGGAAAGCGCAAATGATTTATTTTAATTTTAATTCTTTTTATTTTTGTTTATATATTTTGTTTTTATCCATTTAAAATCAATCCCAGCTGATTTAATCTCATGTTAGTTTGATAAGGAAATGTTAGGCCAACAAATGACAAAGTGGGGAAAAAAAGTTTTGTTTTTCCTTATGGTTCGGATGTGCGTTGTAGTGCAGTGGATATCGGCTTGGAACGAGAAATGCACCATTAACCGGCCTGTATGAATAGTCGAGGCAAAACGCAATATACATGGCCTGAAGATTGCCTTTAAGCATGAAACAGACTGTCACCACTCTATGTTAACCTCACTGACTATATATATATATATATATATATAGGAAAAACTATTAAAAAGTTGTAAGTTTAAAAATGTAATTTTTTGACAGTATTTGTTTATTTCTATTATTATATCTATATTTCAGACCGTCCTCGGTCCTTCGTCAGAATAGGTTTCCTATACATTTTAAGACAGTATACGTGGATCATCACTATGTTACATATATATATATATATATATATATATATATATATATATATATATATATATATATATATATACGGCTGGTTACTCGTATTCGAGGATACCCGTATTCTAGGGCGGCTAGCTAATCCCCACTGCAGACGCCTGCTCAGGCATAGTTGTGTTTGTTCAACACTTACAGAGCCCACCTGGGCCTCAGTTACGGTTTCTGGGAGAGAGCGCATTTTCTAGTGTGAACAACAGTCTGACCACGGCCAGGATGCTCAAACCCTCAAAGAGAGCCGTCTACCCTATTTCACGCACAAGGCCTGGGTCAGCCTGTGATATGGTTTTCAGGCACTTTCCAAAGGTGGCTCACGCTGGTATTGCCTCCTTCAGACCGATAACATCAGAACGTCACCTTCCTGACAAATGGTGAGATTCGAACTCGGGCTTCATGGCCAAAGAGCGAACGTTCTAACCACTCGGCCATGCTCGCATATATATGTGTATCTGTACGTGTGTGTGTTTATATATCTATAAACACTGCTTTTCGTCGAAAAAACTTCCTGAGAAATAGGCAACTTATTTAAAAAATAAATTGTTCAAAACATTATGTAAATGACAGAAGTATATAGAGGAACAGAAGCAAAGCGAAAAGGTTTTAAAATGAATGATAGACGCCAATGATTTTATTTTTATTTTATTCTACAATATATATATATATTACATCGGTTTTGCTTATTGTTCACTCTTCTTTTCCAGAGATAGAAAATAATTTTTGTTTTGTAGGATGTTCGGAAAAGATTGATTCGTTTTTCATTTTCACTTTCAATATTCGTTTCAACCTGATATCATAAGAAGCAGCCGACAACATTGAAACCTTAAGAAATAAAATTTAATTTTTTTCCCAAAATATCTGCAGACGCGTTTATATGACTGCCTAAGACAGAAATATTTAAAAGCAAGTCAGCTTTAAGAAAATGTTATTTCCGTTGAAACACAATGATTTAGAGAGAAAATATTCGTTTATTCATCCTGTTTCTTGTTCGGGTTAGAACAAGATTATTGTTTCGGGAAGTATGTGAGAGAAGCAAGTTAAAATCATTTTTCCTATCTGCTTTGTACTGATTCCTGCTACCATTAGAATGTATAACGCTAGTCTCCTAGAGAGCAACACACTGCGCCTCCTTGCCCTCACCCTCTCAAATGACCACAAATGGAATGATTACATTGAATTCATAGCTGCATCTACTGTTAGGAAGGTTGGTTCACTGTGTCGGACCGGATAGTTTTTCTTGTCAGAATCCATTTTGCACATATACAAATCTACTATTCGTCCGTGCATTAAATATTGTTGTCATATCTGGTCAGGTGCTTCTGCTATTCATCCTGAAGTTCTCGACAAAATCCAAAGAAAGATATGCAATATAATCGAACTTGGCTCGGCGTCCCGCCTTCAGTCACCACCTGATGTGGCTTCTCTCTATCTTTTTGTTATGGGAAACACACCAATTCCTCAGATAAAGGACTCTCCTTCCTATATTAATAAGAGTTAACAGGAAGTTATAGAGAAGTTCTTTAGACTTCTATTGTAGTTCAGTAGAACTACTAAGCAGTTGATATTAGTCTGCAGTTAGCCGAATACTAAGGAGTCAGCTTTCAGTGGAAGATTACCAAGTTCCTAATATTTTGGGTACGTTAAATCGATTAGCAACTGACATAGCACGATTATAACCTTCAGTGCGAAAACTACTCCACAACACTTTTCTACGAGTATTTTAATGGCTATTGCTCTGATGAGTTTTTTTCCCTGGTACCCCGACCACATATATTTACGCGTGCAACTAGATTGGCATCAAGGTCCCACCCTTTTACTCTCGAAATAGTGAAATGTAACCGCCTCTTCTACTCTGACAGTTTCTTTTCTGGCACTTTTTGTTTGTGAAACTCATTTCCATTTGTTTGCTTCCCTGGAAGCTACGATCTCTAAAAGTTTAAATGCAACGTCATTTGCGAGCTTTTATTTTTTAATTCCAGTCGATCTTTTCTCTTTTCTTCTACACCCTTTCTACCTTGTTTTTTTTCTCACTGTAACCCTTTGTGAACCAGTGGAATTTTTGCCTTGCTTGGGGTGAAATGATTACAAAAAAGAAAAAAATCAAGGAGACTCGATTCAACTATGCCGAACTTGCCGTTTTGTCTATGTGACCAGCGAGTGTGTGTGTGTGTGTGTGTTTGAAAATTTATTTATTTAGAAACCCTGCTTTTCGTCGAAAGAGCTTCCTGAGAAATAGACAATTGATTAAAAAAATAAATTGTTCAAAACATTATGTAAATGACAGAAGTATATAGAGAAACAGAAATAATAGGGGACAGAAATAATAAGGGACAGAAATAATAGGGAACAGAAATAATAAGGAACAGAAATAATAGGGGACAGAAAAATATGTAGTTCTAGAATCTCGACATCAGTCACTTTCCTGTCGTCGAAATATTACCTCTCTTGGAATTTTCTATAAATATTTTCATAGTTCTAATGAGCTTTCCGTCTTGGTAACTCGCCCAAATGAATTACAGCGAACTACTAGATTGGCAGTCAGGTCTCATCGTTTGAATTTGCTCGATGTAACCAATTATCGGATTAATACCTTTCCAAATGGTATTTGTGCGTAAATGAATTCCAGAAGAATTCCTCGCATTCACTTACGCACAAATACCATTAGGAAAGGTATTAATCTGCCCCTTTTGGGAAAGGTATTAATCTGACTCTTTACTCCAGTTATGAGTAAAATAATAGGACAGATTGGGTTCTATAGACTTGGCTGGCAACCCGTCTACCGCAGAAAGCAATGACGACCTACTGCGTGACAATCTTCTGCCCAGTCAGTCATATCTCTTTCGAGACATGACCGCCCAAACGTGTATCATATATGGCACTTAACTGACTGATTTCTGTCATTTTCCAAGGTTGTTTGTGACCATGTAGCGCCAGTTCATACGATTCGACGACACGATTCTCTCTATATATTACAGGATTCATTTGCCGGAAGGCATTTTTAATAATTGAGACATGATCGCCCAACCGTGCATCACGTATGGCACTAAACTAATTTCAAAGCGGGCTCAAAGCAGTTGAAGGATTTGGGTTAGATTACAGAGTCCAGAACTTAACAAGCAGGGAACCACAAAAAAGTTAGTGTTTAGTGGATTATATCAGATATAAAATTGGGTGAAGATTAAATGAAATTCTTTTAAGAATTCTTGTGGCCAGAATTTTATCTGTTACTCTTACGATATCATGAGAATCCACGTAGAAGAGGAAGAGGTATTTTTTTTTCTTGATCTCAAATGTTTCTTTTTGGTGAACCAGTTCCTTTTGAAGTTCGTTCTTCTTAGCGGAATCACACTTTAAACGAAGGATAGAGTAAAGCAGCAACTCCCGGCCCGCGGGTCACATCCGGCCTTCGAGTTAATTTTGTCCGGCCCGCTGCCTTACTCAGGACACGATATAAATATAGATAAACCAAACAAAAGTGACAGTTGATAGTCTGAATATATTGCTTCGAATTTAAAAAAATATATTTTTCTTTAAACTGGAAAATGTGTTCTACTTTTATTTTTTATTTGTAGGGATCGCCAAAATTAGCATACGGCCTCACTTTCACTTTTTCTGTGAAATTGCTTTCGTGAGCGGGCACTTTTAAATGAATATAAAATAGTGTTTTCAACCGAATTTAATAGAAATCTTTTTAGTACTAATTTATGAAACATTTATTTTAAGATGTAATATTTTTTTTAACAAAATGCACGTCAGATATTAAATTATATTGAATCCTTGATTTCTTCAAACACACACAAAATTTATTCACATATTTAATAACATGGTTCTTCTCCAGGATACTGGAGTCACAGCTGTTTGGCTCTCCTCCATGACTCTACATAGCTTTTTGGCACTCACTCTCCAAAAGGAGTAAAACGAAGGATTTGAGTAAAGAGATAGCTGAGGGTTTTGTGGCGATCAAGTGGCAACACAACCGGAAATAGAGTATATCCGGTTGCTGGTTTCTATTAACAGTCATGCTTGGCAAGAAATGAAAGTGCCTGCTGGGCGGATCCGGAGTCTCTATTTCGTATTGCAAGCTAACATTTTGTAATGAGTAGATGGTCGAAAAGTTGGTTGAGGGAAGAGCCGTCATAGCAGAAGTTGTTTAAAGTATCATCTATCTACCCATTTAGAGAAGCAGGTGAAGCCCTGAATAAGATTTTTTTGCATAATATGAGAAGCGGTTCCCGTTCTTAATTTTTCGACGTAGCATTTCTTTCATTGCATTGCCTTGTGAACATGCAGCGTGCACTTTCCCAGCTTTCGTCCACACCGACGAGATCGCCAATCGAAATGTAACGTGGGGTGATCATTGGCAATCATCGCATTTGTAGGAGGAGAACAAGCATTGTCACGTTTCAAAATTTTGCTGGTCAACATGCATACCGAGAAAAGAGACATTTCTCGTTCAATTTGTTGTTCAAACGAGACATTTGCTCATTGTAGTTAAAATAGTGACACTATTTCCGTGTTTGAGAAAGTTGTTCCTATGAGTGGTCTTTGAATGAAACCAAGCACAGATTTGTTTTCCACAATCGATTTTGTGCAGGTTTAGATGAGGAATACTGTCCTGTATCAAGTTAAAAGGTTTCTCGTTCTGAATATATATATATATATATATATATATATATATATATATATATATATATCCTTTCCTCGTATTTATAATCTGTATACGATAATCATATAATAATTCTGCTTGTTCCTTTCTTAGTTAGTCAGTTACTTAGTTCCTCCGTCCGTTACGTCACTGAAGAAAGAAACAACACTTACTCTCTACCCGAGCTTTTCCTTGCCCTCTTTCTTTATATAATCTATAAACGCTACTCTCCTCAGCCTTTCTCTCACCTTTGCCAAAAGCAGTAAAGGGTGAGAGAGTAGGAGAAGTGAGCCTATAGCATTATCGTAGCAGTAGCAGCTTAAGCTGGTGGTTGTAGCAGTAATTGTGTGTGTATGTGTGTGTACTGTACAATATAGCACAAATCGGTAGGTTTCTTGTCGTATCCTAAATTTCTGGTCTCTACACCCTTGGCCAATACTCAGTTGGTCTTTTCTGTTTACAACAGACACAGGAGCCATGATTTTTTAGTAATAAAAAATATTTTCTCTTTCAAAATCTCTTTCTTTTTAAATTTGGTAACGAAGGAAGGAACAAGCAGAATTATTATATGATGATGATTATGGTCAGAAATAATTCTGATAATTTAGAATTGATCTCTTTCCTACTATTAAAGGTTTTGTCTCATAGAAAAGGTCTCCAATGTGAGTAAATGAAAAATGAGCGTTTATGGAGAAGTAAGATAAAGTAAAACTCCAACCTCGCAGTCGACCCTCTCGTCAATGGTCAGAGGGTTGTTGAAGACGTTACTATCATTTGCAGTATGACAAAGTAAACTTTTTCCAGGAAATCATAATTATCCTTCCGTGGAAATTCCACGGGTTCCGCTAGTTGACTTATATTACAAATGAAAACTTATATTACAAATGAAAAGATAATGCTAGGCACTTTCTTCTCGTGGTACCTCATCAGTGGGTTACTAAATTAATTCTGACAGGACAGAAAAAATTAAATTTATTTATTTGAATAGATCAACCCAAGCAGCGAAGTGGCGATACGGAGAGCGGCACCTGCATAACAAATCTCTTTCTCTATCGCTAATTCTTTCCGGTCGGCAAAATGGTCGAAAGAAAGTTATTTTTCATACGTAGGGGTTTCGGTACTTTTACTTACTTTACTGGGGGAAATTTCACCCTGGGGGGAAATTTGAAGCTACCAAGGAGGAAATAATTACAATACCTACTAAATAAAAAAAGTCATACGTTGCGTTCTTGCCAAAACTAACCCTGATATTGATACACTGGTGCACAAGAAGCAGCATCACCCTTCTGACTAATTTAATTCTGAAGTAGAAGAGCAAACAAAAGTCCTTTTATTTGTTACTAACCGCTCTCTATGGTTATGCTTAGTTGTTACTAACTGCTCTCTATCCACTTTACTCTGTAACTATAAGTTTATCAGTATATTTGTACATTTGAAAAATAAATTAGTAAATAGTCTCAGTGTGTTTTAACTGCTCTTTCTCCTATACAAATGAAGGGGGAAATCTGGATGGTTGAACTGAGTGCAGGGGGAAATGACAGAAAAAAGTTTGGGAACCATTGGTATAGACTATTCATACCAACTTCATGCCTGTTGTTTCTCCAAGTCACATTTGACAATTTGCCAAATCTGTTTGAATTTGTTTTGTTTTCTGTTCCCGCGAACTCATTAAGTAGTTTATTTACGGTTCTTACCTGATTCGCTTGCCTTCAATATGACCTGAAAGTGTTAAATTCTCCAGGTGCTTTTTCCTCAGTATGTGCCACAGAAATTGAAGCCATCTTTTTCTCTTCTGTAGACAAGATGTCTAATAGCCCCGAAAGTGACAGCACTGTTTGACTCAACATATTTCATTTCGACGAATTCAGTAACGAGGTTGCGCAACATCGACTGCTCGATCAATAAAAAGCTGAATCGACTTTAACGGTATTTTGAGGTCTTCTTGACATTATGTAAAACCAGACGCAGGAAGCTTTGATCCAACTTAATAATTCACTATTACGAGCCATAATTAGTCTGTATTCGGGTACTGAGGCTTACCTGTCGATTTACTTCAAAGAACCACACCTTCGCAGACAGCAGCGTTTCAAATTAGAATCCAATAAAATGTCAATCGGGGGAGTGTTGTTCGATGACTTAGCCAAAGCAAAGTCGAGAGCTAGAAAAGAGATCATATCGTCCGTCCGTTGAAACTTAGACAGCCGCAGTAGATTGGCCGGCTGTTTGACTGAAGGTTTGTGATTGAAGATGACATTTTATCCTATCACTTGATTGGTTCAGTTATGTTATCATTAGCGGGATGGTAAAGAGAGACACCAGTCGACGCCTCGAAATGCATTAAAATTATCCGAACAGTATTATTGGCGGGGAGTTGGTACGAATTTCTATTCATGAGTTTATATGAAATCGTGACTTGGTCCGTCTAAACATGGCCGTTATTCCTGTCGTCCCTCGGGATTTCAAGATGCAATCTTCGAAACATCAATAACTATTTTTAAAAGACTTTTTGTGTAAATATTATAAATGTATTTTGTAGTGTAATGGATAACGTTGCAGAATAGATTGAAAAATCGGAGAACCGCGTTCGAATTCTAGTTGAATTCGTTCCATTCACTTTCGTGCAAATACACTTGGAAAAGGTATTAATCTGTTGCTTCCCCCTCCAGCTGTGGGTTAAATAGCAGGACATATTGGGTTCTATAGCTTTGGTTTACTGCAGAAAGAATTAGCAACCAGTTCGGGGAAATCTTTTGCCTAGTCAGTTTTATGTATGGCACTTAACAGACTGATGTAAATAAGCAAAATGACTGAGTTGAACCATAGTGTTTGTGAATTCTGTCTGTTTGTGAGTTACGGCTTAGACTAATAAATATCTATAATGGTAATATTAACATTAGCCGTTTCCTTATAAAGAAAAATTGTCCGAACAGCAAGTGTAATTTTCGGTTGAGATTTATAGAATCTTTCAGTTATAACCATATTTCCCAATAGTTGGTATCACTCTTTTTACTATTGAAATGGGTTTCTTTCCTAACTTTATGTTTAAATAAGCGTGGAGTATCAACATCTTCAATGTCATTTTCTCTTCAAGTTACAAATTCTATCCATTTTAGTTGTAACATGTGCGTTGTGGTGCAATGGATATCGTCTCAGAATGAGAAATCGAGGAATCGAATTCGAGTTTAATTTGTTTTATTCACTTACATACCCTTTAGAATCCATCTCTTCTTCCTCCAGATATGGGTTGAATAGCCGGGCAATTTGGGTTTTATAGCCTTGGTCATCAACAAGTCTACCGCAGAAAGTAATGGCAAACTAGTGCAGGAAAAACTTCTGCATAGTCGGTCGAAAGAGACATGATCGTATATCGCGTATGACATTTAACTGACTGACTGTTCAAAGTCCTTCCGTGATGTTGTTTCTGTTTCTCTTATTCGGTACCAGTTCTTTCTGATTCTGTAGTGCCAGTTCGCAAGGTTCGAAGAAAAATAGTTCTCTATAAGACCGACTGCGTTTGCTCGCTCGAAGCCATTTTAAATGTTTGATCTGAGAAAGCGACAGTTAAACGGGTTGCGTGTCATGCAAGACATCCATATGAAAGTCTCGTTATATATATATATATATATATATATATATATATATATATAACGAGACTATATATATATATATACACTACTTACCATAATTATTAGGTCACCCCAGGTGTTTTAAAAAAATGATGTATTTCATACTATTTTTTTAGTATTTATTGCCAAGTAAATAATTGTAAATGAAAATAGAATGGTTCTTTTGTTAATACTGCACAATAAAATGTGCATCAAATGAATTTATAAATATTTAATAATTACTATATTGCAGTTTCATCTAAATAACCTCCTTTTGCCGTTACAATGGCTGCACACTCTGGGCATTCTTTTCCACAAGATTTTTAAAATAATCCTCCGACAACTCACTCCAGACACCTAACTCAATCACGAACATTACTAGGCTGTTTCTTCTTACTTCTCCTGTCCAACTCACCCCACACAGGTTCAATTGGTGAGAGGTCTGGTGACTGAGGTGGCCAACACGTAACTTTTGATACTCCAGAAGTTTCTTTTAATTTTAAATAATTTTGGCACAATTTAGAAGTATGTTTTGGGTCGTTATTATGCTTGAGGATGAAATTTTGACCCATAATACGAAATCCAGATGGAATTGCATATCTCTGTAAGATTGAATCGTACTGTTCTTTCCTCGTAGTCCCCTTTACTTCAACCAAGTCACCTGAACTCGTGCCCGCAAAACAGCCCCAAAGCAAGCAGGATCCACCACAATGTTTCATCGATGACTGTACACACTTATCTTTCACTCTCTCCCCAACCCTCCTCCGCACGTACCCACCTCCTTTTACTCCCAAACAGTTCGAGCTCAGTAAAAAACAACACTTTTGACCACTGTTCTGGTGTCCAATTTTTGTGCTCTATTCCCCATGCTAGTCTCTTTTTATTATTGGCTGGCCGAAGTAAAGTCTTCCTGGCTTCCACCCGTCCAAAGAGACATATCTCTCGAAGCCTTCGCTTCGTCATATTAAAAGAGAGAGTGGATCAACCCTGTCGGTATTCACATCAGCGTGTATTTGAGGGGCAGTTTTCCTCCTGTCTCTTACACTCTTCAATATTCTGCGGCCCTCTCTTACTGATGTTTTCAGTTTACTCCCTGTTCTTTTTAGATTATCATGGTTTCCAGTCTCTCCTATGCAGTGCATACTGAACTGCACACCTGGACACTTTCAGGCTCGTAGCTATCTTTCTTTGGGAATAAGCTTCTTCATTCAAGATTGGAATTTGGGCTCTTATCTCTACAGAAAACTCTTGAGACATGGCTAAATTGAAATACAAAAATAAAATAAAATAAAATAAAACGAAAAACTACAGAGTGGAACCACCCAGCAAGAGCACCTCCTAGTCAGACGGCATACAGAAGTAAAAGTTTGCAAAGTAATAATAAAAAAAAGGACCATTCTATTTTCATTTAGAATTATCCAAAAATAATAAAAATAGTATAAAATACATCATTTTTTTAAAACACTGGAGTAGCCTAATGATTATGGCCCAGTAGTGCATATATATATATATATATATATATATATATATATATGAGTTGAATATATGGACTGAAATTCGACAAGATGAATAGAATAAGTAAAGAACAGGTAGAAGAAAAGTGTCTTAATCTTAGATGTTTCTCTTTAAATTGAAATATGTGGGACTAGCAATATAGCCCGGCGTTACTCGGTGTAATGAAAGCTTTAAAATTAAGCCATGGTCCTGGATCTCAGACTCAGCCTAAAGAATATTTGTGTGAAGTTTGGTGAGAATTGGATAAAAATTGTGGATTTGTATGAAGGACATACAGACAGATAAACAGACATACACACAAACATCTTGCCTTATATATATATATATATATATATATATATATATATATATATATATTATCGATTTTCTGCACTATTGTAAGAACTGCAACCTTGAAACGTCTGAATATCGTTTATGCCTTTGTCTATGAGTGTATCAAATTTGATTAAAATCGGACCACTCCTTCTATAACCCGATTTTTCGATTATCGATTTTCGATATTTATCGGGGGTACCTCGACACAAAACCTAGCTAAGAACACTCGCAGACGCTTATACTACAACTGTGTAAATTTTCAAGAAAATCGGTTCAACCGTTTCGGAGTCTATAGGTTAACGGACACACACACAGACACACACACAGACAAAGTTCCATTTATAAATAAGTTAAGAGACTTTTCCCTACATGTTCTTTACTTATTCTATTCATATATATATATATATATATATATATATATATATATATATATATATATATATATATATGGTTCCCAGTAAAAACGCGACAAATTTATTATCTTTCAGAAATAATTGACCTTGAATAACGTCGAATAAATTGTTTGAATATTCATGACTGTGATTAAAGCTACTGTTTCCTGGTTACGACACTTATAACTTTGTCTTGAACATGCAGAGAAGCATTTTGAACACCTACGCTGATTGTTCACTTCGTGCATGAATCATATTAGCTAAATAAGTTTCTCTCTGAATTGACCGTTTTTTGGGGTACCGTTATATAGTGCTTACTTATTCATTCATGGGATGTGCGATTTGGTGCAGCGAATATCGGCTTTGAAAGAGAAACTGCAGAGCTGAGTTCGAATTCCAGTCTAATTCATTGCAAAAATGCCCTTGGGAAATGTATTAATCCGTCGGTTCTTCCTACAGCTATGGGTTAAGTAGCAGCAGGGCAGATTGAGTTCCATAACCTTGGTTGCCAACCAGTCTACCGCAGAAAGTAATGGCAACCTACTGCGGGAAAATGTTCTACTCAGTCAGTCAAGACTCTTTCGAGACATGATCACCCAATCGTGTAGCACGTATGACACTTAACTGATTGATATTGTAAGCATATTTACTCTTATGCTACACCACGTTATGTACATTTTAACATACCTTTGCGTGTAACGAATTCAATTGGCTCTATGACTTCTCATTCAGAGCCGATATCCATTACACCACATAGTACATCCGTATATATCGAGAGTTTAAAAATGCAGACATTCCCTAATGTCTGCGGTATCTACAGAGAAAGAGATTTTTCTGGTCTTAGTAGGATGTGCGTTGTTGCTGGAAATGAGAAATCGGAGAGCCAGTTGAATTCGTTGCGCACAAATATTTTATTTTCTTCTCCCTCCAGCTATGGGTTGAATTCCAAGACAGATTGACTCCTATAGCCCTGGTTGGCAACTAGTCTACCACAGAATGAAATACTAGTATACTGCGGGAAAGTCTTTTGCCAAGTCAGTCATGGATCGAAAGAGACATGATCGCCCAAGCGTGTACTACGTATGGCAATTAACTGACTGATTATTTCTGAGAAACCCCATTTGCTAGGCGGGGAAACTAATTCCTGTTACAGACGTATGTTCAATTACGCTTTTTGTTTGTTTAACACCCACAATGTCTGCAACTCTCTACCGAATATGCATTAGTTACTCATTTATTTGTCAATATAACTTAAATTATATTTGTCTTGCATAATATATAGAACATAGCTTTTCTTATTCTAACATAGTTTATATTGAATTTAAATATTGTACAGAGTGGTCCAAAAATAAGTGGAAAAAAATGAGGTCATCTCAGGTGAACGTGCTGGTCAAGCAATTGGACCTCTTCAGCCAATCCATTTCCCAGGAAATGTTTCTTCAAGATACTCATGGACTGCTCTTGAATAATGTGTAGTTGTTCCATATTGTTGGAAATAATCACGTGAATTAGACTGTTTTTCTAACTACCGTCCACCTACTTTTGAACCACTCAGCATATATGTGTTTCTAATCTATTTTTTCTCGTGCCAATAAAAACTTAAATTATATTTACCTTATATAACTGAGATTTTAATATGTTAAGATAATCTAAATTTGATTTTTCTTATAATCTTACAATTCTATCACCGGTAATAATTGTCACACGTAATACACGGGAGAAACCACAAGGGGTTTAAATAAAAGATTAAACGAACACTAAAGAGATCCTTTACAAAACAACGCATTATATTACATTAGTTGTTTATCGGAATGAGACAGACAAGTATTTAGATAGAAAAAAATGCTACTCCAATTAAAAGAGAAAATTTATTAAGACGAAACGTTTAGAAATGCTATAACCTTGCACAATCTTTAGGAGGTCTTCCATTATCAATATGGGATATATACTAACAAAACTGATTAAAATATGAATAAAATATGGATAGAATGGATCTAAAAGTGCATTATATACCCAAAACATATACAAGGTAACCACCCCACAAAAACAAAACAAAACAACAAAAAACAAAAAAAACAACAAAAAAACAAAAACAAAAAAACAAAAACAAAAAAACAAAAACAAAAACAAAAAACACGGATAACTTTTTAGCAATACAATAAAACCAAGAGTGATGGAAGAAAAATATTTTATTCAAAGTAAACCTTAAAACATGCAATTTAAGAAAAAAATGATGGAATTTTCATTTTTTAAAAATTACCTCCTGTAAATGGCGTACTCCTGTACGAATGCATTCTTGAAATTCGCAGTCACAGTAACTGAGATCCCCTGTTTATTTAAAAAAAAAAAAGGTCTGATGATCCCATGTAATGAAACAACACAACAAAATGTCACCTTACTAGCGTGTAAAGGGCGCTCATGAACTTCATTAGGATTTGTGTCTGCCCAGTAACGATAGTTCTGCTTATTCACGTAACCTGTGAGATGAAAATGGTCCTCATATAACATCTATAACTTGCTTAGAAATTAATCTTGATCCATGGTTACTAAAATGGCAGAGTGTTTACTTCGTGAGGCCACTGTTTCGCAGTGCTGCCACTTGCTTGCTCATGTCTGCTAAAACCCACTTAAAAAATTTCCGTTTTTTGGGTCACTCTGTACTTAAAAAATACAGTGCATATGCAGTTCAGTTCTATCAACTTCAATATATATATATATATATATATATATATATATATATATATATATGTGTGTGTGTGTGTGTGTGTGTGTGTGTGTGTGTGTGTGTGTTTGTGTGTGTGTGTAGATAGATAGATAGATAGATAGATAGATAGATAGATAGACATGGAGCAGACGTACATAGATAGATAGGAGCAGGTATAGATAGAGAGGAAGGAAGAAGACGTATATAGAAATAAATAGAGATAGATAGAATAGATAGATATAGGCAGACATACCGGGTGCGATGGTTAAATTGTCACCATTTTATGTTTTTAATTTTTGCGCATGCGCATTGTTTATCTTTTATTGTGCAGTAAAATCTCGGTAAATGACCTTTCGTCAAAAGGTCAGCAGTCAAATTTACCTGCGACTATTTTCTGGTACTTTTTCTGCTTGATCTTTTTTTGCAGAATATGCTAGTCATTGCACGCACACGCACACATATATGTATATTTAGATACAAAACAGAGTAACGTACGGTTAGCGTAGCAGAACTTACAATTTGTGCGGAAGTACACGTAACCGCCAATAGAATTGTCTTCCGGTGTGTTTCGGATGTTCTGCCATTTTCATCGGACGCGGCTTCTGGGAATGTAAACTAGAAACTCAGCCATTAACTCCTTCTAGTTTCCCGTGACCTTTATCATTGTAGTTTAACATTGTCCTATTTTCTTTCTCTCGTGTTTACTTAAATCGGCGTTGAATAGGCAGGATTCTGTATCGCATCTTCTTCTTCTTCTTCTTCTTCTTTTTCTATGTGCCCTGTCCCTTCAGGACGTAGGATATCATGGTTCTCCACGTTTCCCTATCCCATGTGGCTCTTAGTATGTTTGCCCCTGTTACACCTCGCAACCCCCCGTTCCGTCATCCACCTGATCAGGCCCTGCAAATATGTTATCCGCTGCCTTCCTCTGTCTCTCTTTCCTTCTATCTGGCCAGTCAGTATAAGGTTCTCCAGGCTCTCCTTCCTCATTGCGTGTCCCAGGAACTTCAGTTGTCTCTTCCTGATGCTCGGTACTAATTTCCTTTTGGTTGACATTCTTTCCAACACCTCATCGTTGCTTGCATGCTCAGTCCACTATATCCGCAGCATTCCTTCTGTAGAACCACATTTTCGCTACTTCCAGTTTTGTTCTCATTTTCGATGATATTGTCCAGCATTCACTGCCGTATCTCCAAAAATAATTTTTATTGGCCGACACCCGAAAAACAAAAGCAATGAATATTTTTCGTGTAATTCTATAATTATTACTATTATCACTATTATTATTAATTGGTATCAGATTCAGGTTCAGGGATATAATAACTTTGTGCTTACGACCATATAGCGTTGAAACTCTGGTTCCCGTACGATCACCGAAGTTAAGCAACGTTGAGCCCGGTCAGAATCTAGATAAGTGACCGCTTGAGAATACAACGTGCTGTGCGAGTGATGTAATTGATAATGGCTCGGAATTGCTGAGCGGAGTTTCAATTCCATTTGGGTTCGTTATATTATCTTACGTGCAAATACCCCTCTGGGAAAGGCATGAATCCATCTCTTCTAATTAGTAAAATTTGTATCACTAAATCATCTAAACTTATTTATAAATGGAACTTTGTCTGTGTGTGTGTGTGTATGTGTGTGTATCCGTTATCTATAGACTCCAAAACGGCTGAACTGATTTTCTTGAAAACTTACACAGTTGTACTATAAGCGTCTGCGAGTGTTCTTAGCTAGGTTTTGTGTCGAGATACCTACAATAAATATCGAAAATCGATTATCAAAAAAATCGGGTTATAGAAGGAGTGGTCCGATTTTAATCAAATTTGATACACTCATAGACAAAGACATAAGAAACGATATTCAGAAGTTTCAAGGTTGTAGTTCTCACAATAGCGCAGAAAACCGTTAATATATATATAGTCAAGTAAGGTGATATATGGTGCTAACAGCTGGAATCTGCTTCTTGTCTCCAAGAACAACGATGTCTGGTGCGAGGTATGTATAACTACTGCAGGAGAAACTGGAACTGTATCGGTACATCCATCAGTGCACAATATTTATGAACAATGGTACTTTCTAACACCGGTCAAAGGTCGTTTAGAATGTTTTGAACGGAATCAACTTGATGAAAATGAACAGGCCGTGGAATAGCCCAGATGTGAACCTAAATGTAAAATTGTGAGAAATTGACAAAAAAAAAAAAAAAAAAAAAAAATTGCAGAAAAAACAACCTTCAAATACCGAAGCATTGCGAAAAGCTATTAAAGAATCTTGGACAAAAAATATAAGAATTGGTCAACAAAAAAATATCTTTGAAGTAGTGTCGAGACACCAAACATCTTTTTTACTCCAAGGCTTTTGACAGGGTTTGGAACGCTGGCCTCTGTACAAGCTACGGGGTTACGGTATTACCGGACGCTTGCTTGATCTGACCCAATCTTTTCTAAATAACCGCATAATGAAGGTCGTCTTCAATGGGCATGCCTCCACGTCCTGCTGTATAAACGCTGGTGTCCCCCAAGGCTCTATCCTTAGGCCGGCGCTCTTCCTTATTTTCATAAATGATCTCCCAGACAAAATCAAGTGCCAAGTAGGCATCTACGCAGATGACACCACAATTTACTCCCACATCAATAAGAAATCCGGCGTGGCGTACAAACATAATCTCGCCGTTGATCTTGAGAGGGATTTACATTCTGTGGTGAATTTGAGTAAAAAGTGACTTGTAAATTTCAATGCGACTAAGACCAAGCTGCTGTCTCTCAATTATCACTGGCAACCTCTCCTGCCTCCCATAAGCATGGACCAAGCGAGTCTCCCTGAGAGCAATACACTGCGCCTCCGCGGCCTTACCCTCTGTTCCGATCTCAAGTGGAACCACTACATTGAGTCAATAGCTAAATCCACTGCTGGGAAGGTTGGGTCACTGTGTCGGGCCAGGATGTTTTTCCCGCTTGAATCCATCCTGCATATATACAAATCAACCATTCGTCCGTGCATGGAGTACTGCTGTTATATATGGACAGGCGCCTCTGCTATTAATCTCAGTGTTCTTGACAGGCTCCAAAGGAGAATCAGTAATGTGATAGGTACCGACTTGGCGGCTCGACTCCAGCCACTTCCCCTACGACGGAATGTGGCTTTCCTCTGTCTGTTCTATATACTTTCATGGCTTCTGCTCTAACGAACTTTAGTCACTGGTGCCTCTGCAACAGGTGTTTACTCGTGCAACAAGACTGGCAACTGGGTTTCACCCACTCACAGTTAGATCAACCAAATGCAAACGACAATTCTACTCCTGCAGCTTCTTTTCTCGCACTTCTCGCCTGTGGAACTCGCTTCCATTTTCTTGCTTTCCTGACGGCTACAACCTCCAGGAATTTAAAAGCAATGTCAATACTCATCTTTTCTTAACCACTTGACTCTAGTTCTTTCTTCACCACCCTGTATATCCTTTCTTTTCTCTCCACTTTTGCAACTGTCATCACACCTGTATTCCCATCCTTAACAGGTTCGTCTTTCTCTTTACTCTCCTCCTATGTAATTTTTTACTCTTATGTATTCCCCTGCACATCAGTGTCGTTACCGCCTTGCTCGGGGTGATACAATTTTAAAAAAAAAATTGAGGGCGCTGAATCTGAAAATGACTTTATACTCTTTTTTTTATTTTATTCTTTTCAATTGGAGTAGATAGACTAAACTATCGTCCGGTTCACACTCCAGCCACGTCTATTGAACAGGTGAAGAGGCTCATCTCTTGTTTAGGATGTGGTTTCCGGTTTTCTCTTTTCCAATCTTTTCACTCTCACGTAGCCCTCTGCGCATCAGTGGCGTTTTCGCCTTGCTTGGGGTGATATGATAAAAAAAAAAAAAAACTTTTCATAGTTAGCTCCCCTTTCTGCTGTACAGAAATACTTCATTTTTGAAAAAAAAATTCATGTGTTTTCTGTATATATGGTATTGAACGATGGTAATATTTCAATTGTAGAAACCTCTCAATTCGTATTTGAATCAACAAATACTGGTTTGCTTAAAGGGAAATGCTATTTTTTCAATAATAATCAGACCCTACATCTTTAAAAATAACACCATTGAATATACCAAGACCAACAAGTATTTTCATCAAATCGTTTAATAAACTGTCAGCAAAAATAAAACTTTCGTGAACAAAAAAACTATGGTAAACATTTTCTCTTTCTTGATTGTCATGTTCAATATTATTTAAGTCCGTTTTGATACTCCAGCAGTAGTCAGCCATCATTTATTGTCTCACCGTCTCTGCTAGCGCTGTTTTTATTGTTTTGATATCCTGATGGAATCGTTCTCTTTGTTCATCATTCCACATCACCGCAATTTATCTCGATGACTATGTAAAAAAATGAACCTTAAGACTCATATTAGCCTATTACTGATAAAGTGTATTACTGATTAAATTTATCAGTTAATTTGAATTTTGATGATAAATTAGAAAAGCCTGTACTTCTATTTTAAACACTTTTTTTTTTTTAAATAAGAATATCTTATTTCAGGTGGCTAACATAAATTGCTCGGCCTACCTGAAACTGATGGTTTTCTATGACCTTCATTAAGTAAATGTTACAATCAGCCAAGATCGGGAATTGATTAAAAAGAAAAAAGAGCTATTTCAGTTCAACCATGAAATTCTAAGATCGAAGTCAGCATAGATATCTTCTGCACCCAAAACGAATATTAAGACAAAAACACTTTCGGCGGACCTCAAATGGAATGACTATATCGAATCCATTGCCAAATCTGCTGCTATGAAAGTCGGCTCCCTGTGCAAGGCCCGGAAGTTTTTCCCACCTGAATCTATTCTGCACATATACAAATCTACCATCCGCCCGTGTATTGAATATTGCTGCCATATCTGGTCGGGTGCCCCTGCTGCTCTCCTTGGGCTTCTTGACAAAATACAAAGGAGGATCTGTAACGTGGTTGATACTGACTTGGCAGACCGGCGTGATGTGGCTTCCCTGTGCCTCTTCTACAAGTACTTTCATGGCTACTGCTCCGATGAGCTTAGTTCACTGGTGCCGCCTAAGCACGAATTTACACGAGATACTAGATTAGCAACTAGGTCCCACCCTTTTACAGTTAAACAAATAAGATGTAAACCGTAAATTCTACTCCAACAGTATCTTTTCTCGCGCTTCCCGCCTCTGGAACTCCCTTCCACAACTCTGCTTTCCCGACAGTTACAATCTCCAGGTGTTTAAATGTAGGGTCAATAGACACCTCCTATCACACTAACTCCCAATTATTCTCAGAACACTCTCATCTACCCAACCCTCATTCTCGGTATCCTTACCTGCCTATCACCCACCCTCTGACATTTCCTATATTTAATCATCCTTTCTCCACTCTACGTAGCCCCCTGCCCAATAGTGGCAGTGACATGCCTTGCTCGGGGTGAAACGCTTATAAAAAAAAAAAAAAACCACACCCAATCAGAAACTCATCCCTAATGGGTATAATAATAAATATAACAGTCTTAGATTCAAAGTGCCAATCAAAATTTCACAGGAATTGCTCTTAAAGGGAGGTAAGCCTTGATCTTGATGTTTGAGACACATTTAGGTGCTTCTACTAGTCCGTGGGCGTGGTGGTTGCAAATTAAACGGAAACTGTGTCATGTCTACTATCGTGTGACAGCAGATAAATTAACTTACCTGGCTCATAGAAAATTTCATTGACACTCTGTGCAACACTGAGATCCGAAGGCGTATTGGGATAGCCAATGACGTATTCCAAAAGTTAAGCAGAGTATTGAGAGAGGACAATTTAATTGGAAGCAAAGAAAAGTACTGAATTGTTACGTGATATCTGTCTACCTTATATGGCAGCAAATGGCATATAGAATCAAAGATGAAAAAGAGACTCGAAGCAACAGAAAATGTTTTTCTACAGAAAGTTGCTGAAGATACCATGAGATTTTGGAGAGAATGGAAACCAAAAAGAAACTTGTTTTTCTTTTCAGTAAGTTTTAATCATTTTGCTTAAAGTACGCTTTTTCATGATTTCAGAAAAAAATGGAAATATAACTTAAATTTTCAAAACTATAGTTTATACTTATAATTTAGATGCGAGACAGTTAAAGTTTCTGGAACACGTAATGAGGAAGGAGGGCTTGGAGAATTTAATACTCACAAGGCGGATAAAAGGAAAGCGGGACAGGGGAAAACAGCGTATAGCATACTTGATGGGCTTAAGAAAAAAGATGGCAAAACAGGTTTTGGGAGAAATATCAAAACAAAATACATTAAGAGCTACAAGGGACAGGAAGATGTAGAGGACCATGACGCCAACTTCCTGAAGGTACACAGCACACAAAATAAGAGAGAGAGAGAGAGAGAGAGAGAGAGAGAGAGAGAGAGAGATTGCAAAAATGATGCATTTCTTATGGCAGAATATCGATATTCGAGCCGTGGAGAAAAAAGTAATTGATGTTATGAAATCCAAATTAATCAATAAGGAATTTGATCAATGCAAGACGTCGTTTCTGGAAGGAATTCTCCACGCTCGTAAAGTTAAATTAAACTAATATCGAGATTGTCAGAGGCCTTTTGTGCGCCTAGAATTCAATACTTGGCAGATACTGAAGAAATGAAGATAGACGAGAAGAAGGCAGTACAAGAGACAAGATTGAGAGGTTCTGTCACGAACGAGTGACGCGTGAAGCAGACATTGAAACCTCAATTCAACGAGAGAAATCTTTTGAAAAAGTACGAATAATGTTTAATATATTGTGCTGGCTGAATTTTCACAAATTTTCCACCTAATAACTTGTAGTGAATAAAGAGCATTAAACCTTTGTACATGTAGCAGCGTCTGTGCAATAATATTAAAGTGTTTCAAAATTATTTCCAGTGTTTAAAGAGATTTAGTTAAAAGTTAATTCTTCGTATACATTTAAAGACGATATTTCTACTATATTATTAATACTAGACCACCAATAAAACAAGTTTCTTTTTAAAGCAGTTCATGATACAAAGAGCTTACGGCCATATCACGTTGAATGCACCGGTTCTCGCTCGATCACCGAAGTTAGGCAACGTTGAGCCTGGTCAGTACTTAGATGGGTGACCTCTTGGGAATACCAGGTGCTGTAAGCGTTTAGTGACTGATGTGCGTTGTGGTGCAGTGGATATCGGCTCGGAAAGAGAAGTCGGTGAGCCGAGTTCGAATTCCAGTTGAATACCCTGCATTCACTTAAGCACTGGTACCCTTGGGGAAGGTATTAATTCGTCCTTTCCCTCCAGTTATGAGTTAAATAACAGGGTAGGACTTGGGGACCCTGACCTTAAAAACAAATCCCAAAGAATCTTAATACTTGAAAAGAAAAAAGTATTAGCAGACTTATATAAAAACAACAATAAATTGTTGAAAAGAAAAATGTATTACCAGCAATAAAAATAAATAAAATTTAGTTGGCAATAAATGACCCACCGAAGTTGATATGCCACAAACCAACAATCATGATACAAAATGAATTAACAATATTATAATTTTTACTATTATTTACGCATATTTTAATTTAAATTTGCCATAAAAGTTATTGTAATAATTATAATCATTTATACGAGGGTCATTCGATAAATAAGATGAATTTTTCGGTATAAGGACTTCTAATACAGATAGAAGCTTACTTTTTTTTAAAAATTTCAACGTAGTCTCCTAGCAGTTTCACACACTTTTCCCATCTGTGCACAAGCTTCCGTATTCCCTCAACGTAAAAATCTTTAGACTGATGTCTCAGCCAATCGCTCACAGCACTTTTGACTTTAAACTTCGTGCCTCTCGTGAACGCTTTTAAGGGATCAAACAGGTAAAAGTCTGAAGGGGCAAGATCTGGGCTGTAAGGGGGATGAGGGAGCAGTTTCCCAGCCCAGCTCGTTGATGGTCTGCACCGTTTGGGCTGCTGTGTGAGGTCTTGCGTTGTATTGATGCAAGACGACTCCATGCAAGGTCATCATGGGCAATTTTGCGTGCTGTCCCAACAGATAGGCTCAAACCCCTTGCAATGTCATCCAATGTCACCCTTCTGTCAGACCGAATGAGGTCATTGACTGATTCGATCACCTCAGGAGACCTCACTTCTGTAGTCCCTCCAGGCCTGTCTTCATCCTCAACACTGCTTGTAGACATTTTTTTGCCGAAACATGTGGCACCATACACAGCTGACATTCTCCTATGAATTCCAACTGGTTTGCATCCTTCAGCAACCAAAAACTTGATAACTGACCTCTGTTCAGTCCTGGAGCATGTTTCTTGGTCGGCCATCTTTGTTAATCTCCAAAACTCTCAAATTTCTTTTCAATTTGAAAAAAAAAAAAAAAAAAAAAAAAAATTAAATCCCTTTGAAAAAGAAGTAAAGGAAAAAAAATTAAAAAAAGTAAGCTTTTATTTGTATTAGAAGTCCTTATACCAAAAAATTCATCTTATTTATTGAATGACCAAGGTATTATACAACTGGGTCCGGTTCCACCCTTTGTATCCAACTTGAGAAAAATATCAGCCCCACACTCCCCATTATTGTTTAATTTCGATATTAGCTTATGTTAAACACGACAACACTTTGTCATTTGCTCTATTTTTAATCGTTACTTATTTATTTATTGGTGTATGTGTGTCTCTTGAAATGTCATCAATCGTGAGAAGCTAAGACAGCGAAAGAGAGAGAAGAATGTTGTTGTTGGTGTGTGTGTGAATGTGATGTCACCACAGGCTGACATAACCTGATGGCGATCATCTCGACTAGCACTCAAGTCTCAAGGGACCGAATTATCTCCTCTTTAGTAATGGCTTCGGACAGACGGACGGACAGCTGTAAAGATTTTTTTTCTAGTTCTCTGCATAAAACCCCTTCTGGTTCTGTTTTCCTTAAAACTTTCTCGTTACTCACAAGTTCAGTCCACGGTATTCTCAACATCGTGTTCTTGGTTGGTTTGTTTTTTGTTTAGCTGCATATCAACCTCTATGGATTTTCTAATGCTGAAATCTAAATATTTTGCACGCATTTTTATATTTAGACTAGCAGTATAACCCAGCGTTGCTCGGGTGTAATGAAAGTTTTAAAACTAATCCATGGTCCTGGCGCCCAGACTCTTTGGACGTTGGCACGAAAGACTAAAAATCAATATTTTTTTTCCAGTTAAAGTGAAACCGTAGACTGAAAGAAAAATGAATGGATGTAAGTCAAATTTTGAAGTTTGGTGAGAATCGGATAAAAATTGTGGATTTGTATAAAGGACATACAGACAGATAAACAGACACACACACAAACATCTTGCCTTTTATATATATATATATATATATATATATATATTATCGATTTTTTGCACTATTGTAAGAACTGCAACCTTGAAAATTCTGAATATCGTTTCTTATGTCTTTATCTATGAGTGTATCAAATTTGATTCAAATCGGACCACTCCTTCTATAACCCGATTTTTTCGATTATCGATTTTCGATACTTATCGGGAGTACCTCGACACAAAGCCTAGCTAAGAACACTCGCAGACGCTTATAGTACAACTGTGTAAATTTTCAAGAAAATAGGTTCAGCTGTTTCGGAGTTTATAGGGAACGGACACACACACAGACACACACACATACACACACGGACAGTTCCATTTATAAATAAGTTTAGATAATAACGGTTTTTAGGATATAAGTCTTACGAATTAACCTATAGACAGGGGAGAAGATATGGATTCATATCTTTCACAAGGGTATTTGCTCGTCAGTGAATACAACAAATTGAAATTGGTATTCTGCTCTCCGAATGACAATTCGGAGCCATTATCTAATACACCACAAGCACATCCAAGCTTACAGCATCTGGTATTCTCAAGAGGTCACCCATCTAAGTACTGAACAAGCTCGACGTTGCTTAATTTCGGCGGTCGTGTGGGAGCCGGTGTTTCAATATATCCTGTTAGTGTCAAATTCTGGTAGCTCTCTTGTTCTGTCTTCCATTTACAGAAATTAGTTACTCACTGATTTCCTCTTATTTTCAGTGTGTATTGTCAGTGTCAGATTCTCCAAACTCTCTTTTCTCATTGGCTAACTGTTTCGCGCTAGACAGTTTTTCTCTATTGAAACTATTTTACTTATTTAGAAGTATACTATTCGTTTGAATTCCAGTTGAATTCCTTGCATTCACTTACGCACAAATTCCATTGGGAAAGATATTAATCCGTCTTAATGGGTTAAATAGCAGGACAGATTGGGCTCTATAGCCTTTGGCTGGCAACCAGTCTACCGAAGAAAGCAATGGAACCTACTGCGGGATAATCTTCTGCCCAGTCAGTCATGTCTGTTTCGAGACATGATCGCCCATGCGTGTTTCACGTATGACACTTAACTGACTGACCATTCGTCTATGTTTTGAATATTACTGCCATAGGTTGTCCGGAGCTCCCGCTGTTTATTTAAAGATTCTTGATTAAAATAGAAAAAAATTAGCAATATTATTGGTCCTGACCTGGCGTCTCGGTTTCAGTCACTTTTTCCCACCAGCATAAGGTTGCCTCCCTGTGTCTTTTCTATAAATACTTTCATAGTAATCGTTCGGATGAGCTCTTCGTTATTTTATCTAGATCTTATGAATTTATGCACAGTACTAGATTTGCGGCCTGGTCACATCAATTCACAGTTAAATTGGCTTAACGTAACCGTAACTTCTATGCTAACAGTTTCTTCTCTCGCATTTCTCGCTTGTGGAAATACCTTCCGGCTCTTTGCTTTCCAGCCAACTTTGATCTATAAAAGTTTTAATGCGATTTCAATCGTTATATAATGTCTTCTAGATTACTCTTCTTTTGCTCTCTCTCTTTTTTTTATTCTTTCACTCTCAGTAACCCCCTTGTATCTTCGTGGCTTTACTGCCTTGCATAGGGTGAGATGATTAAATATCTCATAAAGTTTAAAATGTCTCTTTCTGATTTTAAGTAAAGAAAATGTTTCAGAAATATTTTCAGTGTTTAAAGAACTTTACTTAAAGGTTTATTTCACATGCCTTTAAAGACAATGTGTCTACTATATTATTAATATTTTGTCTTTCATTTTCTTGAAAACTTCCTCATTACTCATATATTCAGTCTGTGGTATTCTTAGTATTTTTCTGCAGAACCATATTTCTGTTGCTTCAAGTCTCTTCTTCAACAATTAAAGAATGACATTGTCGTTGTTTTCATCTTTATTGCCATGTTTACGACGTTTCGTCCATTATACGCTCCGGCCTTCTTAAGGTGCTAGAAATTTTGAACCGAATCCTTTTATTTTTTTTATTACTGGTGTTTATAATTCTCATTCCCTGTGCAATGCCATGTAGTCAGTTAAGTGACATACGTGATACATACTTTGGGCGATCATGTCTCTTTCGAGACATGACTGACTGCGCAGAAGATTATCCCGCAGTAGGTTGCCATTGCTTTCTGCGGTAGACTGGTTGCCAGCCAAGGCTATTGAACCCAATCTGTTCTATTATTTAACCCACAACTGGAGGGAAGAGACGGATTAATACCTTTTCCAAGGGTATTTGTGCATAAGTGAATGCAAGAAATTCAACTGGAATCGATCTCGGTTCCCCGATTTCTCGTTTCGAGTCGATATCAACAAATCCACCACAACGCACATCCGAGAACCGCTACTGTAGCCAGGTATTGAACTCACAACTATTTGGTTAAGTCACGGGAACTAACCAACATATATCCATCAGACCATGTGTCAAATTTCAATGACTTGACTCTTTTCCGTTCATGGAGAGGAAAGCTTAATGCGTGGAACAGCACTTCGTATTCCCAAGCGGTCAACCAATTTGGTGATTGGGCGGGAAACGGTGTTTTATGACCGTAAGCACCGTAGATTTTAGTAAGAAGTAATGTTTTAAGATGTCTGTTTTGATTGTATAACGTTATACTAGAAATCGTAGTTTAGAAGGTTAGAAAGGAATACTCATTTATGGGTATTACACCAGAAGTAAAAATTTCAGATCCAATGTCATTTCGTCCTTGGTATGACGATAAACTACATTCGGCAGCAAGGCCTTTGATCGCGTGGAACCACCTCTTAATTGGAGTTGTACCGACGTCCACACTGATCTGGGGTGGTAGCATCTGTTAAGGTTCCAACTATGAACAAATAGTGAACTATCAAACGAAACAAAATATTATGAAAGCATAAAAAATACATTTTTATCGTAAAAATTTCCAACAATACCTATTTATAGTAAAATGATCAACAATACATTTTTCAAGCAAAATGTGAAACAATACCTAATACTCTTTTAAAGCAAAATGACCAACAATACATTTTTAAAGCAAATGGCCAACAATACATCTTTAAGTCAAATTGAGAAACAATACATTTTAAAGCAAAATGACCAGTAATACATTTTTAAAGAAAATAACCAACAATACATTTTAAAATCAAAATGACCAACAATACATTTTAAAGCAAATGACCATTTTTAAAGCAAATTGAGAAAAAATACATTTTAAAGCAAAATATCGAACAATACATTTTAAAGCAAAACGACCAACAATACATTTTTTAAAGCAAAATGACTAACAATACATTTTTAAAGCAAATGACCAACAATACATTTTTGTTGACCAAATGACCAACAATACATTTTTAAAGCAAATTGAGAAACAATACATTTTAAAACAAATTTTAAAAAAATACATTTTAAAGCAAAATGACCAACAATATATTTTTAAAACAAAATGGCTAACAATACATTTTTAAAGCAAAACAAGAAACTACATTTTTAAAGCAAAATGACCAACAATATATTTTAAAACAAAATGGCTAACAATATATTTTTAAAGCAAAACGAGAAACAGTGCATTTTTAAAGCAAAATGACCAACAATACATTTTATACCAAAATGACCAACAATAGATTTTATCTGTAGTTTAAAGTATATAATTGTGTTAAAAATATATTTAGTTGAACCCATAAAGTTATATTCAAAATATTTAGATTTCAGAATTAACCAACCCAGGTATTGCTAACCTATGAGTCACGACCCACTGACAGGTCGCAAGCAGATGTTAGTGGGTCGTAAAATGTACTATAATTATACATTAGCTTTGATTAAAAGCTATCTGTTGAGTTAATTCAAGACTTGAGCTTTCGTTGCCAGGCTGTTGTATCAAGCAATATATTGTTTTGACGCGCTTAATGCGTCAGGTTTGGTCATTCTCTCAATTTAATCATTCGTCATCGTAAAAAGAAAATCAATTTTTACCTATTCATATAAAAAATATTTTTTATATTCTTTCTTGTTTTCGCCCAGTAAATTTGAGTGGATCGTCGTAAGCTGTGACCATGAATAGTGGGTCACAATTCAAAAAAATTAGGGAGCATCTCAACTAACCTATAGAGGTTGATATGACGCTAAACAAAATCAACCAAGCAACCAAACAACCACCATAAAAATGTAGCGGAACTCTGGATCCTGATTGGTCATCAAATCGCAAAATTCAAAATACGTCAGAGAAACGGTTTTTCCACAGCTAAAGAAAAAAATAATTCTGGAACCACCCCACGTGATCGGATTCAATGTTTAAGGTTAGTCTCTAACCGGCCACGGCGGTCAGTCAGAGGAGGCGGTTTGCTGACACACATCTAAAATGTAACCCACTTCAAATCAACCTGGAGATAAGGTCAGATCACACCTTGTTCTTTTTCTCCTTAGCTCTCTCAACAATTACTGCTACAAACATTTTGTACGAACTCTTAATACCTCAACTTTATCATTGAACACGTACTCTACCAAAAATTTCTTAATAATGTTTCTAATTGTACATTAACTCCTACAACTTATATTAGTCTTTTCCTTTAATAAATTTCTATTTCAAAATAC
This sequence comes from Ascarosepion bandense, assembly GCA_037127315.1. NCBI lineage: Eukaryota > Metazoa > Mollusca > Cephalopoda > Sepiida > Sepiidae > Ascarosepion > Ascarosepion bandense. The sequence continues at coordinate 1,588,951 of JBBBDQ010001558.1, read as the reverse complement.
AAAATATATATTTTTATTCTTACACTATTCCACATATTCCAACCGACAACCAACCTTCTGATGAAAACCTTCTGATGATCATAATCCAGCATAAAACTCGTAAGCTGTAGGGAGTTCGGTTAAGCCTGACACAAGGCCGAACAAAAGTAACATTAAACAGCTGCCTACACTACAAAAATACTTTCATTACATTAATCCATGTAATATTATACAGTTTTTTTTTCAAGAAATCAAGTTGTATTCCAACATAAAACTTATATTCTACTATGGATGAATACCAACCAACCAACCAACCAACCAACCGTCCGAACCAACCAACCGACCGACCGACCGACCGACCGACCGACCGACCGACCGACCAACCAACCAACCAACCAAATAACCGACCGACCGACAAACCAACCAACCAACCAACCAACTAACCGACCGACCGACCGACCGACCAACCAGCCAACCAACCACCGACCGACCAACCAATCAACCAACCAACGTTAACAAATAACTACGTGTCAGACTACGAACTTATTGATTCCCTATTGTATACTAATAAAATTTGATTGGGTATAAAAATAGATTGAATTTACGCCTGACGCTACGACATTAGTTCGAAGAGAAAGGAAAATGTGAGATCAGATACGGATGTGGTTTTGTTGGTTCCATCATTTGTTCTTTGTTTTTTTACCATTATGCCAAATCCCACTTTCCAAGACAAATAATGCGTTCAAACAATTAAAAGGATTAAGATTCGTAATTGGCTTTATTTTGAATCAGAATGCAAAATATAGCAGAAAATAAATTGCACGAAAACGGAACTTGTCCGTTGAACGAAATAAACATGATTACAGTTAGCCGGACGGATACATCGCAAATCATAAAACCATTCACAAAAGATACTAAAAGAAAAAGAAAACTTCTGCGTAACAAATTTCAACACAGATGAAAAAGAAAACAAACAAAAAACCTCTTTCATAACCCTTAATCGGTATCAAGAATGGTTTCCTCTGTCTACCAATTAAATTTCTTCGCGCACATGAACACATTTGACTTTCCTCCTTTGTCACTTACCAAGGTACCAATCGCCTACGACGTAACGAGTGTCGATGCAAAAGACTGATAGAAATTATAACACTAATGGCTTCCAAATAATGGATGGATAGTTTTCTTAGTAATCAGTAATGGATATTGTCTTAGTCATTTATAAGTTTATATTTTTACTCAGAACTTTGCCCACTTTTTTTGGTAATCCCACTAATGGATTTTCAGAGAAACATCATTAACGAATTACATTACCAGCTGGGAGAAAATATCCTTTATAGAAACAAGATTTTTCTTTTCATTTTTCCTTTTATAAAAAAGAATGTAAAACGAGGATCTTGAAGTGGAAATCTTAAAAAAGGTGGCGGTTGAAGATATCAATAATTCCAGTTATAGTTGGAAGTTTGGGTTTGATTTATTGAAGAGACTCCAGGCAACTCATGCCTAAAACAAACCAACAAACAAAAATGTGTTCTCATAAGCACTGCTCATACTTTACAAAGGGCTTTCTCGATTAAAAATGTTTGTGGTCTTAGGTTGTTTTATCTTTACATTTTGCACAAATGTTCAGTGGGAAATGACGCGATGCCATTTCAGATATCAGGTTTCTCTCTCGGCTCTGGGAAGAAATAATTATATAAGATAAATCAAAAGAAATAATAATAATAATAACTATAATAATAATATTATTGTGTAATTTTTTCATCATCTTTCGATTTCTGCTATGGTCGCACTACCAACCAAGTCTGCGGGAAGACCTAAGGCAGGTCGTGGCGTGTTGTTATGACTCCATTTCATGTTTTTTCTATCTTCCCCATCATCCCTAGCGTTACATAGACAAAGTTCTCCTTAGTGTGTGGGTTATACTTAATAAGACAATTTTTTTGTATATCTCTTAAGCTGAGGTTTCCAGGGATTCTTTCAATGTGTTGTTTTGTTCCACTTTTTATCATTCCAAGTGTACCTACCATCATTGGTACTACTCCTGCCTTCAACCTCCACACTTAGTCCACTTCTATTTCCAGTTCTTTATATTGATGGAAAACCTAGAAACCTCAGCTTGGGAGATATGCAAAAAATTATCTCGTTATGTTAGGTGCAGTCCACACACTGAGGAGAACTTTGTCTGTGCGGCGTTAGGAATGTTATGGAAGATGGAAAAACATGAAATTTAACCGCAACAGCCTTAGGTCTTTCCGCAAACTTGTTAGGTAGTGTGACTATAGAGGAAATTGAATTATGAATAATAATAATAATAATAATAATAATAATAATAATAATAATAATAATAATAGATGTGTGGCTGTGGAACAGTGAGTATCAAACTAGACTCGCAGATTAAAGTAATAAATACGGTGCTCCATGTTTACATCATTGTTGCAGGCGAAACTATGCTTAGAAAGTATTTTATGCGCCTCTCCGTTAGATAATAGTCAGCAAACTAGTCTCTTCGCTTTTTGCACCGAGAAGAAAATAATTACGACTTCCATTTGATATCAGTTTATTTAAAATAAGACTTCTATTAACGACGTATTGAAATTTAACGCAGCTTTTCAGTTTTCCGGATCTGGAAGCCAATAACGATTAAATGAATTTTGCATTCTAACGATTAATCCTTTCACGTCGCATTTTACTACAAAGAATGGCTCACGGGTGCAACCTGTTCGTAATGGTAATATTAGCCGTTTCCTTTAGATGGAAATATTCGGTATTTATTGACCAACCGGCTAGTGCGACTGTTGGTTGGAATATATAAAACATTTCTCTTAAGATATGATTTCAGGAAATTGGGTTTCTCAATTCCCCTTAATTGTTATCGCGTTTTACAGCATTGATTGGGGGTGGGGAGGATCATTCCTAATCCTTTATTCAAAATAGTGTGAAAAATAAATATCTTGATTAGTTCATTATTTTCTCGTCGAGTGACATGGGTTATCAATTTTAGTTTTCATGAAATTTCTGTTATTCGGTATAGTTTTTTTGGATGCTGTAGCGCCAGACCATTAGAAATGGTCCTCTCTTGGATTTAGAGGGACCATTTGCTCAAAGCTAGTGAAATATATATATCTGTGTGTGTGTGTGTGTGTGTATGTGTGAGGGTGGGTAAGTGTGTGTGTGTGTGTGTGTGTGTGTGTGGATAATATTGTTTAGATTTTGTTATATTTATTTCTTATGGTATAAATATAGCCAGTGTAGACAGATATCAATACTGCTTGGTGTCTGTCAGCTTTGCACATCTAGAGATATTTTGGCAACTCTTTCTCTCTCAGTCTATCTATCTATCTATCTATCTATCTATCTATCTATCTATCTATCTATCTATCTATCTATCATCTTCATTATCTATCTATCTATCTATCTATCTATCTATCTATCTATCTATCTATCTATCTATCACTCTTCATTATCTATCTATCTATCTATCTATCTATCTATCTATCTATCTATCTATCTATCTATCACTCTTCATTATCTATCTATCTATCTATCTATCTATCTATCTATCTATCTATCTATCTATCTATCTATCACTCTTCCTTATATCTATCTATCTATCTATCTATCTATCTATCTATCTATCTATCTATCTATCTATCACTCTTCATTATCTATCTATCTATCTATCTATCTATCTATCTATCTATCTATCTATCTGCAGGGTTCATTAAAAATGAAATGACAAGGTTTTGTCATTAAGTTTTTTATATGATTTTTCATGTGTTCGTATAATTTTTTTTTCTTTTCAGAAATCAAATTATATAAGAATTCTCCAAAGGTTTTGTACTTTCGAACGCTTTCAGCCATTATCAAGAATTAATTTTGTTTTACTTATAAATAATAATAATAATAATAATAATAATAATATGGGTGTAATGGTTAGCAAGCTCGTCTCGCTAGAATCATTATAATGTAGTAGTGTGTTTGACCCTAACAGAGTACCCCCTACTTTCGGCCCGTGTGTCGCGTCTAAGTTACGCTTAGAAAATTACCTTCTTTGGGGGTTGCGCACAGAGCTAACAACCCTGTCCCATAAAAAAACATTTTTTTACGAAAACAGCAAAAACGCTGCCCTACACACCACTGGGTGTAACGGAAAAAGTTTATTTTCATTACTTATAAATAAACAAGTAAAGTTTATGTATATAGAGTTTTGTGTATGTTAAGTTTCGAATACGGTAAGTATATTGTTACCATGTTTATAATTGATGTTATTAAGTGCAGGATTTCTCCTTTTTATTAGTAATGCATCCATTATTTTTCATTTTCTTTTGCATATAGATGATGCCATTATGTATGTATTATCAATAAGTATACCACGGATAGGTCCTTGAAAACCTATGTACGAATACGTGAAAAGTATATAAAAAAACTGAATGATAATGCCTTGTCTGTCATTTTTAATGAAACCTGCATAAAAGAGAGATTGTTGCCCAAATACGCAATATATATATATATATATATATATATATATATATATATATATATATGTGTGTGTGTGGGGGGGGGGAAACTGAGATTAACACCAAGTGATGAGAGTCTGTTTCATGCCTGAACCCAATCTTCAGTCATTCAGATGCCCGGAAGATTATGTTGACCTCAGTGACCAGTTTTATATTTACATACGCACTAGCCCTGATATTGAGCACTTACTATAACAATAGCTTATCTTAAAATTGTTATCATATTATATAAGTATATCATATGATCACACACACACACACACACACACACACACACACACACACACACACACACATATATATATATATATATATATATATACGCACATGATTAATGCAGAGAAGTTTTTCACTTAAGAGAGCAGCTACATGCCGATTTCGAAGTTTTGTTAGGACACCGTTATGATGTCTTCACTCGTCAGGGCTAGGTTTTAGTGAATCAAACAATCCTATTAATATCACTGCACCACTGAACTGACTTCACCCCGATATCGAGCACTTTACATAAAAAATCTGCTTGCCAAAAACATTTTATCAGTAGAACTACTGAAAAAACAACTCATCACTATATATATATATATATATATATATATAAAGATTAACTATTATAAATGAAAAAGATAAACACCATCAATTGCCACAGAACTACAGATATTATAAATTCATCAAAACTATTGTTTCATTGAAAGATAGATTGAATGTTTATTATATATGTATTACTGAATATAAGAAAAAATTAGTACTATATGTAGTTTCTTTTGTATTCATTAAGGGAACAAATGTCATAAACATCATGTGTTATATTCCAAAGACTTTACAATGTTTTCATTCATAATTTAGAACAATAGTCACACAGTCATTATCAAAATGCATCATCATAATTATCATGCATTATCATAAAGGATAGCTTGTTAATTTTAATGATCCTAAAACAAAGCTTCTCTTTATTAAGTATATTAGAGACGCCATTCTGCCTCCCGTGGCTGATGCTAACCCCCAGGAGACTGACTTGTTACGCTTTCTCGTGAAGGGGAAAGACTATATTGAATCAATTGCTAGATCTGCTGCTAAGAATTTTTTTCAATGTTTCTCTTCTGAATGTATCTTATATATCTATAAGTATACCATTCATTTGTGCCTTGAATATTGCTGCCACATATGGCCCGGTGCTCCTGCTTTATACTTAGAAATTCTTGATAAAATCCAAAGACGAATCACCAATATTATTGCTCCTGACCTGAAGTCTCGGCTTCAGACACTTTTTCATCACCGTAAAGTCCCCTTTTCTATAAAATTTTCATGGTAATTGTTCTAATGAGCTCTTTTTTTTTAATCGTTTCACCCTGAGCAAGGCATTCCACTGCCACTATTGCGCAGTGGGTTACATGGGGGGAAACTGGTGAGAAAGGATGGTTAAATATAGGAAATGTCAGAAGGAGGGTGATAGACGGGTAAGGATACCGAGAATGAGGGTTGGGTAGATGGTGAGAATGTTGGGAGAATAGATGCAAGTTAGTGTGATAGGAGGTGTCTATTAACCTTACATTTAGACTCCTGGAGATTGTTGCTGTCTGGAAAGCAGACATGTGGAAGGGAATTCCACAGGCGGGAAGCGCGAGAAAAGAAGCTGTTGGAGTAGAAAGTACGGTTACATCTTATCTGTTTCACTGTAATAGGGTGGGACCGAGTTGCTAATCTAGTATCTCGTGTAAATTTGTACCTAGGCGGCACCAATGATCTAAGTTCATCGGAGCAGAAGCCGTTAAAGTATTTATAGAAGAGGCACAGGGAAGCCACGTCAGCCGGTGGGAGAGTGGTTGCAGCCGGTCTGCCAAGTCAGTATCGATCACGTTACAGATTCTCCGTTGTATTTTGTCAAGAAGCCCGAGGAGAGTAGCAGGGGCACCCGACCAGAGGTGGCAGCATTATTCAATACACGGGAGGATGGTAGATTTATCTATGTGCAGGATAGACTTTATGAATTTAAGCAGTTCTAGACTTGAAACACAGTCGGTTTACATTTAAATTGGCTCGATATATCAGTTCTATGCTAACAGTTTCTTCTATCGCAATCCTCTCTTCTGGCTTCTTGCTTCCCAAACAAGTTTGATCTACAAAAATCTAAATAAAATGTTAGTCACTATCTACTGTCTTCCTGATTACTCTTCTATTTTTCTCGCTCTTCAGTAATGCTACTATTTTCTAATTCTTCTACACCCAGTAATTCCTTGTGTCTTAGTGACTTTACTACCTTGCTTGGGGTAAATGCAACATCAATGCTGTCCTCCTAATTAGACTTCTTTTCTTCTTGTTCCTTAGTAATCTTTCTGTTTTCTAATTTTTCCAGACCCAGTAAACTTTTGTGTCTTATTGTCTTTATTGACTGATATGAGGTGAATTCGATTAAAGAAATAATATAAAACCCTGGTGTTAGAAATTCAATAGCAGGAGACGTTCAGAGTTAATTAATTATTAGCTAATGGTGATTTTTTTAAAAATACACCAGTCGTGCTGTTGAACGTTTTCAGTCGTGTGATTTCGAATTCCAGCTGAATTCTTTGCATTCACTTTCGCTCAAACACCCTTGGCAAAGGTATTAATCCGTCTCTTCCCTCCAGCTATGGGTTATATAACAGGACAGATTCGGTTATATAGCCTTGGCTGTATTTTTTGTGTTTGAATTACAGTCGAGTTCATTATATTCACTTAAGCACAAATATACTTGGGAAAAGTATAAAAAACATCTCCTCCTTAGCTATGGGTTAAATTATAGAATTTAAATCTGCAAAAATGTTATTCTCAAATGTATGACCTTGCGATTAAAGCATTCTCTAGACATTTTTGTTTTAGTGAAATGTGCGTTGTGGTGCAGTGGATATCGGCTTGAAACGAGAAATCGTAAAACCGAGTTCGAATTCCGGTTGAATTCACTTACGCGCAAATACCCTTGGGAAAAGTATTAATCCGTCTCTTCCCTCCAGCTATTGGTTAAATAACAGGACAAATTGGGTTATGTAGCTTTGGCCTGCAACCAGTCTACCGCAGAAAGTAATGGCAACCTACTGCGGGATAATCTTCTGCCCAGTCAGTCATATCTCTTTCGAGACATGATCTTCCAAGCGTGTATTACGCATGGGACTTAACTGACTGATTTCTGTCATTTTCTAAGGTTGTTTGTAACTGTGTAGCGCCAGTTCATACGATTCGACGACATGATTCTCTCTATATCTTACAGGATTCATTTGCCGGAAGGCATTTTTAATAATTGATCTTGTAAAGCGGTTATATACAGTTGATAGTTTAACTGGCTGGAAGAACCATACAATTGCTGGATAACCCACAGTGCGATCTTAAGTTATATATGCGTACCTCGCAGTAAGAAGATTTCGTCTTATTTGTCACCGTGGAGTAGCGCATAAATACCCTGTACCATTTCTAGGCTTACGGCCACATCCCGTTGAATACACCGGTTCTCGCGATCACCGAAGTTAAGCAACGTTGAGCCTGGTCACTACTTAGTGACCGCTTGGGAATACCAGGTGCTGTAAGCGTTTAGTGGCGGATGTGCGTTGTAGTGCAGTGGATATCGGCGCGGAAAGAGAAATCGGTTAGCCGTGTTCGAATTCCAGTTGAATAGCCTGCATTCACTTAAGCACTGGTGCCCTTGGGAAAGGTATTAATCCGTTCCTTCCCTCCAGTTATGGGTTAAATAACAAGGGTAGGACTTGGGGAACCTGCCCTTAAAAACAAATCCTAATGAATCTTGATACTCGAAAAGAAAATGTATTACTAGACACAAAAACTTATATAAAAAACAACAACAATAAATTGTTGAAAGAAAAAGGTATTACCAGCAATAAATAAATAAAAAAATATTTGGCAATAAATGACCCACCAAGGTTGATATGCCATAAAAACAAAACAACCAACCAACCAACCAACCAACCATTCCTAAAATAGAACCATGAGTGTTCAAGTCATCGAAGTAGTCATTAGTAAGGTTGTTCTTAATCTTTGCGCTTTTCTTGCAAATCCATCGATCAATGTCTGTTAAAATGGCAGGAATTAACGATATTTAATCCGTCTCTCTTCCTTTTCTGGACGTGGGCAGGAAGTCGGAAGCATGGCACAACAAATCGAATAAAAAGCCAAAGAAAGTCGTAATCGCAATGTTTTAAGTCAACATTTCAGTTCAATTAATCGATAGTAAACATTGAATTACGATAAATCCGGAAAACAAAAGGTGTTCCATACATCTCTGATATGTGGACATTGAAGATTTTACTCGTATGGGGATGTAGATTCTATATAATATCTACATTTTTTTAAAGTGCTCAAAATAAAATGTCTCAATCGATGCCAAGTGACTCCATTTGTCTCTCTATACAAGGCAATTGTAGACTTTTTGCCTCTTCGGATGTCATCTATAGAAAATTAATAAAAAAATTAATTCTATTGTCTCATGTAAGAAAGAAATCAGTCTTTAAATCTTTAAAAAGTAAAAATATCCAATGAATGCTGATAAGACCAGTAGGGCATTTATGCACTAACAAATAAACATTACAGAGAAACATTTTTGTTCTCCATCATCATGGCTGATGCTAACCCCCAGAAGAATGAAACTTTGCACTTTCTTGATCTCACGTTTTCTACTAAAATAAAGTGGAGCGATTATATTAAATCAGTTGTTAGGTGTGCTCCTGAGAAGAGTGGTTCTCTGTGTTGAGCCAGAAAAGCTACTCTCGTCAGAGACCGTCATGCGCATTTGTAAATTTACCAATCGTCGGTGCATTAAATACTGTTGCTATATCTGGTCTGGATCTCCGGTTATACATCTCAAGGTTCTCGATAGAGTCTCAAGAAGGGACTGCAATGTTATCGGTCCTGACCTGGCATCTCGACCTCAGTCATTTTCCCATCACCGTGACGTGGTTTCCCTCTGACTTTTCTATAAATATTTTCATGGCAACTATTGTTAACTCGACTGCATGAATTCAAAAGTATTAACACATTGGCAATTAGCTCAATGCAACCGTAGGTTCTAATTTATTCTCGCATTCTCACTTGTGAAACTCTCTTTTGGTTTCTTGCTTCGCCGTCATCTACAGCCATCAAAAATTTAAATACATCATCAATCAACGTCTTCTGTCTTACCAAAGCTTGTTTTTTTTATTGTTTTTCATTCTTACTTTCGGTAACTCCTTGCGTCTTAGTGGCATTATCGCCTTGTTTGGGTGAAATGATTTTACAAAAAAAAAATGTGATTTTCATAAAAACACTTCAGCTATAATGACTGTCCCCACGAAACCTGGACGCCTCGGCGTGGAGTAGGGTTCAACGAGCTAGTCTGGTTGATCATTTCTGCTGGTAGTGAGTTCGATTCTCCTTGGGCGCACAAAAGTGGTTACCTCGTGTCAAGCTAAGCTAATCGCAGCCTATCACTGCACCACTGAACTGACTATAACCATTTCTAATACAAAAATTATCCACACCGTAATTTATCATCATCATTTTACATACCATTTCTAATACACCTACTCACATCGTAATTCATCATCATCATCATCATCATCATCATCATGTTACATACCATTTCTATTACACCCACTATTCACATCGTAATTCATCATCATCATCATCATCATTTTAGATAACATTTCTAATGCACCTACCCACATCGTAATTCATTATCACCATCATCATCATCATCATCATCATGTTACATACCATTTCTATTACACCCACTATTCACATCGTAATTCATCATCATCATCATCATCATCATCATTTTAGATAACATTTCTAATGCACCTACCCACATCGTAATTCATCATCATCATCATCATCATCATCATCATGTTACATACCATTTCTATTACACCCACTATTCACATCGTAATTCATCATCATCATCATCATCATTTTAGATAACATTTCTAATGCACCTACCCACATCGTAATTCATTATCACCATCATCATCATCATCATCATGTTACATACCATTTCTATTACACCCACTATTCACATCGTAATTCATCATCATCATCATCATCGTCATCATTTTAGATAACATTTCTAATGCCTACCACATCGTAATTCATCATCATCATCATCATCATCATCATCATGTTACATACCATTTCTATTCACACCACTATTCACATCTTAATTCATCATCATCATCATCATCATTTTAGATAACATTTCTAATGCACCTACCCACATCGTAATTCATTATCATCATCATCATCATCATCATCATCATCATCATGTTACATACCATTTCTATTACACCCCACTATTCACATCGTAATTCTTCATCATCATCATCATCATCATCATTTTAGATAACATTTCTAATGCACCTACCCACATCGTAATTCATTATCACCATCATCATCATCATCATCATCATCATCATCATCATGTTACATACCATTTCTATTACACCCACCAATTCATACGTAATTCATCATCATCATCATCATCATCATTTTTAGATAACATTTCAGCTGCACCTACCACATCGTAATTCATTATCACCATCATCATCATCATCATCATCATCATCATGTTACATACCATTTTCTATTACACCCACTATTCACATCGTAATTCATCATCATCATCATCATCATCATCATCATTTTTAGATAACATTTCTAATGCACCTACCCACATCGTAATTCATTATCACCATCATCATCATCATCATCATCATCATCATATTTACATACCATTTCTATTACACCCACTATTCCATCACGTAATTCATCATCATCATCATCATCATCATTTTTAGATAACATTTCTAATGCACCTACCCCACATCGTAATTCATTATCATCATCATCATCATCATCATGTTACATACCATTTCTATTACACCCACTATTCACATCGTAATTCATCATCATCATCATCATCATCATTTTAGATAACATTTCTATGCACCTACCCACATCGTAATTCATTATCACCATCATCATCATCATCATCATCGTACATACCATTTCTATTACACCCACTATTCACATCGTAATTCATCATCATCATCATCATTTTTAGATAACATTTCTAATGCACCTACCCACATCGTAATTCATTATCATCATCATCATCATCATCATCATCATCATGTTACATACCATTTCTATTACACCCACTATTTCCACATCGTAATTCGCATCATCATCATCATCATCATCATTTTTAGATAACATTTCTAATGCACCTACCCACATCGTAATTCATTACCATCATCATCATCATCATCATCTATGTGCCTGTTTCTATTACACCCACTATATTCACATCGTAATTCATCATCATCATCATCATCATTTTAGATAACATTTCTAATGCCTACCCACATCGTAATTCATTATCATCATCATCATCATCATCATCATCATCATATTTACCATTTCTATTACACCCACTATTCACATCGTAATTCATCATCATCATCATCATCATCATTTTTAGATAACATTTCTAATGCACCTACACATCGTAATTCATTATCACCATCATCATCATCATCATCATCATGTTGTCTACATTTCTATTACACCCACTATTCACATCGTAATTCATCATCATCATCGTAAATCATTTTAGATAACATTTCTAATACTACCCACATCGTAATTCATTATCATCATCATCATCATCAACATCATCATCATGTTACATACCATTTCTATTACACCCACTATTCATCGTAATTCATCATCATCATAATAATATTAAACTGGGCTTTCGTTGTTTCTTTATACACTCGTAATTCATTATCACCATCATCATCATCATCATCATCATCATCATCATCATGTTACATACCATTTCTATTACACCCACTATTCACATCGTAATTCATCATCATCATCATCATCATCATTTTAGATAACATTTCTAATGCACCTACCCACATCGTAATTCATTATCACCATCATCATCATCATCATCATCATCATCATGTTACATACCATTTCTATTACACCCACTATTCACATCGTAATTCATCATCATCATCATCATCATCATCATCATTTTAGATAACATTTCTAATGCACCTACCCACATCGTAATTCATTATCACCATCATCATCATCATCATCATCATCATCATCATGTTACATACCATTTCTATTACACCCACTATTCACATCGTAATTCATCATCATCATCATCATCATCATCATTTTAGATAACATTTCTAATGCACCTACCCACATCGTAATTCATTATCATCATCATCATCATCATCATGTTACATACCATTTCTATTACACCCACTATTCACATCGTAATTCATCATCATCATCATCATCATCATTTTAGATAACATTTCTAATGCACCTACCCACATCGTAATTCATTATCACCATCATCATCATCATCATGTTACATACCATTTCTATTACACCCACTATTCACATCGTAATTCATCATCATCATCATCATCATTTTAGATAACATTTCTAATGCACCTACCCACATCGTAATTCATTATCACCATCATCATCATCATCATCATCAACATCATTTTACATTCCATTTCTTATACAATCATTACCCACATGGTAATTAATCATCACAATCATTTTACATACCATTTCTATTACAACAACTATTCACATCGTAGTTCATCATCATCATCAACATCATCATCATCATTTAAGATACCATTTCTAATACAACCACTACCCACATCGTAATCAATCATCATCATCATTTTAGATACTTACTCAGCTTACCTAATTTTTATATAGTTTTACATATTTTAACAGTGAGAAGGCTTCAGTTAGTCAGTTAAGTGCCATACGTGATACACACTTAGGCGATCATGTATCGAAGGAGACATGACTGATTGGGTAGAATATTTTCCCTGTAGTACTTTGCTATTACTTTCTGCAGTAGACCAGTTGCCAGTCAAAGCTATAGAACTTAATTTGTCCTGCTATTTAAGCCATTAAAAACAACGGATTAATACTTTTCCCAAGGGTATTTGCGCCTAAGTGAATGCAACGAATTCAACTGGAATTCGAACTCAGCTCTCCAATTTCTCGTTTCAAGCCGATATCCACTGCACCACCATTTGAGAAGGTTTACTTCTTTGAAATTCAGAATTAGAAATAATTGCTTTTAGCTCTACAAGTATTGATTACTGGTATCAAACATTTTTAGAGGAACATAAAAATCAGCATGGCTCCGAAGGAAGCAAACGAATTTATTAGTGTCTTAGTAACAAGTTAAGTTTTTTTTATGGCAAGCAGAGAAAAAAGAGTAACATTACGCCGAAGCTAAATAACTTTTCCAGAAGCTTACCGAAATGTGACTGATACCTGGAGATGAACGAAGAGTAGAACGACCGAAACGTGGTAAAAATGAGAACTAGACTCAACACCTATTGGATCAGTTAAGTGAAATACGTGATACACGCTTTTGGCTATCATGTCTCTTTCGAAAGTGACGGACTGGGCAGAAGATTCCAAGAAATCGGGGAGCCGAGTTCAAATTCCAGTTAAATTCATTGCATTCACTTACGCGCAAATACCCTTGGGAAAGGTATTAATCCGTCTCTTCCTTACAGTTATGGGTTAAATAACAGGACAAATTGGGTTTTATACCCTCGGCTGGCAGCCAGTCTGCTGCAGAAAGCAATGGCAACCTACTGCGGGATAATCAGTCATGTCTCTTTCAAGACATGATCGCCAAAAGCGTGTATCACATATGGCACATAACTTCGCAAAAATGGATCAGAACGACTGACAACATTTTAGGAAAACCCAGACCAAGGCAAATTTCACAAGTCAGTGTGAAAATTAAGATCCTGGATGTTCATTGGATGGGAAATAGCAAATTGATATATGACCCCGGTCAAATCTTTTTAAACCTAAAAAACTGGGTATATTAACCACGTAACTAACTTTCACTAGTTAACCACGTATCTTAACAGGTCAAATTAGTCTGAGATGGGAGCGGTAATCTGAAGGACCTTGTCACAATGTGAGGAAGAAATTTCAAGGCGCTGACCCAGTTTTGTCGACATACATTCGTTTTTCCTCTCTTTCCAATTTTCCTTTCTTCGTCTCCGCTCACACACCGTCAAAACAACGACAACAACAACAACAACAACAACAACAACAACAAGATACTTCAACTGACTCCTAAAAACTAAAAAAAAAAAAGTCCGATGAGTACAATTTTCCTTTATTGCTTGACCTTCCTTTTCACTCTTTGGCCGGCAAAAAAAAAAAAAAAAAAAAAAAAAAGGGAAAGAAACACAGACTTCATTAGTAGCCTGATTATTCTTTTTACATATACGCATTCTGCTACTATCATCTATAAGCTCTGAATTTTTGTGTAACATTTAACTACTTACATTTTCTCTTTGAACATTTAACTCATACAAATTAATTAACTGCATACATTTTCTCTTTAAACATTTTCTCTTTAAACATTTTCTTCTTACACATTTATGTTATTCTGTTCCGTAAATACAATTTCACTTATTTTACAAATTCGTTATTTCTGTTTAGTTATAAAATTTTTACATAAACATACAAGACTAAATATTTTATCCTTCCACATTTTAACATCCAACCTTCAGCCGTCTGATATTTTAAAATGTAGGGATTGTCGGCTATAATTTTTAGGTGAACTTGTAACCGGCATGGCTGATGCCCCTACACACCTAGAAAAATTAGCAAATATGGATAAACGTGATCGCCAATAAATGTCAAAAGGACGTTTTCTTCCATGATATCGCTTTTGTTTGAACTTCCTTCACTCTTCAGAAACAAAACCTAAACATATGATGAAAGGGAATTTATACATTTTTGTTCTTGAGAATTTAAATAAAAAATAAAAAAGAGTATTTATTTATTAGATTGTTTATTTAGAAGAATAATTTCATACTTACAACATTTTGAAAACTAATACCAATCGAACTAATGCAATCCAGTATTTATCATTTACCAATTTATCTAAACTTATTTATAAATGGAACTTTATCTGTGTGTGTGTATGTGTGCTTGTGTGTGTGTGCCCGTTACTTATAGACTCCGAAACGGCTGAACCAATTTTCTTGAAAATTTACACAGTTGTACTATAAGCGTCTGCGAGTGTTCTTAGCTAGGTTTTGTGTCTAGGTACCCCCAATAAATATCGAAAATCGATAATCGAAAAAATAGGGTTATAGAAGGAGTGGTCCGATTTTAATCGAATTTGATACATTCATAGACAAAGACATAAGAAACGATATTCAGAAGTTTCAAGGTTGCAGTTCTTACAATAGTGCAGAAAATCGATAATATATATATAAAAGGCAACGACGAAAAAAACTCATTTGATATCAATACCAGGAAATCAAAATTTGACTTACATCCATTCATTTTTCTTTCAGTCTACGATTTCGCTTTAACTGGAAACAGCTATTGCTTTTTAGTCTTTCGTGCCAACGTTCAAAGAGTCTGAGCTCCAGGACCATGGATTAGTTTTAAAGCTTTCATTACACCCGAACAACGCCGGGCTATACTGCTAGTAAAGAAATAAATGTGAGAACAATGTTTACTCATACATTTATAAACATTTATGAAATCATTAAAATATTTGAACTATTTTATAAACTTCGAATCAGTTGCCAAGTCGCCGATGTTCTGCCCATCATTCAAATAAATTGTCTAATAAATAGTGTAAGCTTGGTACTGAATTCACAACTTTTTGGGGCAAGTCACTGGAACTAACCAAAGTCTATATCCACTGGGCTATATTCAATACCAGACTACAGCAGCGGTGAACGAATAACTTAGATAGTTAAGTTATAGGGAGATAACTATATGGCTATCAGAAGTGACATCGCACATGAAATGAGAATTATATATCCCAGTAATCGTAATAAAGGGTTTTGTTCGAAATTCCTGAAGAAGGTCTGAGCGTACAACGGCTGAAACGTCGTAATAATGGCAATAAAGATGAGAACAATGTAAATAGTGTAAATCAACAGTTTAATAAATAACAAGTGTTTATTATTTTTATTGTAAATTCTCAAGAAGAAAGAAAATGAATAAATTCACTTTCATATGTTTAGGTTTTATTCCAATTCTAATTCTCGCTTATAATATAAACATTGGTGAAGTATGAAAGCTGTGATATATATATATATATATATATATATATAAAAGGAAGAAAACCGGTGCCATGGAAAAAAACCGTCCTTTTGAAACTCCATCTTACTGCTGTTATGTTTGCCAAAAATGATCTCCCACTTCCTTGGATTTAGTAAAGGATTCCGTTTGATATTCCAGGAAAGTTACCGAATAATGTAGACACCGGAAAAAGACTGAAGTCGAGAGCGTTGAAGCGTGACAATGACGAGAATTGGACATGACAAGTATAGGAAAAGAAATAACATAGTACAATGAATTAAAGCGTTTCATTAGACATTTCAGGAAGGCTGCCAAATACGAGACATGCCTGAGGAAGAATGGAGAGTAGCATTGAGTATACATTAAAACTCAAGACATGAGAACAATATTTTTGGAAGATAAGCAAACGGGACAAATGTTAACAGACCCAATAAATCTTGAATGATGCGCAATTATACGCAAATATATCTCTCTGTATTGGTCTGTTCATTATCTGTTTGTCTATCAATTTACAAAAGCCGCGCAATTTCATTCTTTCGTTACGATAATCATCAGCTTAGCGGAAAAAGGACTAACGATTTATTATTTAAATATACATAGAAACATTTTCGTTCTTTGTTCTTGTCCTGATGAAGCCTAGCAAAGGTTAAACGCGTAATTCTATTATCAATGAAACGGTTTTTCATTTGTCATATTCTTCAAACTTTGTCTGGATTCTGTATACTATTTCATCTATCTATCTATCTATCTATCTATCTATCTATCTATCTATCTATCTATGTACGTATTATCTATCTATCTATCTATCTATCTATCTATCTATGTACGTATTATCTATCTATCTATCTATCTATCTATCTATCTATCTATCTATCTATGTACGTATTATCTATCTATCTATCTATCTATCTATCTATCTACGTATTATCTATCTATCTATCTATCTATCTATCTATCTATCTATGTACGTATTATCTATCTATCTATCTATCTATCTATCTATCTATCTATCTATCTATCTATCTATGTACGTATTATCTATCTATCTATCTATCTATCTATCTATCTATCTATCTATCTATCTATCTATGTACGTATTATCTATCTATCTATCTATCTATCTATCTATCTATCTATCTATCTATCTATCTATCTATCTAGGTACGTATTATCTATCTATCTATCTATATATATATCTTATAAGTTATAGTTTAGAACATGTACAAGTTATAATTAACTACGAAAGTGTACATTAAACAAAATGTACACTCTTGTAGTAAATAATAATTTGTACATGTTCTAAACTATAACTTATAAGATATATTCATTTCTCCATTTCTATATTGAGCCCTGTTTTAAATTAATGTTTTGAAAGTTGTTAATACTTTCTTTGTTCTTTATTCACTTATATATATATATATATATATATATATATATATATATATATATATATATATATATATATATATACTGACGTGCTTTACATCGCTCTATACAAATAAATACACACCGGTCTTTATTACAGTAGTGACGATAGTACAGCAATCTTTTCTTTGTTTTTCCACATTTCCTTAACTCTCAATACTATAACAGAACGTCTACAAAATCTTCCTTTATAAGGTGTTTTCATCGACTGAGCTGGGAACTATTATGCCTTTAGTAGAACACAATAATCACTGAACTACCGCCTGTAATCCTTACAGAAAGGTGATTTTCTAAGCAAAGCTTAGATGTGTCATCAGGCCGAAAGCAAGGGAACACCCAGTGAGAATCGAACTCACCACTCAGTCGTAATTGTTCTAGCAAAACGAGCTTGCTTACTATTACACCATAACGAAGTGCCTAAAATTTTCTCTACCCATTGGAACTTTTTGATTTCTGTATTTTGCCATTTTCCCACACTTTTACTTATTCTTTAAAGCTAGATGTGACACAAGGTCGAAACTTGAGGCACAAGAGGCACCCAAACTCTCTACTCAATTGTAATGATTCAAGCAAGACGAGCTTGCAAACCATTGCATCAAATCGAGGTGCTCAAATCGTTACAGAAAGTATGGATATGTTGAAAGAAAACTGACCAAGAAAAAGATAAAAATTGTAGCCGCTTGAGACGAAGACAAGATCAGTTTTCCGCAGGCATTTCGTCTTGCAATTCTCAAGACTGATGAAATTCCGAAAGTTGAATGCAACTTTAAAAACAAAATTCAATTCTGAATTCAATCTGGGGTTTTGGGAAAAGAGGTTCGAAAATTGAAAATAATCACTGATCTGCATCTTTGTAAATTAAATTTTAACCTTTATTTTGGTTGCGATTCCAGTCGACATTTTTTCTATTAAGAAATGTTCCACCTTACTGAACAATAATGTCCGGGACAATTTACTGGTGTTTGCCGATAGTTTAACTTCGGCATCCACATTCGCCATTTACGGAATGCCAACATAGATAGATAAGGAAGAGGTATAAAAATTGATAAGGAAAAAGATAACAGGTCTATCTATCTATCTATCTATCTATCTATCTATCTATCTATCTATCTATCTATCTATCTATGTCTATTTCTTTCTTTCTTTCTTTTTTCAAAGACTGTACATTTATGTCACTGTCAGATCTATCTATCTATCTATCTATCTATCTATCTATCTATCTAATTTTGTTCATTATCTATCTATCTATCTATCTATCTATCTATCTATCTATCTATCTATCTATCTATCTATCTCAGTCTGTTCATATCTATCTATCTATCTATCTATCTATCTATCTATCTATCTATCTATCTATCTATCTCAGTCTGTTCATATCTATCTATCTATCTATCTATCTATCTATCTATCTATCTATCTATCTAATTTTGTTCATTATCTATCTATCTATCTATCTAATTTTGTTCATTATCTATCTATCTATCTATCTATCTATCTATCTATCTATCTATCTATCTATCTATCTATCTATCTATCTATGAGTGATAGAATAAAGAAAAGGAAGTAAATAAGAAATAATATCTCAAGCTAACATGTTTCACTTTTATTAAAGCTTCTTTTCAGAGGCAAAGAGAAATCTAAAAACAAAAACAAAAACGAAAACAAAACAACAAAAAACAAACAAACAAACAAAAAATAAAAACAAAAACAAAAACAAAATAACAGAGACAATATAATGGTATGTCCTGACTTTGGGTTAATTCTTATTGGTCAAATATGTGTCACGTGTATTAAAACAATATATAATTATTTTTAAATAGATGGACGGAGAATATTTTTTGTATAATAGTGTATGTATTAATAATAATTTTAAAAATAATAAAATAATGAAACATGTTAGACTGAGATACGTTTTCTATTTTTTACTTTATTCTATCAGCTTGTCGGATTCCGATCCATATATTTAACTCGTATATATTTATATATAGTCATCCGCATACAGATCTGTTTTGCTCTATCACAGAGCATCAGTACAGGAGGAGGAGGAGGAGGATGAAGAAGAATAAAAGAAAAGAAAGATAAAAAAGGAGGAGGAGGATGAAGAAGAAAAAAGAAAAGAAAGATAAAAAGGAGGAGGAGGATGAAAAAGAAAAAGAAAGAAAGATAAAAAAGTTAGTTGAGGAGAAAGAAAGTAGGGAGAGGAAAAAGAGTAGAGGAAAAAATAAAACACACGGAAGAAAGGAGGAGAAGAAGATGGAGAAAGACATGAAAAAGTAAAAAGCAGAAGAAAAAGTGAAGGAGGAGGAAGAAGGAAAAGCGAAAAGAGAGAAAGAAAAAGAAAGAAGGAAGAACGAAAGAAAGATGGACGAAAGAAAGATGGCCGAAGGAAAAAAAGAAAGAAAGGTGGATAATAATAATAATAATAATAAGAAGAAGAAGAAGAAGAAGACGTGTGAATGAAAAAACAGAAGGGAGAAGCATGAGAAACTGGTACAATGGGGAAAAATTGGGTGATGAAGATGAAAAGTAAAAGAGAAAGATAAAAAAAGGAAATGAAGAAAAAAAGGAATAATAATAATAATAATAATAATAATAATAATAATAATAATAAGAAGAAGAAGAAGAAGAAGAAGAAAAAGAAGAAGTTGACGAATATGAAAAAAAGAAGAAAGAATGAGAACGAGAAAAAGAGGAAGTTAAAAAGAGTAGGAAGGTGAAAAAGAGTAGGAAGGTGAAAAAGAGTAAAGGAAAATTGAACATAAAGAAGAAGAAGAAGAAGAAGAAGAAGAAGAAGAAGAAGAAGAAGAAGAAGAAGAAGAAGAAAACAGTACAGGGGAAAGAAAGCAAGAAATAAGAATTGAAAACAGAAAGAAAAAAAGAAAGAAAAAAGGAACAACAACAAAAACAAAGAAGAAGAAGAAGAAAGAATTCGATGTTGGAGAGGGAATGATAGAAAGAAAATTAAAGAAGAAAAGAAAGACGAAGAGAAGAGAAGAAAAAACTAAAGCTATAATGTTAGAATTAAATAAAAGAGAACACGATATCTGGAAATATAAAAATAAATAATGGATAAAGATGAAGATAATAAACGGCGGAAAACGTACAAAAGCATCTTAAAAAAAAAACCCCCAAAAAACAATAAAATTGGCAAAACTGAATATATATATATATATATAAAAGGCCTAAATGCCTATTAAAAGAAAAACAGATTCTGGATTAGCTTGGCTGGAGGGTGATAATCATGGCGGGCGATCGTAACAAATAGCAGGTGCATCGTTCGAAAAACACTCTGAATAGAGCCTCGATCAGAAGTGAAAAGTTATTTCCGTTTCTGCAATCCCCCCCCCCCCCGGCTCCTGAATAAAACAGAGACTGGAAGGTTAAGAATGGAAAGAACCTTCTCCAGGGAAGGGTAAAGATCTGTTGGTAATCTGGACTCATTGAAGTTGTATTAGATTAGTCTTGATGGTAGTAGTAGTGGTGGTGGTGGTGGTGGTGGTGGGAATAGATGGAATTGATATTGATTCTTAACTCACTCTCTAGGCAACAAAGATCATCACCATCACTACCAATAATATTAACAAGAAGAACAACAACGACAGCACTTCTGGGGATTGAAGAATACGCTTAACCTGGCTGGCTTCTTTCAAACAACAAATACAAGATGTCATCATTGAACCTCGGGCAGAGATAAAGGGGTAAAAATAAGGTGGTGATAATAATGATTATGATGATAATGAAGAAGAAGAAGAAGAAGAAGAAGAAGAAGAAGAAGAAAAAGAAGAAGAAAGAAAATGCAGAAAAGGAGAAAAAACAAAGTGTGTGTAGAGAAGAAGAAGAAGAAGAAGAAGAAGAAGAAGAAGAAGAAGAAGAAGGAAAATGTGTAAAAATTGAAAAAAAGTTGTAGAAAAGACAGAGGGAAGCCAGGTCATGCTAGTGAGAAAGTGACTGAAGTTAAGATAACCGTTCAGGATCGATTACATTACAGATGTTTTTTAAAATTTTGTCAAAAATCTTGAGATGTACAACATGACCACCAAACCAGATATGGCAGCAGTATTCAATGCACAGACCAATGGTAGATTTATACCTTTGCAAGATAGATTCTGACGAGAATAATTTTATGTGAACCAACTTTCCTGTTACTCTCCTGGAGTTTAATATCAGCCATACCCGATGGCAGGCGGAAAAGCTTTTCTGTAGTGACTAATTAAAAGCAGAAGGAAAACGTGAGAATATGAAAAAAAATAATGAAGAAGATGTGGAAAACGCGAAAAAAAAAAAGGTGTACAGAAGAAGAAGAAGAAGAAGAAGAAGAAGAAGAAGAAGAAGAAGAAAAAGGAAGGAAACGGATAAGGAAAGAGAAAGACTTATAGGATGAAAGACAAAAAGATACAGGCCGCACACGAAACAATTTCAAAATGAGAGAGAGAGAGAGAGAGAGAGAGAGAGAGAGAGAGAGAGACAGACAGACAGACAGACAGACAGACAGAGACAGAGACAGAGATAATAATAATAATAATAATAATGATGACAATAATAATAATAATAATAATAATAATGGATTTTAAAGACTTTAAATATATACAAGATATCGCCCGTCATCATCAATTTCATCAAACAGTGCATGTCTATATGGAAAACAACCCTTTGCCTCAATCATATAAATGGAACCTATAAGTCTGATGAAATAAACATCAAAAGAGGTATATTTCAAGGTGATTCTTTATCTCCCTTACTATTCTGCATATCATTAATAGCACTAACCAGTCAACTTAATAAGACAGAATGTGGTTATAAAATAGGCCAAAAGAAAATAAGCCATCTATTTTACATGGATGACTTAAAGTTATATGCTAAGAATGATAATGAGCTGGAAGGTCTTCTGCAAACTGTAAAATGCTTCAGCGAAGACATTGGAATGAAATTTAATTTGAATAAATGTGCTAAAGCTACAGTTTTACGTGGATCAATACAAGAAACATCCTCAATTAGCCTAGACCCTGCTGTAACAATAAAAGAATTGAAACCAGAAGAAGCTTATAAATACCTAGGTGTAAATGAGAGCGAAAACATTCACCATAAAAAAATGAAAGAAATAGTGCGTAAAGAGTACGATAGAAGGCTACGAATGATATTAAAAACTGAATTAAATTCACAGAATAGAGTTATGGCCATTAATAGCCTTGCAATCCCAGTTGTCCAATATAGCTTCAATATCTTAAACTGGACTCTAAACGACATCAGGCGAATGGATGCTAAAACAAGAAAGCTTCTTTCTAAGCATAAGGATGCATCACCCAAAGGCTGATGTAGACCGTCTATACATACCCCGTAAAGAAGGTGGAAGGGGTCTTATTCAGCTGGAATTGTCATACAAGACAACAACTATTGGCTTACTAACATACATAGAAACAACAAAGGATTGGATGATACAATTAGTAAGGCAACATGAAGAAAGAAAGAAAAAATATTCAATAATAAAAGAAGGCAGTAAATACAAACAAGAATTACAGTTAGTAGATTCTGTAGAAAAGCAAAACAGTAGCCAAGAACCAACTATTGCGGCAAAAAATATGAAAATGAAAGCCAAAGATAAAGCTCTTGAAAAGATGAAACAGCGCTGGCAAGACAAACCTCTGCATGGCCAATATCCAGTACGTGCCAATAAATCCAATGTTGACAAAGTTAATACTCATCGATGGTTACGTGCATCTGGATTAAAGTCTGAAACTGAAGGATTTATACTTGCAGCACAAGACCAAAGTCTTTTCACGAGAAACTTTCAGGCAAATATTATGCATAATAATATGGATCCAAAATGCAGGTTTTGTGATAAACACCAAGAAACAATAGACCACCTAATCTCAGGCT
>JBBBDQ010001558.1:1377500-1560000 GCA_037127315.1 Ascarosepion bandense | reverse complement strand
AAGGACTGGAGATTTGATCCAGGTCATGGAAATCGTGAAAAGTGAATAATACCATTCAATTTTCAAAAACATGCCAAACCATCTGGTTTACGTCTAATTGAAAAAAATTGTTTTAACAAGTAAACGATCCAAAACATTCTTCTAAATTATGTCCAAATTACCTCGAGAAAAATAAAAGAGGACAATTTTGGAAATGATAACTTGGCCGCTTCAATCTCCTGACTTATCTCCCATTAAATTGGAGTAGATAGATCTATCTATCGCCCGGTTCACACTCCACCCACGTCTATTGAACAGGTTAAGAGGCTCATCCCATGTTCCCTGTTTAGGATGTGGTTTCCGGCTTTCTCTTTTCCAATCTTTTCACTATTACGTAGCCCCCTGCACTTCAGTGGCGTTACCACCTTGCTCGGGGTGATACGATTAAAAAAAAAAAAGTATGAAATTAATTGAATAGAAGAGTTCAAGGAGAATACCAAAAGAGTGAGAGTGAGCTTTTGTAGTGCTTGAGAAATGCTAAAAATTTGTAAAGTTATTATTAATGCAGATGGTGGTTTTATTGACGCAAACAAAATATAATTCTGTCGTATGATATGTGTTTTTTTATATTTAAGTGTTTATTTTTTATCAAAATAAAAGCAAATACACTGTAGTCATTGGAATTTTATCTTTAACATAAAGTTATCACATTTTAATATTTGTCTATATTTTTGAGATGAGGTAGTATCTACACTATTTACACTATTCAGACTATTGTCCTCATCTTGGTTGCCAATTGTACGACGTTTCGGTTGTTGTACGCTCCGGCTTTTTTCAGGCGCTAGGAATTTCGATTACTGGGGTATATCATTCTCATTCCATGTGCAAAACCTCTTTTGGAAATCATAAGTTATCTCCGACTGTCTAAGCTGCTTTCTTACCACTGCTGTAAGTATTGAACTCACAACTCTTTGGGTCAAGTCGCCGAAACTAACCAACGTCTATATACACTGGGCCTTGTTTCTTTAAGGACAGGAATAACTGAATTTCTGGGACTTATAAACTTAAGGTTCAGTAACCATTTTTTATCAGTTCACATTGCAGTTTTTGATGTTTTTTCTCTAGTATTTTTTGATGTTGATGGTTTTTTTCTAGTATATTTCACCAGAGTTTATATTGCAATTTTTGTTGTTAAACATATATAAATACTTCCTGTCTCTCGTTGCTATTAATATATGTTGTCCTATTATTTCTCCCAAACTCGGCTCTGCCATCCATCTAGATTAGCAACTAGGTCCCAACCTGTTACAGTGAAACCGATTAAATGTAACCGCAATTTCTACTTCAACAGCTTCTTTTCTCGCACGTCCCGCCTGTGGAATTCCCTTCCGCATACTTGCTTTCCCGACAGCTACAATCTCCAGGAGTTTAAATGTAAGGTCAATAGACACCTCCTAACATACCCATTCTCTCAAACACTCTTCCTATGTAGCTCCTTACTCGTCTATCACCCTCCTTCTGACATTTCTGTATCTAATCGCTCTCTCAGCACCTTCCCCTTTGTAACCCCCTGCGCAATATTGATAGTGGAATGCCTTGCTTGGGGTGAAACGATTAAAAAAATGTATATCACGCGCTATTTTCCCTGTCTCTCTTTCCCCCTCTATCCACCCCATTGGTATCAGATTCTCCAAGCCCTCCTTCCTCAATGCGTGTCCCAGAAACTTTACCTGTCTCTTCCTGATGTTAAATATAAGTTTCTTTTTTGCTTCTGTTCTCTCTAAAACCTCATTATTTTTCATCTTTGCATTCGCTGCCATATAGGATGACAGACATTACATAACGGTCCAGTACTCTTTTCTTTGTTTCCAACGAAATTTTCCCGTCTCTCAATACTTTACTCGGCTTTTGGAACGCGTCCTTGGCAATGCCAATTGTCCTGTAGAAGAAAGTGAAAACTTAAAAGGGACGGTGTCATGTAGAAGAAGTATAAACACTGACGCCGCGTGTGTTTGAACACTGATCGCCATTTAAAGAATAATACAAGAAAAATGAATTATTCCACAAGCGATCAGGTGACCACTAAAATAATTATATAAGCACCAGGCAGACGTCTCAGGCGATGTGCTTATAGCAAATAACCGGTTGAACGATGAGCAAATAACGAGTAATCGGAGTTTAGCGAATAACGAATCTATCGAGTGACCCAACTGTGAGTCAATCGTATTACAAGTAACTAACTGAATATACCAAGACTAAGATATACAACCGTGTGATACCAACACTTCAGTAACATTGTAGGCTACAACACCGCTAAACAAGTCTACAACACTAATCAGTCAGTTAAGTGCCATACGTGATACACGCTTGGGCGATCATGTCTGACTGGGAAGAATTTTATCCTGCGGTAGATTGCTATTGCTTTCTGCGGTAGACTGGTTGCCAGCGAAGGCTAGAGAACCCAATCTGTCCTGTTATTTAAAACATAAAGGAAGAAACGGATTAATACCTTTCCCAACGGTATTTGTGCGTAAGTGAATGCAATGAATTCAAGTGGAACTCAAACGATTTATCGTTCTGAGTCGATATTCACTGTACCACGACGTTGCACTTTCCGTTCTATTTTAGAACATTTCCAAGGTATTTAATTTTCTTTATTTGCTTGATTTTTTAGTGTCCCCAACATGTAATTGGCATTTTAGGCCCCTCTTTTGCCTGATGGATATTTATTCAGTGTTCTTATAGTGTATGTTTAGTCTTTTCATCTAGCTTTCATTCACTATCTTCTGTAGAGGGTCTTTTATCGAAATTTAGATAAGTGTCGAATGATATGAATGCTATGTGTTAATTTCTATGAGGGCATTTTGAAGTAGTTTTTGATGTGAGAATGTGTATGAATTCAGGATGAATATTTAGAAGGTTGTAGCACAGTCAGTGAGAACCGAAACAACTGGTAAACTAAGTCATTAAGCAGTAACTTACCGACTGATATTGAGGCTATATGTTCGTCACTATGAATTAATTTTTGTGCAATCCGTCATTACAAGTCTTAGCTAGGACCATCGAACCGCGCTGCAGATACGAATAAAGAAGTCTGACAAACAGAAATCTCATGACGTGGGGATTTTTAAAATTAGCGACAACTTAAATGGGTAGCACATGTAAATTGAAGAGAAAATAACGGCACTATCAAGATTTTGGCGTTTTACACTCAGTTAAGTGACATACGTGATACACGCATGGGCGATCATGTCTCGAAAGAAATATAACTGACTGGCCAGAAGATTATTCCGCAGTAGCTTGCCATTATTTTCTGCGGTAGACGTGTTGCCAGCCAAGGCTATAGAACCCAATCTGTTTTGCTATTTAACTTTTGCCTTTGCTTTTTGCGGTAGACCGGTTGCCAGCCAAGGCTATAGAACCCAGTCTGTCCATTTATTTAACCCATAACTGGAGGGAAGAGACGGATTAATAACTTTCCCAAGGATATTTGCGCGTAAGTGAATGGAAGGAATTCAACTGGAATTCGAACTCGGATCCCCGATTTCGCGTTCCGAGCCGATATCCACTGCACCACAACATTACATCAAGCAAAAGGTTAGGAAGGAACCCCCCCCCAATTAATACTTGAGGGAATGATGACAGTTAATGGACTCGAGAAATCTGTTTTCCCGAAAAATTGTTCTAATAGAAAAATTTAAATTTCAAAATTTGCACTGGCTGCTCGGTCAATGAATACCAAATGTTTCTTTATAAGTAATCGACTAATATTACCGTTATCATAAAAGGTGATAAACAGATACTATAGTTTGATCCTAGCCCGATAGCCATGCAGTGAAGAAAGGTGTAACTCGATTAACACTGGCTGTTCGGCTAATGAATGTCAAATGTTTCCTTATAAAGAATCGACATTACTATTATTATTGTGTATAACTGCTGCTTGAAGATACGGAACAGCATACGTGTCACGTGGTCTTGTTTTTTTTTCTTGGTCAAGCTGATAACCTTTCAACAAATTCTCGCATGTATTTTTGCATTTCCTCGTCCGTTTCATCAACAATAATAATTATTTTTTTTGTTAATATGCATTTTGTAACCTTGTCCTTATTCTCCTGTTTCCAGCGAAGCAACAATGAATGTATGAGTCATAAGACGGTGTGTGCTGATATTTTCACCTTTAACAAAACGGTGAACGGGATGAGGCAGCCTACCGAGAGACGTGTTAACAACTGCGTGTGCCCCGGAGGATTCCAGTGTCCCCATTCCGAACAGCACATCGTCTATGATACGAGAAAACATAGGTAAGTTACTGCGATACGGAGTCTGGATGGATTTTGTTGACGGAAATCGCTATCAAAATTAGAAAACAATTTTTGAAAAAGTACTAAAAGCCAATTTTATCTTTATTGAAAATGATTAACATTGCTAGACAAGAAGAAAATGTAAAAACATTTGGAGGTGTCATTATAATTTTAATAGGATGCCAAATAATGAATTTACACGAGCTACTAGATTGGCAACTAGGTCCCACTCTTTTACAGTGAAACAGATAAAATGTAACCGCAATTTCTACTCGAACAGCTTCTTTTATCGCACCTTCCGCTTCTGGAATTCCTTTCCATATACTTGCTTCCCCGACAGCTACAATCTCCAGGAATTTAAATGTAAGGTCAAGAGACATCTCCTATCTCACTAACTTGCATCCATTTTCTTAAGCTATTTTTTTCATCTACTCCACCCCCATCCTCGGTATCCTCATCCGTCTATTACCCTCCTCCTGACATTTCCCCTAATTAACCCCGCTTTCTCATCACTTTGCCCTTTGTAACCCTCTGCGTAACAGTGGCAGTAGAATGTCTTGTTTTGGGTGAGATTATTAAAAAAAAAAAGCAAGACAATAAATAAAAATATGAAATTAGATTAAATTGAAAAAATAAATATAAAAAAATTCAGAAATGTTTTGAAAAAAAATAAAGGCATGAGAGGATTTTGCTGGCACAGACCATATTGATCAATATTTATTCAAAATCATCGCGAAGCTTTTTGATTGGCTAATTATACAGCGTCTTATCGGAACCAAATTTTTCCCGACTATAACGAGCCAATAGTTTCTCACTTTGATTTATAAGACGCCCGGCAGAAATGGTTGTAGAACCCAACCAGATACAAATTGAATTTTTTTGGTGAACGTTTAAAAATATGTCTTATTCAACATGTGTACACACATTTACATTTTCAAAATGAATATATATATATATATATATATATATATATATATATATATATATATACATGCATACACATAATTATTTTCCCACTGTCACGCGCATGCGCACGCAAACAAATTCTTAAAAAGTGCCAGACAATTGCCCAAAAGTTGGATTTACTGAAGTACAAATGATATATTTTCAGATAGTTTTATGACTGAACGGCACGAAAATGATTTTTTTTGAGTCGTAGTCGTAATTTCAATCAGTGGCAAAGACCATACATATAGACGCATAGATCTGTCTTGACTCACTATATTAGAATTATCCAATGAGTATGAGGTAGAATAATTCAATTCCATCGAAATCAAGACTGATTGATTTTTCTTTTCTTAATTATTGTTCTTTTATTGTACTCTCTTCTTAATGTTTATTTTAAAAAAATTTCCTGAATTCTTTCACAGTCGAAAATCTCTTCCATCTTAGTGGCGTTACTGCCTTGCTAAGAGTGAACTGATTAGAAATGAAATTACAAAAAGAATAAAAAAGGAAAAAACGATTAAAAATTATAACGGCCGTTTATATCAAAACTTAGATAACTGTCCATAAATAAAAATAGCTCTAGTCTGATATGTGTATTTTTTAATGCACACACACACACACACATATATATATATATATATATATATATATATATATATATATATATATGGTGCAGTGAATATCATATATATAGAGAAAGCCTATCACGTTGAATACGCCGGTTCTCGCTCGATCACCGAAGTTGAGCCTTAGATGGGTGACCGCTTGGGAATACCAGGTGCTGTAAGCGTATAGTGACGGATGTGCTTTGTGGTGCAGTGGATATCGGCTCGGAAAGAGAAATCGGTGAGCCGAGTTCGAATTCTAGTTGAATACCCTCTGCATTCACTTAAGCACTGGTATCCTTGAGAAAGGTATTAATCCGTCCCTTCCCTCCAGTTATGGGTTAAATAACAAGGGTAGAACTTGGGGACCCTGCTCTTAAAAACAAACCCCAATGAATCTTGGTACTCAAAAAGAAAAATGTAAAAATAAAATAACCTTACCCAAAATAATTGGTTATGACCTTAAGTGATCTCACAAGGATTGAAACCTTAAAACAAACACACACACACATATATATATATATATATATATATATATATATATATATATAAGTTACATGTTGCCATGACAGGCTATCGTCACATGACATGTTTAATTTCGGTGGATTGGATTTAGCTTTCAAATATAAATACACTTTTAAAAACGATGTGTTACTAAAAAAACGGAACTTTTTGTTTCCTCATTCACGTCGCTGATGATGACTCCAGTGAGTCGAAAACTTCAATGATGATTTTCTAAGCGTAGCTTAGATGTGGCACAAGGCCGAAAGTAAGGGACACCCAGTGAGGATCGAACTCACTACTCACTTATAAGTATTCTAGTGAGCCAAACTTGTTAACCATTACACCACCTCCAGGTCAGTCAGTCAGTCAGTTAAGTGCTATACGTGATACACGCTTGGGCGATCATGTCTCGAAAGAGACATGACTGACTGGGCAGAAGATTATCCCGCAGTAGTTTGCCATTGCTTTCTGCGGTAGACTGGTTGCCCACCAAGGCTATAGAACCCAATCTGTCCTGCTATTTAACCCATAACTGGAAGGAAGAGACGGATTAATACCTTTCCAAGGGTATTTGCGCATAAGTGAATACAATGGATTCAACTGGAATTCAAACTCGGCTCCCCGGTTTCTCGTTCCGAGCCGATATCCATTGGATCACACCTCCAGGTACCTTAACCGAAAAGCTTCAATGGCACAACTTCATTTTGACTATTTCATACATTATAAACGCTTCTATCTACGAAACGTTACGAACACACTAAAAAAATATCGACAAACTTAATCATATTCTTTTTAGTTAAACAGGTTTAAAAAAAAAGTAAGTTTTAACTAAATAAACTATCACAGCACGCATGCGCTAAACATACAGCTTTTTTTTTTTTTTTTCTTAAAACAAGTGTTAGATTGTTGTTTTTACTTAGGTACAAAGTTCGGTTCACTTTCTGCAAGTTCAAGTGTTGTTTGTGTCAAAGCTTGTTTCAAAAGTTTCCCCACATTTTTAGTTTTCAATTTCAGAATTCCAACGCGTTCTTTCTATTCCTTTGTAAATTTAAAAATGATTCTTAAAAATACTTACAACTACTGCATTATCAAAAGCTCCAGTTAATCCTTTGTTTAGTTTCCATTGTACTAATTACGCATGTAGAATAAATAATGTTGAATATAAATTTTATATTAACCCTTGATTTTCACGAAGTAAAATAAAATTATAAAACAAACTTTAAACACTAGTAATAAACACCGTAGTAAGATTTTCCCGAAGCAAGTTTCCATTATTTTTTGCGGTAGACTGGTTGCCAACCAAGGCTATAGAACCCTATCTGTCCTGCTATTTAACATATAGCTAGAATGTGCGCTGTGAATATCGGCTCCAGACGAGAAATTGGAGAGCCCTTGGGAAAGGTATTAATCCGTTGCTTATCCTTTCAGCTATGGGTTAAATAACAGGACAGATTGGGTTCTATAGCTTTGGTTGGCAACCAGTCGACCGCAGAAAGCAATGGAAACCTACTACGGGAAAATCTTCTGCCAAGTCAGTCATGTCTCTTTCGAGACACGATCGCCCGAGCGTGTACCCCGTATCATACTTAAATGAATAAACATCACATACATTATTAAATATTTACAACTAAATCTAAAAGCTGAGATCCATGTAAGAAACTTAATTTTGTGCACATGGTGGGTTCAAATGGATATTAACCATTTATAGTTCTCAAATTTGTAATGAAACACTAAATGCATATTTATACGTCTAGCAACTGCAACGAAATGTGCCGGCTTACGGCCACATGTTGAAACCTCAGTTCTCGTAAGATCTCCGAAGATAAACAACATAAAGCCTGCTCAGTATCTAGATGGGTGGTAGCTTGGGAATATCGGAAGCCGTAAGCTAGAATGAGCGGTTGGTGTAATGGCCAATGGTTTAGAATTTGAAATCGGTATGGCAGTGAATGCTGGACAATATAATCAAGATGAAGGAAAAACTTGAAGCAATTGAAATGTAATTCTACAGAAGGATGCTGCGGATATCATGGATTGAGCATGTGAGCAATGATGAGGTTTTGGAAAGGATGGAAACGAAAAGGAAATTAATACTGAGCATCAGGAAGAGACAGCTAAAGTTCCTGGGACATGCAATGAGGAAGGAGGGCTTGGAGAACCTGATACTAACAGAAAAAAAGAAACAGGGGAAAACAGCGGATAACATATTTGAAGGGCCTTATCAGGTGGATGACAGAACGAGGGTTGTGTGGTGTAACAGGATAAAGTGTGCTAAGAGCCACCAGGGATAGGGAGACATGGAAAGCCATGATCGCCTATATCCTGAAAGGACAGGACACATAGAAGAAGGGCAGAGTTTGAATTCCAACAAATCTATTTATATTCATTTACTTGTAAATATCCTTGGCAACGGCATGAATCCAGCTCTTCTTCCCCAAATAATAGGTTAATTAGTTTAGGAGAACTTGTATGAGTAAATTCTTATTATCTCCAAACAAATAATACAAACTAAAAATATTTTCTGGGTTTAAATAACCTGCGAAACGTTGATAAAAACAAATCAATAAAAAAGAAAGAAAGAAAAAAGCGGTCTACACTCGTCATTAGAAAAGAATGTTGTTCTTCTCCATGATAACGCAAGACTGCATACAGCAAAAATAACACAGGAAAACAAAAAAATGGAACTCGGCTGGTCTGTTCGACCTCACATTCTATAACCAGCCTATCTTGCGCTAACTGATTATTTCCTTTTTCGATCGCTACAATTATTTTTTTTTACCCTGGTCTCGCCACTGAGACACAAGGTCAAGTTTAACGTAGGGAAGCCGAACGCGTACACTCGCTGGAAAATGCTTTGACGAAAAATTTATTTGATGAAAATCAGATTCAAGAGTTCGTCCAATACATTTCGGCCTCAAAACTTGCAAAGTTTTACTCAAAAGTTATCGAAAAGCTGACTGCCAATTGGCAAATAATTGTGAATATATAATAGAACAAAATGTAATTATATCCGAATTTTTTTTTAGTCGGCAAGAAAGCATTTTTCTCTCAGCCTTAAGGTATCCTTTCGGGCCAACACATCTTCAGAACGAACAACAGGTAATATTTTGATGAAACAAGAAGATAAATTTTCACAGAAAATGTAAATAAGGTAAAAGAAACGATTAAAAAAATTATTATTAAAACAATTTACGAATAAAAGAATAAAATTTTTTTTCCATGGAACAAATTGTTCTCTGCGATAAGTTATCTTCTTGTTTCGTCAAAATTTTGCCAACCGTTCTTTTTGAAGATGTGTTGGCCTGAAAGTATGCCTTAAGGTTGAGAGGAAAAAATGCATTCTTGCCTATACAAATTGGTACTTATGCTCTGTAGTATCAAAACTTTGTTCAACTTTTTAAAACATTTTTTTAAAGAATAAAGTAGTTAACAAAAACTGAATTTTTATTTTAATCAATTCGCCCCAAGCAAGGCGTGAATGCCACTAAAACGCAAGGAGTGAAAGAGAATGAAAAGTTTATAGAAAGAACCAAGGACCAAATCCTAAACAGTAAACAAGGGATTGACTTCAAATCCTGTTCAGAAAACCGGGGAGAAGTGTGAGCCGGACGATAGGCGAATCTCTCTAGTCTTATTGAAGAAAAAAAAAAAATTAAAAATAGTAAATAAAATTTCAAAGTTTAGGAGATGTTAACAGTGTAGGGATAAAGTAAACTTTAGAAGAAACCCATTCCTAAACTTGAAATACGGATTAAACCTCAACATCTATTCGAAAAACCGGGGAGGAGTGTGATCTTGACGAGCATTATTTATGACGTAATCTGATGGTTCATATAAAGCTTTTGCTTAATTATGCATTGTGTTTTACGGTTTTATTATTAACTTGTCTCGATTATTTTTAATGTTTATCTCTTTTTAGGATGGTTATGTGCCAACGCATCTCTGATATGCGTAAATGCTCTTTCGGGGAGACTGCGGAGGAGGTTCACATGAGAGATCCCATGACTGACCTGTTCAGCTATACCAACGTAAGTATAGAATCGACTAAGAAATTAAAACAAAAAAATCTTAATCCTACCAATCAAGGTGGTGAAAATTATTAAGACGATTCCACAATTTTCTTTAAGTGTAATTTTTTAATATAAGGTTGGTGTCAGTACACATTCTCAGGGAGTTGAGAGTGAGGATATGTTTCAGTTTTTAGCCTAACGTGTGTGTGTGTGTGTGTGTGTGTGTGTGTGCACGCGTACGTGCGAACGCGTACATACATAATTGAACTTAGCATGCCGATTCCACTTTTTGATTTGATAACTGTTACACTGTTCGCATATAGATACAATATATACACACACACACACACACATATATATACGTGTGTGTGTTTGTGCGCGTATGTGCACATACAGGCATATATATATATATATATATATATATATATATATATGATAAATTATAATTTAGAACATGTTCTCTATTTCTATATTGAGCACTGCTTTAAATTTTAAACGTTGTTAATGTTTTCTTTGTTTCTTATTCATTACTCTCTCTCTCTCTCTCTATCTCTCTCTCTCTCTCTCTCTCTCTCTATATATATATATATATATATATATATATATAGTTAAATATAACAGACAATGAATAGCTATTATGTTTAATCATGAGCCGTTCTAAACATATACTTATATCCGCCTGCTCATAATATGAATATCATGCCATTGTTAAACGGGCTACTTCTCAGTTAACTTACTACTACACATGTTAAACGTCGAAGACCGACTAGTCGCAAATATGCACAAATGACAAATGTAACCCAGTCTAAATGCGGATACAGCACCATCTACCGTAGACCTTCTTTAAACTTAACTTAAAAAAAAAGGATTTTCGGACAAATGTTTATCAAGACTTATTTCCTTGTTTTAATGTGAGGGACCCGCTTCCAAATTGACCTTGAGCTCCTTGATAAAATTTAAAGAATCAGCAATATTAACGGTCCTGATATGGCAGCTCAGCTTCAGCCACTTTTCAATCACCATAAAGTTGATCCCTTTACTTTTCTAGAGTAATTGTTTCATGATAATTGTTCGGATAAGCATTTCGATATGGTATCTAGACTTATTGCATTTAGGGGCAGTACGAGATTGTCTTCAAGATCTCATTAATTTACACTTGAGCTAGCTAGATGTAACCGTAAATTCTCCTCTAACAATTTCTTTTCTCACACTTCCCGCTTGTGAAACTCCCTTCCGGCTCCATACTTAGAGACAATTTTAATCTCCTCAAATTCAAATGCAATATCAATTGCTATCCACGATCCTTCTGATTACTAGGTTCTCTTCACGCTAATTATTAATCTTTCCGTTCCTAATTCTTCCACACCTAGTAAGCCCTTGTATGTTAGTGGGTTTACTTGCTTGCGTGGCGTGAAACTGACTAAACACACACACACACACACACACACAAAAACAACCCCCCCCAAAAAAACCCTAAAAACCAAAAACAATAATAATGTGATACAAATCTGTCGGATTAATAGATCAATTTTAATAAAATTTTATTTGTTTATTTTTGGATACGAATTTGAGTGCTGATATTAAAACTTTACGAAATAGTTCAGTAGATTAATGAAATAATCTTTCACTTGGTGCTACAAATATCAGATTTGGTATACATGTGCTCCAAGACCTATTCTCTCAGAAAAAGTACGTTACCCATGTTGAAAAGCAAAATGGCTGCTATTTGAAATGGTATGAGATTTTGTTTGAGCTAAAATTTAATAGAATAATGCTATTTTAATGTTCTATGCACCGAAATATATGTTTTTGATCTAGAAAAATCCATTTATGCACTTACAAATTGTAATTATTCAAAACTAAGATGATATGTCCGGACTTAAATGACGACATTTCGCAAAAAGAAAAAAAATAAGACCTGTCAACGAAAAAAAAAAACAAAAAAAACTTGAAATGTTACCGAAACAACAAACATCATTTTCAGCTAATTTCAGGGCACTAAATTTGAAAATGACCGCACATTTTCTTTGTTAACTACTGTTTTTGCTCTATAGAAATTCCTCATTTTTGGAAAAAAAAAAAAAACAGATAAAAAAACAAAAAAAAAAAACAACACATTTTTTCATTTGTTTTCTATGTATAAGATATTCACTAATAGCAGAAAATTTCTCAAAGTAAAACCATAGAAATCTCTCAATTTCTGAAAAAATATTTCTATAACAATCAAACCCTAAGTCTTTAAAAATAACACGATTGAATATACCAAGACCAACAAGTATTTTCGTCAAATAATTTAATAAACTAACAACAGAAATAATACATTCGTGAACATAAGAACTATGGTAAAAAGTTTCCATTTCTTATTGTCTGTCATGTTCAATGTCATTTAAGTCCCTTTGATACACCAGCAGTAGTCAGTCATCATTCGTTTGTTCCACCGTTCTTGGTAGCGCTCTCCCATTGTTTTGATATCCTGATGGAATCGTTCTCCCTTGCTTATCACTCACATCGCCGCAGTTATCCGGAATGTTTATTAAGATGGCTATGTAAAAAATTAACCCTAATACTTATATTAAAGTATTACTGATGAAGTGGATTACTGGTAAAATTTATCAGTTAATTTGAATTTTGGCAAAAAACTGGAAAACTTCGGTACTTCTATTTTAAATTTTCTGACTAAAAACTATTTTTTTCATATAAAAATAGTTTATTTCAGGTGACTGACATAAATTGCTTGGCATTGTGGTGCAGTGAATATCGACTCATCTTCAGAAACTCATCTTCAGAATGATAGGAGAGAAGCTCTTCTATCATACTGAAGATGAGATTCTGATCTCGAAATATTAATGAATAATAAATAGGTAATACCCAGCAACTTCTTTACCTTCTTTTATTTTACTAAATGCATTGTGATAGCCTTCAAATATCTACCCATACACCTTATATACACAATGCTTCAAGCACCTTACAAAACTCTCCTGATCTCGAAATATTAAGGAATAATAAATAGGTAATACCCAACACCTTCTTTATTTTCCTCTATTATACTAAACACATTGTGACGGCCTTCAAATACCTACCCCAAAACTAACAATGTTTGCCTTTTTATTTTTTATTGTATTTCGCCAGTTTTCGAACACATTTTTGCGCAATGAAAATTGTAGTTAAACTGTCGAAAGTTCATGGTTTTGTTCTGTTCTGTTCCAATGATTTCGACCGTTTGTCATTATCAGGAAGTAAATCTTGTTAGTATGATATAAATGAGTTGTTAGTTACATCCTGGCATTTTAGAACGTTGCATTTCAAAACTTAATTGCACATTTATCGTATAAGAGACGTTATGTACAGAACGATTTCACAGAAATTTGCAACACCAGCAACGAGTAGATGAACTATTTTGTAAGTATTTTCAATATTTAATTCATAAATTTAAAATGACGTATCTCGTATTGAAATATATTTTGCTAGAGAACTATATAGCTTTGCTATGGCCGATATTCAAAACATGACTAAGTATACATCTGAATCAATGATAAAGAAAGTTTATAAACTATTGCATGCAGTGCACTTCGTTTAGATAGGAGTACGCTTGCATCACACGCATGCGCAAACGCTTCTCTTTGTTTTGTCAGATTTAATTCATGTTTTTTTAGTATCTCCTACCGTCGCCATTATTATCAAAGCCAATCACATCAATGTTATGTATACGTCGTAAAACAAAAGCCCGTGGCATATCGATAATGTTGTTTATAGACATTTTGAGCGACTCCGAAATGCCACCTCATTTTTTCTATTCCTTTTTTACCTCCTTTTTTTTTTTTTTTTTTGCATGTCTTTAAAAATAGGAATCATAGCAATGAAAAGATGAAGAATAATTATGATGATGATATAAAATGGAGAAGTATTATTTTGGGAAACGAAAAGTGCGACAGTAAGATTCGAAAGCGAATCGGCATGTTCAGGGATGCATTCCAGAAGCTGAGTAGAGTATTGAGAGGATTGGATTGCTATGTGATGTCTGTTCTTCAATATGGCAGTGAATGCTGGACAATCTCATCAAAGATGAAGAGACTTGAAGCAACTGACATTTGGTTCTGCAGAAGGATGCTGCAGATACCATGGACCGTGTATGTGTGCAATGATGAAGGTTTGGATAGGATGGAAACAAAAAGGAAGCTAATACTTAACATCATGAAAAGACAGCTAAACTTCCTGGGACATATAATGAGGAAGGAGGGCTTGGGAAATCTGATACTTACAGGTCATATAGAGGGAAATAGAGACAAGGGAAAGTTGTGCGTAACATAGTTGATTTGAGCAAGTGGATAGCAGAGCGGCGTTTGAGTTGGGTAACAGGAGAAGAAAGCGTGTTAAGAACCACTAGGGATAGGAAAATGTGGAGGGCCATGATCGCCTACGTCTTGAAAGGACGTAACACATAGAATAAAAATAAAAATAGCATAATTCAGAAATTATGCAGCAAGCAATCCATCTGCATGCGGATAGAAAATAAATTCTGTAAGTATGCAAAAAAATAGAAAAAGGTGTTAATTAAGGATGTTTCATTTACCTTATTCAATTTAGTGAGACCTGATAGAATTGCTTAAATTCTTCCAAGTGAGGACAGTCTAGTAGGCATGGGATTATTGAAACCCACTCATAAATGTGTCGATCAGTAAAAAATAGCTATTGATAAAACTCACATTTAATATGAAAATGGATAACTTCTATTTATAAAATAGCGTGATTTCCTTTCATCGGTCAGTTAAGTGCCATACGTGATACACACTTGGGCGATCATGTCTCGAAAGAGACCTGACTGACTGGACAGAAGATTATCCCGCAGTAGGTTGCCATTGCTTTCTGCGGTAGACTGGTTGCCGACTAAGCTATAGAACCCAATCTGTCCTGCTATTTAACCCATAACTGGAAGGAAGAGACGGATTAATACCTTTCCCAAGAGTATTTGCGCGTAAGTGAATACAATGGATTCAACTGGAATTTGAACTCGGCTCCCCGGTTTCTCGTTCCGAGCCGATATCCACTGTACCACAACGCACATATTGAAGTTGATACAAAGTACAACTGGTTTTACTAGGGTGTCACAACATTCCTCCTATGTAAACCCCTGCACTACAGTGGCAGTAAAATTGCTTGCTTGGGGCAACACGATTAAAAAAAAAGACAATCATGTTTCTTCACAAATTTCTTTTTCATTATTATCTGTGTGTTAGATATCCGACGACGATGATAGCCGAAATTGCATTCCAAGAGATAATCAAAATTATAAGAATTAAGAAAACTTTGTTAGAAACAAATGAAAGTGTACTTAATTGTTATGTAATATCGTTCATCCGATTTGATAATGAATGCTGGACAATCTCATCACAGGTTAAAAAGACTTGAAGCAACAGAAGTATGGATCTACAGAAGGATGCTAAGAATACCATTGATTGCATATAAAAGCAACGACGGAATTTTAAGAAAATTGAAAACCAAAACTCGAAATTGTTGAAGCACGAAAGAAGGCTTAGAAAATTTGACACGCACAGGACAAATTGAAGGCAAGAGAGACAGGGGAGTCTACATAATAGGCTTCTGAAAGTAGATGGCAGAATTGAGATTCGGAGAGGTGACAAAAAGAGAAGGCTTGCTAAAGGCTGCGAAGGATAGGAAGTTGTGGAGAGATAGCGTCCTCAAGAGACATAACACATAATAGAAGAAGAAAGTTTTCTTTCTCCTTGATTGGTTGCTATCTAATACTAGAGAGATAGGTTGCTCTATCTTCTGTTGTATCATTTTTTAAAAAATGTCTGTTAAAAAGATTTTGATAGTATAACGGATTATTGTGGGGACAAATGGACTTGTCCACACCTTTATAATATGGCTACAAACCCTGAGTGGGGAGCCACTGAGGAGTAGCCACAGAGTGAGTGAATGAGTGAGTCAGGATGCCTGCGAGAGAAAGTACTCTCTAGTCCACGTTTACCTTTGTGCTACGTTTTCCGAGAATATACTATTAAACCTTATATCCGAGTCCGTGTTATCTTTCTATGGCCCTTCGGTCTAACACTGGCGACGAAGAATATTCGAACCACAAAGAGAAACCTCTGCCTAAAAAATTCAACAAAAAGGTTACGCCATAACACTAACGACGTCTAAAAGATCCCAATGTGTTAACCTCAAGTCTTGCGACAATGGCGAACCAAAGAGAAACCTTTACATCAGGCGCTTGTAACACACACAACATCTGATTAAGAAATCGTACGAATCATAGAAAATTAGCAGGCAAGAGAAATCTCATATTTTCAGGAAAAATGTTACGCCTACAACAGTTGAACGTTAATAACACAACTGATAACAAAAAAAAACAAAAAAAAATAACAAAAACAAAAACGGACACACCAACCGAATTAACAGGCAACGTAAATACGAAAAGAAACAAAGACACAGATTCGGACGTCGGATATATTTGAAAGAAGGGAAAAGCATAGAAAAAACAGTAACTCAATTCATTTTTTATTTGAAACAACAACTCGAAAATACTTACTAGTGATAACTGTAAGTAAGATTTTTTCTTTCCCTTTGTTGCTATAATCAAAAGCATTTCATTGTTTTTCGCTTCTGTGGACCACACTGAAAAAAAAGAAAAAATATTTTCTGTTTTGCAGCGTGGTTGTTTATGCATTTTTCTCTTTCTTAGAAAAAAATAGAAGCACCCAAACTGTATTAGTTATTACCAGCCAGAGCTGAGAAATATCAAGGAAAAGAATTACTTTTCATTTTCTTTCCCCCACTGAAAGAAGAAAAATTGTTTAAATTCCGTTTTTTTTTTCTCTGAAAACACATATTTAAAGACATTATGAAGGACTTTAACGCAATCATTGTTCAGATAATTAATGCACAACTTGATCATCAACAGAAGACTGAGAAAAGTATACTACAGCAGCAACAAATGTTAGAAGAAAAATTGCTCCTACAGCAAAAAGAACAACAACAGCAGAGAGAGCGACAGCAGCTTTTCCTTGAATTTAAAAAAAAAAAAAAAAACCCAACAAGAATTACTTCAAAAGCATTAAGTAAAAAGGAATTTAGTGAAAACAACACTCCACTTTCTCGCAACACAATTTGGAATTCTATGGAGACATTCAATTATCTTCCTGACGAAGATAAAACATTTGAAGCTTTCTATAGAAGATATGAAAATATTTTTACAGTAGACTGTGAGGGATGGTCGAACACTAAAAAAGTTCGCCTACTTTTGAGAAAGTTGGGAACAGCGGAACATAGTAAGTTCGTCGATTACATTCTTCCGAAGAAAACAAGTGAATTAGGGTTCGATGAAGCAATAAAACTTTTGTCTGAGTTATTTAGCTCTAATACAACACTATTTCACAACAGATGGAAGTGTTTTAATTTGTCAAAACGGGATGACGAGGATTATTTTACATTTTTCGTCTATTGTAAATAAGTACTGTGACGATTTTCGATTGGCAGAATTGTCAGCAGGCAATTTCAAATGCTTAATATTTGCCCAAGGTTTAGTCTCCGCAAAAAACTCGGAGATAGGACGGAGAGTTCTTTCTAGACCAGAAAGTGAACCAGGTTTCACACTGCAAAAACCGGCTGAAGATTGCCAGCGAGTAATCAGTGTTAAAAGCGATTCCAAAAACATTGAGGAATCAGGCATATCGTATGTTAGGAGAATTAAGTACAAGCCAAAAAATTACTCCCCCTGGAAAAGGTAAAGAAAGTAAAGAGTATTTCCATGCACAATCTAAAAGTAGACGACCCTTTCAGAAACAAAAATTACCCACAAGCCCATTCGGGCGTTGTGGTGGACATTAGGCGGCAGACTGCTTCTACCGAAACAAGATATGTAAAATTGGCCACAAAAAGAGTGCACTGTAGAAACAAAAGGAACAACAGAAACAGACAAACTAGATCAAATGAAAAAGTAAATAAGAATCTTCGAAAATACGTCGTAGTCAACATTCTAAACAAAACAGTTAAGCTGCAACTAGATTCTGACTCGGATCTTTCAATTATTAATCTTCACACTTGGAGGAAATTAAAAAAACAACGAGGAAAAAGGCAAACAAATGCAGTAACAGGAGACAAAATCAAGTTTGAAGGTGAGCTAAAGCTACCTGTAACACTAAATGGCATCACAAAGAAACTAAAGGTTTTCGTCCATAAAAACTCTGAGAATTTATTTGGAACTGATTGGATGGAGCTGTTTAAGTTGTGGTACTAACCAATCAACAACTTTTGCCATAAGATAGAAAATATGACAACGGATGCCCAAGAACTGAAAGACGAATTAAAAGAAAAATTTTCCGAAGTTTTCTCGGTGAGGCTAGGAAAATGTACTAAGACAAAAGCTAGATTTGAGCTGAAAGAAAGCGTTTAACCCGTTTTCAAAAGAAAAATAAATGTCCTATTTGCATCAGTAGAAAAATTAAACGAAGAATTAGAACGACTAGAAAATGCCGGTAAACTGTTCAAAGTGAGTTTTAGCGAATGGGCTGCTCCCGCTGTATACGTAAGAAAAATGTCAAACAAAATTCGCGTCTGTGTGGATTTCTCAACGGGCCTCAACGCGGCTCTAAAAGATTACCATTACCCGCTCCCCACACCTTTGGCGATATTTAATAAACTGAATGGTGGGAAAATATTCTCCAAATTGGACTTAAGCGATGCATACCTTCAAATCCCTGTGGAGGATTGCGCAAAACTTCTATGCATCAACACCAACATGGGGCTTATACAAGTTTGATAAATTGGCATTCGGGGTCAAGGTTGCACCTGCAATATTCCAGCAGGTCATGAATATCATGCTGGGTGGCCTTGACTTCGCGTGTGCCTACCTGGATGACATTGTAATAACAAGCAAATCTACCGAGGAACATCGCAAACAGATACACAATTTTTTTGAGAGAATTCAGGATTTCGGGTTCGAGATAAAAAAAATCGAAATGTCATTTTTATATGAATGAAATAAGGTATCTCGGGCATATCATTGACAAGAATGGATGATGGCCTGACCCACAACCGACAGAAGCTATCAAAAATATGCCTTCTCCAAAAAATGTCAACGAGCTCCAAAGTTTTGTTGGACTTGCCAACGATTACCAATTATTCATAAAAAAAAACAAAACATGCACGATCTACGTACTTCACTGAATGAATTGTTAAAAAAAGAGAAAATTTGGAACTGGACAAGTCGCTGAAAAGACGTCGTCTGTCAGGACCCCCTGCAGAGTAATCTGGCGTTGGATGATGTTCCGACGTCCCGCCAAGACTGTGAGAACTGGAGGAACACTGTGGCTTCCATGGCATGAAATTTCGGAGCACGAGCGGTAAGAGATCTGAACTCACGTGACCACATCTTTCATGGACGTTGTCTTATCCATTTCAGCCACCAGTATTTCAGTGATTAATCGGAACAAATATGTAGGAATTGTTGCTACCACCTCTTTTCAGATGCACTCTGACATCTTTGTTTCACTTCTGGAAATATTTATTTTTTATTTTGATGACTTAGTTTCGTTATCATTATTATGCTACCAGTTATAATCGATATATTCTTACTTTTTATGTCCACAATAAGTGTCGAAACATTTTTCAACTCCAAGCGAAAATTAAAAGCGCAGCTAAAAG
This sequence comes from Ascarosepion bandense, assembly GCA_037127315.1. Classification (NCBI taxonomy): domain Eukaryota; kingdom Metazoa; phylum Mollusca; class Cephalopoda; order Sepiida; family Sepiidae; genus Ascarosepion; species Ascarosepion bandense. The sequence goes on along the minus strand of JBBBDQ010001558.1, from coordinate 1,539,990 downwards.
CGAGAAGCAAAAGCCGAGTGTTAAAAGTTTATCTGTTTAAGCAAAATTAGCTTATTTATTTGACGTGAAAAACACGAAATAAGCTTCTAATTTGTTATAAATTGACAATTTCTTTTCAACTGACCTCGAGGCAAACAGTAAAATGTCATTAAGGTCATATTGGGAAGAGCTTGTCAGCATAACGATTAGTGATGAAAGAAAATTGAGATGTTTAATTTAGTTTGTCATCAAGAAAAATAAAAGAAAATATGCACAAAAAAAAAGAAAAGTAAAAAAAATATGAAAAACTGACGGAAAGAAAGTAATGAATGAAAGCGAAACCAGAAAAAAGAAGGTTGAATATAAATAAATAAATAAATAAATAAATAAAAGAAGAAAAACAGAAAGAAAAAATGAATGGAAGCAAAAAAGAAAAGTAAGCAAGACAAAGAAAGAATGACTGAAGGAATAAACGAATGAAAGAAAGAATAATACGTAAAAGCAAAGAGAAACAGAAAAGAAAAATTAATGAAAGTGAAAGAAAAAAAAGAGAGAATAGTATGTCAAAAAGATGGAAAATGGGAAAAAGAAAATTAGAAAAAAGGGGAGCATAAAGAAAGCCATGAAGATATATTGAAAAAACCGAAAAAAGTGATAAAAAAAGATAAGGAAGAAAGCGAGAAGAAAAATGAAAGAAAATAAAGAAGGAAAAATAATGAATGAAAGCGGGAAAGAATAATCAGGAAATTAAAAATAAGGAAAGAAAGGCATAGAGAAAAATATTAAAATAAGAAAAAAATGAATGAATGAATGAAATAATATGTAAAATTAAGATAGAAAGACTGAAAGAAAAATTAATGAAAGTGAAACGAGAAGGAAAGAATAATATGATAAAAACTAAAAAAAAAAGGGAAATGAATTGAAATGAAAAGGTGAAAGAAAAAGATAGCGAAAAGAATTCAGCGAATGAAAAATTAATAGAAATAAACGAAGATAAAGGAAGAAAAAAAAGGCACGAGAAAGAAATCGAGAAGAAAGAATGAAAGAAAAAATGGATATAAAATAAGGAAATAATAAAAGAAAGAAAAGGGATGAAAGAAGGAAAATAATTTAGCAAAGCAAAGAAAGATATATAAAAAAATAATGAAGGTGAAAGAAAAAAGAAAGAATAATTTGATAAAAAAACTGGAAAAAAAAATGAGAAAAAGAAAAAGAAAGCAGCGAAAGAAAAAATAGAAATAAACGGAGGAGGAGATAAAGGAAGAAAAAAGAAAGAGAAAAATAGAAGCATGAGGAAGAAAGAATAAAGAACGAATTAAATGAAAAGAAAGAAAGAAAATATTGAACGTAAATGAAACATAAGAAATAAAGAAAAAGGATAAAAGTGAAAAAGATAAAAAAAAAATTCAAGAAAAGACCGTCAGTCAGTTAAGTGCCATACGTGATACACGCTTGGGCGATCATGTCTCGAAAGAGACATGATTGACTGGGCAGAAGATTATCCCGCAGTAGGTTGCCATTGCTTTCTGCGGTAGACTGGTTGCCGACCAAGGCTATAGAAGCCAATCTGTCCTGCTATTTGACTCATAGCTAGAGGGGGAAGAGATGTATTATATAATTAAGTAGTAATTAGTGGGGGATCATTTTATTACTTCATAACAATATAAAACCGATCCCCCACTTTATGACCAATAGAAGCCCAAATCATGATTCTAACTATTATATTCAGTCAGTTAGTTAAGTGCCATACATGATACACACTTGGGCGATCCTGTCTCGAAAGAGACATGACTGACTGGGCAGAAGATTATCCCGCAGTAGGTTGCCATTGCTTTCTGCGGTAGACTGGTTGCCGACCAAGGCTATAGAACCCAATCTGTCCTGTTATTTAACCCATAACTGGAAGGAAGAGACGGATCAATAACCAAATGAAGAATATACAAAAATTCTACAATATAATTGTATTGAACACTTTTTAATAAAAGAATGTGTACTGGTCTAATTTTATTATAACCAAAAACTAAGTAATTAAAGAAATTATATTTATATATATATATATATATATATATATATATATATAATACCGATCGTCAGACGCAAAAGCGTGAAACTCACACTAATCAAACTGAATATATTTATTGATATGTATATTAATATATATTTTTGCTGTTATACAACAGTGAGTACTGTTCCATTCACACCTATTTAATATTTATATATTGATGTGTATATAAGCGCGCGCGCGCACACACACACACACACACATATATATATATATATATATATATATATATATATATATATATATATATACTTATTTACCTCCTTACACACACACACACACATATATATATTTGTGTGTGTGAGCGTGTGTACTTATAAAACTTAAACGGAACAATGGTCTTTATTTACTTATGTCTCTGTTCTTTATTCCGAATAGAGAGGGAAAAGAAATGTTTGGCGGAGTTGATTATTTTTAACAAGCCAAGCCTGAAAAAACATCCCTAATGGAAGTGAATATAATTATTTCACCAAGAGATGCAGACTAATATCAGTATGAGGTCGTCTGTCGTATCTTTAAGCTAAATTTGATGGATTTTTAGTCATGGCGTGGTGAGTTGTTTGGTGCAATTAGTAGTGCGTGGGCGACACCAATTAAAATATACGAACACATATTTCTGTCTGAAGTTTTGAGATGAGGAATTATCATTAATATACACAGACTTACTCGGATTAATGTCCTCAGTCTGGGTTCTGACGTCATAATTCCTGGAAAACTATCAACTGAAACAGATGTCTGATGACGGCTGGAACATAGTCGGAACATTGTGAGTTTAACATTCAAGATGATTGATCCGCATATATCAAAATACGTACACAAGATCTGTCTAGAAAGTAATATTTAATATTAATAAAAACATGAATAGCCTACCCAGAGAAAGGTTTTCTTGGGCCTTCATGAAAGTTTTCTGTATGGGACCTTGTACGCTTATCTCAGCGTTCATTTCACTTTTTCGAAACAGTTTGCAAAGAGTTTTTAGGGTCATTATCAGCTGCCAGTTCTACTCAATCTCATCCACCAACTGAAACCTTGACTTTTTGAAATGATGATCTCAGTTTCGAAAAAGCTAGAAGTCACAGGAAGCCAAATACCAACTGTGGGTGGGTTACTGACGGAGCTAGATTGGATTCAGTCAGTCAGTCAGTTAAGTGCCATACGTGATACAGGCTTTGGACGATCATGTCTCAAAAGAGACATGGCTGACTGGGCAGAAGTAAGTTGCCATTGCTTTCTGCTGTAGACTGGTTGTCAGCTAAGGCTATAGAACCTAATTTGTTCTTTTATTTTACCCATAAGAGAAGAGATGGATTAATACTTTTCCCGTGGGTATTTGTGCGTAAGTGAATGCAAGCAATATCAACTGGAATTCGAACTCGGCTCCCCAATTTGTCCTTCCGAGTCGATATCCACTGCACTACAATGCACATGTGTTTGGAAAAACAAAAACAAACCCTTGATGGGACAGAGGAACAAAAAAAAAATGATGAGACTGAAGAACTTACTCGATTGCGATTTGATCACTAGGGTATATAATTACCGTTCCATGTGCCAAGCCACTTTCGGATGTCATGTAGTTATCTCCCTTTACTTCTACTCTCTTAGTTATTTGGTAACTAAGATTATTTGTAGCTAGGTATTGAACCCACAACTCCTTGTATTAAGTCTGGATCTAATCAGCGCTTTTATCAACCTGATCGTAATAAAGGGTTAGATTCGAAATTCCAATATAAACTTATTTATAAATGGAACTTTGTCTGTGTGTGTGTGTGTCTGTATGTGTGTGTGTGTCCGTTACCTATAGACTCTGAAATGGCTGAACCGATTTTCTTGGAAATTTACACAATTGTACTATAAGCGTCTGCGAGTGTTCTTAGCTAGGTTTTGTGTCGAGGTACTCCCGGTAAATATCGAAAATCGATAATCGAAAAAATCGGGTTATAGAAGGAGTGGTCCGATTTTAATCAAATCTCATACACTCATAGACAAAGACATAAGAAACGATATTCAGAAGTTTCAAGGTTGCAGTTCTTACAATAGTGCAGAAAATCGATAATATATAGATATAAAAGGCAAGATGTGTGTGTGTGTGTGTGTGTGTGTGTGTGTTTATCTGCCTGTATGTCTGTATTTTTTCAGCCCTTTTATTTTAGTTTTTGCTTCGGCTTTGGCTCTAAGTAGGTATAATTGTAATTCTTAGTCTCAGCCATGATACCATTTACTTAGAGGACTTATTTAGCCTTCAAAATTCAGTTAACGGCGAAAAAAACTTATTTGATATCGATACCAGGAAATCAAAATTTGACTTACATCCATTCATTTTTCTTTCAGTCTACGGTTTCGCTTTAACTGGAAAAAACTATTGCTTTTTAGTCTTTTGTTCCAACGTCCAAAGAGTCTGAGCTCCAGGAACATTTAAAACTTTCATTACACCCGAGCATCGCCGGGATATACTGTTAGTTTTTTTTTATACAGGGATGTTTTTTTATTTCTATAGAGTTATATTTTTTATACAGCTATATTTTCTCTAATATATCCGTCGAACTAAGAAGTATATACATAGTTTGTGCGTCTATTTGCACGCGAGGTTTTGTCTTTAAAATCTTATGTTTTTGATTATATATTTTTTTATATTTTTCTTTCTACAGATCAATTGCTTGTGTCCCCACCATGAGGACCCCCTGCCTGGAATTTTTGCACGTACTGTAGTTTACTACAAACAGGAATTCAGTGTTAATCACCTGATGCGTCGATTTACATGCAACACCGGTGGTAAGTAGACTCATAAAAAATTAATTATAAAAATATCTCAATTTCTTGAGATTAATTTCTAACTATTTTTTCCTTCCATCTTATTAGTATTGCCAGAGTTGTAGTAGACTAAAAATAACCCTATGCATTACCGAATAAAACAAAAGTCTTGTTTACTCTTATGAAGTATTGGTTACTTTTTCATTCACATTTTTACTATTGTCGACATAATAGTCATATTTTTTCAAATTAGATCAAAAATAGTTTATTATTACGAAATGTTAGTTTTTCATTCGTTTTTATTATTGTAGCCAATAATTGTCTTATGTTTGATAAATATATTACAAGAAATTATCACTATCATTAATTTTTGGTCAGGCTTTAATCAGCAGTTGATATTCATGGACATGTATAACTGCAAAGGGCACCCCGGCCTGGTGTAATGGTTAGCAAGCTCGTCTCGCTAGAATCATTATGACTGAGTAGTGAGTTCGATCCTCACTGGGTATCCCTTACTTTCGGCCGTGTTTTACATCTTAGCTACACTTAGAAAATCCCTTTCCTCCAGGTTTGGGGGTTGGGCGCAGGGCTAACAACCATGTGCCATAAAAGAACAGTTTGTTACAGAAACAGTAAAAACGCTGCCTTACACATCACTATGTGTAAAGAAAAGTTTAATTTATTTGTATAATTGCAAAACATTAGACGGTGCATTGGTTTATTTAATATTTTACCAGTTTAAATCATATAGAATTTAACCCGAGTAAAATATCAATTAAAATTTGATTCTTCTTTTTCTTCTATGTGTCATTCTCATTCAGGATCATGGCTCTCTAAAATTTCCTGTCCTGTCTAACTCTTTGTAAATATTGTTTTTAAATAAACCTTGTTCTGCCATTCATTTACTCAAGCTCACTCAGTAGGTTATGCGTTGTTTCCTCTGTCTCCCGTTGTCTTCAATCTACCCTGTGAGTATGATATTTTCCAAGCCCTCTTTCCTCATTATGTACCCTAGAAATTTCAGCTTTTTCTTTCTGAGGTTAAGTGTTATTTTTACTTTTTATTCTATTTTCACTTCTTGATATTCTCTGCGTCGTTCTGTAAAACCACATTTCTGTGACTTCAAGACTCTTCTTCACCTGTGAGAAAAATGGCCGCTATTCACGGCTATATAAGAGGAATTTTATTACATAACATTTCAGTATTCTTCTCTTAGTTTTCTAAGGAAGTTTTCTCGTTTCTTAATAGCATTTGAAAGACCTCTTTCAATATCCTAACGGATCTTTAAATGGTTGTGTCGCATTTTCTTCCTAGATATTTAAATTTCTATATTTGTTTGATTTTTGTATCTTCTATTCGTAATTCTCACGTTGAGCTGTTTCTTTTGCTGACATCCAATCAATCTTGTTATAATTAATGTTAGTCCTTTCTTCTCGTTTTCTTTCACAACCTTCTGTATAAATTCAAGCAGTTTTCTTTCTTTCTCTGCTGTGTCATCTGCATATCTAATGTTGTTAAGATCATGGCCGCCAATAATGAGTCCTGGGAGAATTTCTAATTCTCTCAGGATTGCTTCACTATAAAGTATGCTGTGTTATTCATTGTTAATATCTGTTTATTATGCTTCAAACGTCTACAGCTTAAACGCTGACCGGGTTCGTGCTCAAAATGTTAAGAGATAAAAGTTGGCCGAGTTTGCGCTCTGCAACTCTACGACTAAAGGTTGGCTGGGTTTGTGATCAACAAGTCTAAAACTAAATGTTCACCGAGTTTGTGCCCGATAACTCTGCAGCTAAACATTGGTCCCTTTCGTGCTCGACAAGTCTATAGATATACGTTCGTCGGATTCGTGGTCAATAGATCTATAGCTAAACGTTAACCGGTTTCATGTTCAACAAATCTATAGCTAAACGTTGGCAGGATTCGTGCTCGACAAGTCTACAGCTAAAAGTTGGCCGAGTTTGTGTAAAAAAAACAAAACAAAAAAAAAACAGCAATATATTTTTTTTAAAAAAAGAAAAAAAAATACCAGCAATCATTTTTGAAAAAATATACCAACAAAATATTTTTGTAATAAAAATAACTACTGCTGTCAATAAAATTAAATTTCGGCATTAAATGACCCATAAGGAGTTGATGTGCCGCTAAACACACAAACCCGACAATGCCCTTCGCTTATATTAATTTCTTACAAACACTTAAAACTGTTATGCACAGTAAAGTGTACGTTTATTGCATACAGGAGTTATTGTTGCGGCCCTATAAAATGTTAGCTCATATCTGAGCATATGCGTTTCAGTTATTGTTTTAAAAATAATTTCGATTAATCATGGCTGGTACCTAAATTTATCATCAATACATTTTCGTTGAATTTCTAGAAACGTTTTCGAAATTTTCGAATTCCACCTTGATAAAACGTCTTTGGTTTCGATTAAATAAAATTGCCAATGGAATTTTTGAAAATGGAAGACATTTTTGATGAGTTAGTCAATGCTAGATCTAGGAAAATTATTGATAATCTTATGGCGCAAACCTGGTGAACTTCCAATCACGTCTCTCTTATGGTTAACTAGCATCACAGCCCGGCGTTGCCCGTACAACTCAAAACATTTTCGTAGAAGAAGAAGATACCAATGAAAGGAGTAGATGGAAATCATTTATTGAAAGTTGGAAAGGAGAGCTGAGGCTGTTAGTAAACCATTTTCAGCATTAAGAAGAAGGCATTGAATGCATATTGCTGTAGTATTCGAACTGAGTATAAAGTGCTAAATTATTTGGAACGCAATGTTTACAATATTTGACATGTGTGATTTGATTTCTGTGACGTAATTCAGCAACCATCGTAGATCTTCGATGTTTTACGGAAATAAAACGTCGGAATAAAAATTAAATATAAAGGCTCATTTTTTTTAATAAAAATTATTTTTGTCGCGTTTGACACGCGTGATTTGATTTCTGTGACGTAATTCAGCAACCATCTTAGATGTTTTACGGAGCAAATGTAAACAATCGGCCCCATTGGCCAAAAAATGCGAAAGGGAACATTGCTGAAGTTAAAACTCAGAAAATATGTGTCGACTTGGCTTCCCTGTAGATATGTGTTCCTTGAAAGTTTGAATGGCGTAGCTTAAAAAATGTAGGCGTGCATAGGGAACAGTCACACAGAGACTCAGAGATTGCTTTTTTGTATATATATAGATTTCGTCAATATAATAACGTGTGTAAGAACGTTGTCAGACTTTTCGGCATTTCTGTAAATAACATTTTCTCTTCAGTTGTGACGTGCAGAAGGTGGATGTGAGGATTATAGTGCCCTACTGTAACAGTATCAACAGATTTATTTCGACTACAGTACATCCTTCATAGCCCACAAAATACAAAGCAAAAAGGTTAATCGCCGACGATGCTGCAGATTATCCAAAATCATCTTATGAATTTCTTCTCTTTAGATTATTGTTGCGTACCCACTTTTCAACTCCAGTGAATCCTTCTTTAGGACGTGGGCGATCCTTTGCTCTCCACACCTTTCTATTTCTTTATATCTCTTCGAGTTTCCCACTTTTTACTATCCTCCCCCACCACCATTAAGCTAGCCTCAATCTCATTAGGCAGATTATTTGTCTCTTCCTCTTCTCTTCAATATGCCCTGTGAGTGTCAGATTCTATAAGTCCTCTTTCCTCATTATGTATCTTAGAAATTTCAACTAATTCTAAGTATAAGCGTCATTTTTTTTTTCACCATTTCCGGTCCTTTCTAGCTCTTTGTAAATATTGTTTTTAAATAAACCTTGTTCTGCCATTCATTTACTCAAGCTCACTCAGTAGGTTATGCGTTATTTCCTCTGTCTCCCGTTGTCTTCAATCTACCCTGTGAGTATGATATTTTCCAAGCCCTCTTTCCTCATTACTCGTATGTTCAGTCCATGATATTCTAAGAACCCTTCTGTAGATCTTGTTGACTCAAGTCGTTTCTTTCTCTGAAGAAATTGTCCACGGTTTATATTACATAGCTGTCCATCACTCTTTTTTTTGTTTCTAATGAAATCTTCTTGTTTCCTAATGCTTTGCTTAGCTTTTGAAATATATCTTTTGCTATTCTAACGCGTTTTCGGATTGCGGTGTCACATTCGGTGTCACATTTCCCTCTTTTAAAACGCTTCCCAGATATTTAAAATTTCGTATTGCTTGATTTTAAAATCCCTGATTCATAGTCATCAATGGCTATTCAACTTGCTGATAATTATGCATTGTCTTCTTTTTTATCACTTTAAACATTATCATTAGTGGATACTCGTGTTTGAGTAGACGTTCCATTTATATCTTAATCAGTATATTTATTTATTTTCACCTACCGGCCTGAGTCTTCGAGAACTCTTATTAAAGAAAAGATTTGTGTTCTTCCGCAAGAATCGAACAAGCGTTCCTCAATGTAAGGGGAGCGACCATTTAGACCCATGCGCCTTACGACTTGACCACGAAGAGTCAAACGGCCAAGCGAACCCAATTTCATACTTTCAAGCGAAATTATTCCTGTCGTAGATTTCCCGAAGTTAGAATGGATTTTTATTAATCTGATAACTTTTTAATCGCTTTAAACCTTATTATTAGTGGATATTCGTATTTGAATATGCGCTTTGTTTATATACTTAACAATTTATTTATTTATTTTCACCTACCGGCTTAAATGTTCGAGAAATTTTATTAAAGAAAAAAAATGGCGCTCTTCAGTGTCCCTCAGAGTAGAGAGAGCCACCGTTTAGCCGCGCACACTTTACTGCTTGCCTAGGAAGAGATAGATGGCCAGGTGGGGCCAATTTTATGCTTTCAAACGAAAATTTCCCCCTCTAATCAACGAATTTGAGGTCCTTACCTCTACAACAGACAAGGCTGAGTGATTTGCTCGCAGTTTCTCCAACAACTCGACACTGGACTCGTCTGAAGTATCTGTATCCGACTTTTCACACCGAACTGACGCCCAACTGAATGACATCCACATTACCCACTCGGTGGTCTCTAACATAATTTCAAAGCTTGACCCCCATAAAGCGAGCGGCGGTGACAGATTCTCAATCATTGTCCTGAAGAAATGTTTCCCGGAACTCTCCCCTGTTCTCTCCAAACTCTATAACTACTGCCTCTCTGCTTCTTGCTTTCCTGTTTGCTGGAAGTCTCCTCCGTGGTTCTAATATATAAAAATACTGGTGAACCCTCGGACCCCTCTAATTAGTGCCCTATCAGCCTCCTACCGATTTTTGGCAAAGTGTTCGAAAAAAAAAAAGCTAAAAAATTATGAAACACTTATGCACAGAGATTATACATAAGAACGCTGCTTGAAAAATCAAATGCATGTGAAGTCTGCTTTACCAATAAAAATCAAACATCCTCAAAATAAAAATATGAGAAATTTTTATTCCATATCTTATTTATTGATAAAGATTTAATAAAAGCGAAACAAGTTAAGTATATAAACGTTTTCTTTTTGTTTTTTACGCTATCATATATATATATATATATATATTCATCCGCAGACATATATACATATATATATATATATATAGAGAGAGAGAGAGAGAGAAAAAAGGTTTCCATACGTACTCGATAAGTTTGGGTGTAAATATCGCCATTATGGTCATAAAAGGGGACTTTTGTAATAATGTATGTAATAATTTTTTGAGGATATTGGGTTTGATAGTTGGAGGTGGAATTGAATTATTCTGCGCTTCTTTATTACATGTTCCATGCAGGAAACAAGGTTTATATATATATAAAGAAAAATTAAGGCAGGCACGTTATTTCATGGTAAATCGGAAGTTTGGCCTATTTCAGTTGAACCATCATCAGCTTCCGTCTTTATTGTACAAAAGATTTTATGCGTGTGTCATCTTTTTTCTTATCTATCTGTATATCTGTTCACAATCTATTTATTTATCTAAAATCCCCTGATGAGTGGACCAAACGATTACAAAAGTTTCGTCTAAAAACACTGGAGTTCCTGTGCTGAATGTAACATCAATCAGCTAAGTAGATTTTATTGATTAAAGAATGTATTCAGTTATTTATTTTCATCTACTGGCCTGAATATTCTAGAAATCTTATTTATAAAGAATGCGCGTTCTCCAGAGATTTCAAATCTTAGTTCATCTGGGCAGATAAAAACTGTCATTAGATCCGACGTGCCTTAAACAACTCGGCCATGAAGAAGCTTTCTCTATCAAACAAAGTCTGAACAGCGCCTTGAAGCGAAATCCTTCTCGCCATAGATTTTTCGAATTTATTATATTTATATCTATTCAGTTCCGAATCCAAATATGAATAAAGCAGCTTTTAGAAGCATTCAGGCCGGTAGGCGAAAATAAATAAATATATTGTTCAGTAAATAGACGGAGCCACTATTAAAATATGAGTATCCATTAAAAATAACGTTTGAAGTGATAACACACACACACACACACACACACACACACACACACACACACACACACACACACACACACACACTGCTCTTATATTTTGTTCTGAAAATACTTTACAGCATTATTATTATTATTATTATTATTATTATTATTTCAGATTGATCCAGATACTATGGCTTCTGAACATTTTATGAATTTTGTGAGTAATAAAAGAAATCAATATATAAATCAAATAAATGACAAAAAACCTTGTAGTTAAATGGTATTATTGATGATAATATAAATATCACTATTATTAAATGATGGTATACCTGTCTAATGTTACGGTCGACCATAACGCAGAATATTGAATAAAAAAGAAAATGAAATTATCGTTTGCCGGTCAATCGCTTACATCTACAGGCATATAAACCACGTACAGATTTTGACAACTAGCTGTCGTATAGATATAAAAATAGAAGAAGAAGAAGAAGAAGAAACGATTGTGTCGTTTGAGTTTGGATGAACAGCAACTGAACCTTCTTTGAAAAGATAATCTGTATTCCAGTCCAGATGGACATTTATAAACAGTTGTAGTATACAATGGATTATTTATTAATCAATTTTTGTAACTTTTTGTCTCTCCGACCCAAAGTCTGGACCTTCTATATTCGGCAGAGGCTTGACCTCAAAATTTAACTGTCTATATTCAAATGTAACAATAAAGATACCGTGAAAAAAATATTCGTGAATATAATTCGTTTTTGTTATTATTTTTCAAGAAAAAATATCTCTTGCATTCTTTTTCTGCCGCCATTTTATTTACATAACAGGTTTTATCGGTATTTACTAAATTTTAGTCCGGTGCATGGTTATTAGGGCACTCAGTGAGAACTGAACTTATCACCTCTGGAAAACTGTCCAGCATTTACGGTCATATAGAAGATTTGACGTTATATAACTGCCCAGTATACTTCTCTGTTTCTAATGAGATTTCTATAATTTTTCATGCCTTCGCTGTCGCCTATACTGTTGCTATAATAAATACACATTTTTCGGTAAAAAACCAAAAAAACCAAAAAAAAAACCAAACAAACAAAAAACTGTGGGAAAAGACTGGGTACAGAAAAAATTGAAGAAAGAATACAAGATGAACATCATTCAAAAAGATAAAAGATGGCAGTTGACGTTGCATTTAAATTTTTCGAGATCGTCGCTACCAGGAAAACTAGTAAAGGGATGTATGTTCCACAGGAAGTACGGGAAGTACGAGAAAATAAATTATTTGAGTAAAAGTGGCGGTTGTATTTAACTATTTAAACGGTAAAAGGGTGGGACCTAGATGCCAATCTAGTAACTTGCTTAAATTTACATAGACGTGACATAAGGGAAAAAAAGCTGGTCAGGGTCAGTCAGTTAAGTGTCATACGTGAAACACGCTTGGGCGATCATGTCTCGAAAGAGACATGACTGACTGGGCAGAAGATTATCCCGCAGTAGGTTGCCATTGCGTTCTGCGGTAGACTGGTTGCCAGCCAAGGCTATAGAACGCAATCTGTCCTGTTATTTAACCCATAACTGGAAGGAAGAGACGGATTAAAGGGCATTTGCGCGTAAGTGAATGCAATGAATTCAACTGGAATTCGAACTCGGCTCCCCGGTTTCTCGTTCCGAGCCGATATCCACTGCACCACAACGCACATCTGGTCAGGGTAGTTGCTGTTAAAACAGTCAATTATACTGCAGAGATACGCGAGAAACATTATTATCAAGTTAGAAGTGTAATATTGAGATGTTATTATTTGTTGGTTCGGTAAGGCTTATAATCCGGCATCTTTTTGTAATCGAGAGTGCCAGAAAATCTATTTTGTAATTGTTGTAACATTTCCTCGTCTAGTTGTTGTTGACGTTTCCCATACGTCATTTTCGCTTTGGATAGCCCCTTTGACTGACAGCCATGCATTCTATTAATTTAGTACTATCTTCTTGCTTTCATCGGCTACCTTGTATAGTGTAAAGTTTGTTATTAACGTTACGCACGCCGTAACTAAATTCTAGAAGCCCTTTCACTGTACAAGGAAAATAAATCTGGTGATGAAAATATTTTTTTTATTGCACACCAATTTCTAATTTTGTTGATTCGCTTAACCTGTTTAGTCTCCCGTGCAGACTATTTGTTCCCATTATATTCTCTACCAAATCTTTTCATTTTTCTTCTTCTTTTTTTTTCAATTGGAGTAGATAGACTAAACTATCGCCCGGTTTACACTCCACCCACATCTATTGAACAGGTGAAGAGGCTCATCCCTTGTTCCTTGTTTAGGATGTGGTTTCCGGCTTTCTCTTTTCCAATCTTTTCACTCTTTTCTTTTTTTTTTTCAATTGGAGTAGATAGACTAAACTATCGCCCGGTTCACACTCCACCCACGTCTATTGAACAGGTGAAGAGGCTCATCCCTTGTTCCTTGTTTAGGATGTGGTTTCCGGCTTTCTCTTTTCCAATCTTTTCACTCTTTTCTTTTTTTTTTCAATTGGAGTAGATAGACTAAACTATCGCCCGGTTCACACTCCACCCACGTCTATTGAACAGGTATAGAGGCTCATCCCTTGTTCCCTGTTTAGGATGTGGTTTCCGGCTTTCTCTCTTCTAATCTTTTCACTCTTACGTAGCCCCCTACACATCAGTGGCGTTACCGCCTTGCTCGAGGTGATATGATTAAAAGAAAAAAAAGTACCTCCAAAATTAAAACTGAAGATTAACTTTCCAAAATAGAAAATATGATCTGGAATTGGAATGGTTAACTATTGACGGATCCATCATAAAAAATTGAGAATGTAGAATAAATACATTTTAAACATTTAAAATACTTCGGTGTGTGGGTCAGATTAATAGAATATGAGAAAACTGAATATAGAATATGCTTGACCAAAACTGCAAAACAGTAAAAAACGAAAGCATTAACCTAAGTTTTTTTGTCGTGGTTCGCACCATGAGACATCCAGTTGCCCGGATGTATAAAAGACAATGTCCGCTTCTCCCGGGGGTTGTCATTATCACGGACTTCGTGAAGTAACACCTACTACTGCGCAACACTTTAAAAATTGTATATACCGCTTGGTTGTACCACTCTGGTAATAAAGTAGTTTATCTACACTACCGGCCATAATTATTAGGCAACCCTAGTGTTTAAAAAATGATGTATTTCATACTATTTTTTAGTATTTATTGCCAAGTGAATAATTGTAAATGAAAATAGAATGGTTCTTTTGTTAATATTGCACAATAACATATGCATCAAGTGAATTTATAAATATTTAATAATTACCTATATTGCAGTTTCATCAATGAAAGAATGAAGAAAATTTAGGGTGATTCGGACGAGTTAGTCTTTGCTTCCTTGCCTTGTAAAATTTTGCAAAGTAATAATAACAAAAGAACTATTCTATTTTCATTTAGAATTATCCACTTGGCAATAAATACTAAAAATAGTATGAAATACATCATTTCTTTTAAAAAACTGGGGTCACCTAATAATTATGGCCGGTAGTGTACATTTCACTGTGTATCTCTTCATGACACGATACAACACTAAGAGTTGAGACAAGTTCTTAAATAGCCTTGTCCGATCGTGACTTTCGTCATTCAGATCGAGATATCCCGTGATTCATTAGAGCCGTAGGCGCACCACATGTACTGCAGCCGCAGTAGAAGTGGTGTTTCTTTTGAGCACGAAAGCCTGACGGAGCCCAAGCCCTCACCGGCTGGTTAGAATTCAATATTTTTCTTCTCTTGGACCGATTGCCACCCAAGGCTATAGAACTGTCCTGACATTTATCCATAGTTGGGGGAGAAGAGATGGGTGCATACCTTTCTGGAGGATATTAGCACGTAGGTGAATGTAATGAATTCGACTGGAGTTCGAACTTGGCTCTCAGATTCCTTAATCCAAACCGCCAAACATTACTCTCCTATGCTTTAGCAATCGTGCCATCAGTCAGTTAAGTGCCATAAGTGATACACGCTTGGGCGATCATGTCTCGAAAGAGACATGACTGACTGGGCAGAAGATTATCCCGCAGTAGGTTACCATTGCTTTCTGCGGTAGACTGGTTGCCGACCAAGGCTATAGAACCCAATCTGTCCTGCTATTTAACCCATAACTGAAAGGAAGAGACGGATTAATACCTTTCCCAAGGGTATTTGCGTAAGTGAATACAATGGATTCAACTGAAATTCGAACTCGGCTCCACGGTTTCTCGTTCCGAGCCGATATCCACTGGACCACAACGCACATCCTCCGTGCCATACATGGCGTCAAAAACTATTCAGAAATGTCTAAACTGCTAACTGTATAAAAAAGCATAACTCTTCATACTCGAAGATAATTTTTTCTTGTGAAGTCTATTGTTATGCTATAAGATACTGAAATGATGGAAATTAATCGTTTTCTTTTGATTTTTGTTACGTTTGTTGTATGTTTCGGCTTGAGAATGTATTGGTTTTAATAAGAATGGTGAGATTAGGAAAAAACTGGGTCGCGGAGTAATATTTTTGGTAATATTTGATGGCGGCACAACCGAGAATTTTCCTTTTGAGTCAATTATTTTCTCTTTCGATGAAATCCTCGAAAGTGCCCCCATCCCTAGAGACATAAACACCCTTGAAAGTGGCTATAGAAGTGACTGAAAGTACTGGGGACGATAAAAATTTTAGACAATTTTATATATTCCTTATCACTAACAAAACAGAAAAATGTTTGGATGCCGGAAAAAACTTATTAAAATATTAAATCTTCCTTGTGGGCCGTAGATGATTGAAAGACAGCTAAATATATTTTACTATTTTACTAAAAACGTTCACCTTATAAAGCATCAAAGGTAAAAATGCAAATATATGCATCATATGCAACGCAGATGGTGTAGCATATTTTAAATGAAGTCTATACTTTAAACTAAACAAATAAATTAACAAACTCCGGAGAAAAATTAAAATAAACAAAAATTCTAAAAAAAAAAAATTAAGTTTTTTTTTTCAGTAAGGTTCAAGGTTACAAGACCCTTGTTCCACTCGAGGAAGACAGTTATATGAGGGGTCTTTTTATGTGATAGGAGGAGAAGATAGCTGCTAACGCTAGACTTAGGAAGTGTTCTAACAGGAGATGGAAAGTGCGACACGGAGATCCGAAGGCGAATTGGCATGGCAAAGGACGCGTTCCAGAAGATGAGCAAAATACTAACACACAGGAAGATCTCAATAGAAACGAAGAAAAGAGTGCTAGACTGCTACGTGATGTCAGTTCTTCAGTACGGCTGTGAATGCTGGACAATATCATCGAAAATGAGGAAAAAACTGGAAGCGGCCGAAATGTGGTTCTACAGAAGGATGCTACGGATATCGTGGACTGAGCATACAAGCAACGACGAAGTGTTAGAAAGAATGGCAACAAAAAGGAAATTGATGCTGAGCATCAGGAAGAGACAACTGAAGTTCCTGGGACATGCAATGAGGAAGGAGAGCCTGGAGAACCTGATACTGACTGGTCAGATAGAAGGAAAGAGAGACAGGAAGGCAGCGGATAACATATTTGCAGGACCTGATCAGGTGGATGACGGAACGGGGGTTGCCAGGAGCAACAGGAGCAAACATACTAAGAGCCACAAGGGATAGGGAGACGTGGAGATCCATGATCGCCTACGTCCTGAAGGGACAGGGCACATAGAAGAAGAAGAAGGTACCTCCAAAAATCTCTGAAAAAAAATAAAAACAGCATAGTATGAAGGAAAAGGCCTCAAACTAAATAAAAACAGTTTTCTTAGCAAAATGTTTATGTTATCATTAAGAGAATAGATCAAAGTATTCTTTAATTGTTTAAAAAAAAATTGAATTGTTTCTAACAGGTTTATTTTGTGGTAGAAAATATTTTTGTTCTTTCGTCAATGCGGGGTCAATTGACGCCAGAGTTTATTAGGTCAAGACGTAATATTACACAAGGCATTTTTTGATAGTGAAAGACACATTAAATTTGAAACTCTTGCAAAAATCAAATAATCGTCGGATTTTAATGAAGATTCCAGGACTTATTCATTATTGACTGAAATTAGTTTTTAAGTTGAGAAGACATTGGTAATTTTTTTACATGTTACCCCCCTACAAATTAATTTCCAGAAATGTTGAAAAATGCGACTAGGTCCGCCCATATAGCTAATTTTAATTAAATTCAGGAGTCATTAGGGATTGCTGATCAACTGTCTTTTTTTTTTAAAACCTGCTCATTTTTAGAAAATCTGCTCCAAATTTCGAAAACAAAAATGCAATAAAACTATGCCATATTTCATTTGGATTAACTTTTAATTGCTTTTATAAACATAAATTAAAATGATATCATAATCTGATAAGATAAAAAAAATTTCCATTAATAATGAATTTTTACAAGAATTGTTTTCATTTTTATTATTTTTTATTAAGTAATTTCTAAAGTTTCAAAAATTTCTTAAAATTTCCTTTTCCTAGGTCCGCGTGATTTTGTGAAATTAATGTGTGGCGAATATATTTACTAATCGAAAAATCTAAAAGGTTACTATAAATAATGCTCCTCAATTTTTTAAAATAATCAAAACATTTTAATTTTCTGCATGTTGATTACACGTATTTTGTTTGTACGGGTGACCGTATGCGATATTTATCATTAAAAGGTCACGTGATTCAAGGGTTGTCCTTCCTTACATGAAGAAAATCCGTATATAAAACTTTTTATACCAAATTCGTCTTCCATACTTTTGGCCAGCTACTGTAAATCATCCGTTATCTCCTCGTGATAAAGCGATGACAACCACGATAACAAGGCTACCGTAATTGTGAAACGCTTTTTTGAAATATTTCGGGCAGTAAGCAAGTAATTCTTGTTTGAAGTGAATTTAAGGTAAGTTTACATTCGGCAATTTGAATGAAATAATGTCAGCGAGGTGTATTTTGTTTTTGTAAGATTTTTTAATACCGAGAATTAGCTTCTGTTTACAATCGATGAAAAATGGTGGAAAATTTTAAATTAAAAAAAGAAACAAAATTTTTAAACCTAATTTTTTTTTTATTCCGATCAATATAATTTCGATTTGAAATGCACCAGGGTATGTTGCTTACTGTAATTGGTAAATTTAATCTCTTGATTTTCAATTAAAGCTAAAATTATAGCTTCAAAAAAACATTTTTTATTTTTAAAAATTAAATTTAAATTGAGGTATCGAACATTTGAGTGGAGGTACCTAAAAGGTTTTAGGGTCGGCTCTTGGGAGCCCTTCACAGGGACGTGATTAGCGAGAAGAAGCTGTTCGAGTAGAACTTACTTCCCACTGATATGAATTCGAATGAAATGTGGGTGGTTTGTTACAATGTAAGTGAGCTGTGAAGATTATACCTGGCAGAATCACTTTTCATGAGTAGCGATAGATATGCGTGTGTCATCATTTCCCTTATCTAGATCAGTCAGAAAGGGAAATGAATTGAAATGAAAAGGTGAAAGAAAAAGATAGCGAAAAGAATTCAGCGAATGAAAAATTAATAGAAATAAACGAAGGTAAAGGAAGAAAAAAAAGGCACGAGAAAGAAATCGAGAAGAAAGAATGAAAGAAAAAATGGATATAAAATAAGGAAATAATAAAAGAAAGAAAAGGGATGAAAGAAGGAAAATAATTTAGCAAAGAAAGATAAATAAAAAATAATGAAGGTGAAATAAGAAAGAAAAAAAGAAAGAATAATTTGACAAAAAACTGGAAAAAAAAATGAGAAAAAGAAAAAAAGAAAGAAAAAGAAAGCAGCGAAAGAAAAATAGAAATAAACGGAGGAGGAGATAAAGGAAGTAAAAAAGAAAGAGAAAAATAGAAGCATGAGGAAGAAAGAATAAAGAACGAATTAAATGAAAAGAAAGAAAGAAAATATTGAACGTAAATGAAACATAAGAAATAAAGAAAAAGGATAAAAGTGAAAAAGATTAAAAAAAATTCAAGAAAAGACCGTCAGTCAGTTAAGTGCCATACGTGATACACGCTTGGGCGATCATGTCTCGAAAGAGACATGATTGACTGGGCAGAAGATTATCCTGCAGTAGGTTGCCATTGCTTTCTGCGGTAGACTGGTTGCCGACCAAGGCTATAGAAGCCAATCTGTCCTGCTATTTGACTCATAGCTAGAGGGGGAAGAGATGTATTATATAATTAAGTAGTAATTAGTGGGGGATCATTTTATTACTTCATAACAATATAAAACCGATCCCCCACTTTATGACCAATAGAAGCCCAAATCATGATTCTAACTATTATATTCAGTCAGTTAGTTAAGTGCCATACGTGATACACACTTGGGCGATCATGTCTCGAAAGAGACATGACTGACTGGGCAGAAGATTATCCCGCAGTAGGTTGCCATTGCTTTCTGCGGTAGACTGGTTGCCGACCAAGGCTATAGAACCCAATCTGTCCTGTTATTTAATCCATAACTGGAAGGAATAGACGGATTAATACCTTTCCCAATGGTATTTTCGCGTAAGTGAATGCAATGAATTCAGCTAGAATTCGAACTCGGCTCCCCGAATTCTCGTTCCGAGCCGATATCCAATACACCACAGCGCACATCCGATCTGTTCATTATCTATTTATCTGGTACCTCCTGATGGGTGGAACAAACGATTACAAAAAGATTCGTCTATAAAACTCTTGGGCTAAGTAAATGCCGTTTCAGGGGTTCACCATATTCTGCCTGTAAGAAATAGATTGAAGGGAGGAAAATAATTCGTCACCAACAATTAAAAAAAAGGCTGGTAACTTGTTAAGTTTTAATTTAGTTAAAGTCCAGTCAATAAAAAACAAAACCAATCCTTCAATTAGGCATGAAAAGTTTAAAAATTAAGCAAAAATTAAGCAAAAACAAAAAAAAAAAATGGCTTACTTTTAACAATATTCAAGACAATTGATTCCATCCCAAAACGCATATTGTTACTGCCAGTGAGTTGAAAAAAATAATTTTTTAACTTTTTGGCCAGAGAGTGCTGGGCATGGGAGGGTTAATTAAATAGCCAGTGTGACTTATACACCAAGGTAACTAAACTAAAATACATCCTGGTTAGAAACAATAGGGTAAACGTACTGATGAGCTGGGATACAGCAAAACAGATCTGTCTGTGTAACGCTCTACATTTGTAACGAGTACTCTTTATAAAAGTAAATGCATGAACAAAAAGGTAAATAAACCTACGAGTTCAACAACTTAGTTACAATATATATATATATATATATATATATATATATATATAGTGGTTCAAAAGTAGGTGGAATAGGTTAGTGTATCAGTTACATTATTACAATTGTTTCCATGAAGATGACGCCCCTCCACATAATTCAAGAATAGTCCGCTGATCAAATATTTTCTAATTGGTTTTGGTTTGTTTTACGGCATATCAACTGCAATGGGTCATTTAATGCCGACGAGATTTTTACAATAGATTTATATGAATAGAATATACTTTGTAAAGTGGGTTTCGTTGGGAGTCAGATGAATTACTGGGAATTTTTTTTTCTTTCACGTCATTTTGTTGGTAACATTTTTCCTTCAAAAACGTATTTTCGTTGGTAACATCTTTCCTTCAAAAACGTTTCGTTGGTAATATTTTTCATTGAAAAAAGTTTTTTTGGTAAATAGTTTCATAGCATTTTGACTTTGGTTTGGGGGTTAACTGTTTACCCATAGAATGGTTCATTCTTACCCGGAATGGGTTAACTGTTTGGGGGTTAACTGTTTACCCATAGAATGGTTCATTCTTACCCGGAATGGGTTAACTGTTTGGGGGTTAACTGTTTACCCATAGAATGGTTCATTCTTACCCGGAATGGGTTAACTGTTTGGGGGTTAACTGTTTACCCATAGAATGGTTCATTCTTACCCGGAATGGGTTAACTGTTTGGGGGTTAACTGTTTACCCATAGAATGGTTCATTCTTAAGAATGAACCTAGGAACAACAGCAATTAAGAGGTGGTTCCATGCTCCTCACAACCTCCTAATAAGAGGCCTTGCTGCTGGATGCAGTTTACGGTCATACCAAGGACCAATATTTACTGAGAAATTGGAAGAGATCCAATTGATTCACCAGCACGTTCAGCTGATAATGGATTTCTTTTTTTGGGGAGTATTCAAGGACAACGTTTATCGTCGAAAGAAATTAATACACAAAGAGACTTATGCAAAAATGTTTCTCGAAGAGTGCGGGTAAACTTTAAAGCTGTATATATTGTGATGGACAACAGTTTGAGCACCCGCTTTAATAAAATGTAAGCGCTTTTGTATTGTAGTACACAATGGAGTTGAACAGTCAATTTAATAATTGTATTAGTAAATATAATTGTTATATGCAATCTCAAAATAAATGTTATATATTTATTCACCTACATTTGAAACACTCTGTATATATATATATATATATATATATATATATAGAGAGAGAGAGAGAGAGAGAGAGAGGGGGGGAGACAGACAGACAGACATACGGACAGACAGACAAAGAGAGATTACTGCAGATTATAGATTTGACAGTTTCAAAGAATTTAGAATCACCACGATTAGCTACAGCATCGATGGTCGTTCAGTTCAGACGTCTGATTCAGGATATTTATGCGATAAAGATGCTTTTATATTGCAAGCGGATTGAAAGATCAGCTTTTACTTTGGATGAGAAAAGTATATTTTAAGTTGTTAGGCAGACAGGCGTAGTTATTGCGAGAAGTTGTTTTAAAAACAGCAAAGAAAAAAAAACATTATCAAGTAATAGGCGCACGGTTACCGAATCGGAAAGAAAAATTGGAGATCCGAATTCAAGGGTAAACATGCCACGAGACCCCCGCGCAGGTTCCCAGTTAACCAGCCAGCGATCTACTCCGTGTTGCATTTCAATCTCGTAGATGTGCACCAAAAACTGGGAAAGGGTGCGGTGTATACTCATAAGGTAAAACGATAAAAGACAAATGCCACGTTTCGAAATAAGAACGTGAAATTCATTTTCCATATTGCGTGTGGGTGTTTTATTAAGTGTTTCGTCTAATTGTTCATGTGGGTAGGTACCATTCTTGGAGATATTTGGGATAACTTCTGCTAGATCAGCTCTTTCCACTACAAACGACTCCTACATCAACTCATTCCGGGATAGTAGATGGCAATATTGATTCTCTCTATTACAATAAAAACAGGTGTGAATTTATTATATATATATATATATATATATATATATATATATATATATATATATATAAACGAATTGTTAAATGAAAGAACGGAAATTACGTTTAAATGCATCCACACTAAGAAATACCTCTTAGGTTCATATAACCATGGATGAAAACGCCATAATCCGTTTTAATTTAAAAATTGCGCGTTCATAAATTCCTTGCCACGTAAACGTTCAAATAAAAACCGTTCCAAGAGCGTTCTTAAAAAGAAAAACGGTAAATGGTAAAATCAGTTATTGAAAATCGCCTGAAGACGCTACTCATGGTAGAAACCTGGTTAGCGGAATAACTCGTTTACAAATGGAAAATATTCAAAAGTTCTACAATATAATTATATCAAACACTTTAATACAAATGTGTACTCGTCTAACCCTATTCTGACCAAATACAAAGTATTAAACAATCAATCAATCAATCAATATATATATATATATATATATATATATATATATATATATATATAACCCCTGTCAAACAAAATTAAAAAGTGACATGTCTAGATCCAAGTCACCCTGCCCCTTTTAAAAACCCAAATATTAAAACTCCATGGTGACATAATTCTCATTTTTGATTGAACAATATTGACACACCTAAAGCATTTCCTTCAACTACCACTCCCTAATTTTCTAAATAATCATCTTATATTTTAAAAATATATCATTTTCACCATTTATTTTAACATATCACCTGAAGAAGAACAGTATTGAAAATTTTATTTTTGTGTAGAGAAATTATACTTTTATAAACCATTGTAGTATCAAAATTATATATATATATATATATATATATATATATATATATATATATTTGTTCCTATCACGCTCAGGAGCGATAATATTTTCTCGTTATTTTTTGCGACAGGGGTACACTTGTAATTCAATAAAAATGGAGAATTCGGAACTGCGACTTGAGCACTTCCGTCTCCCGCCAATAGAAGAGCAGCACTTAGCAAAAGAGGTTCTGATTCGCGTGCGGACATGTCTGATGAACCACCTACATCTGAGGTTTCCCTATTAGTAGATCAGCTTGACATCTCTAGATACGGACCTTTGCAACTTGTACAGATGGGGACATCTGTCAACTGTCTCCTGTCAATAAAGCGACTGGAAAACCAGCAGTCAGTTGTGGGTAGTTTGCGAGACTCAGTATCTTGTGAATTCGTTCTCTTGGGCATTTTGTTCCTGAAGTTGTGTGTCATGCTATGTTTTTTAAAAAGTGTTAATAGGTGACAAGGAAAAAAAACTACAACACCACCTAAAAAAGGTAGATGAAGAAAGTAAAAAGAAAAGACTACAAATAAATTACAAGAAAACCGAATGTATAGTAATCAGCAAACAGAAAAGCCCAAAATGCCAATTACAGGTTGAGGATATTAAAATCAAGCAAGTACAAAAATTTAAGTACTTAGGAAGTATTCTAACGGAAGACAAAAAGTGCGACACTGAGATTCGAAA
Organism: Ascarosepion bandense; assembly: GCA_037127315.1. Taxonomy (NCBI): domain Eukaryota; kingdom Metazoa; phylum Mollusca; class Cephalopoda; order Sepiida; family Sepiidae; genus Ascarosepion; species Ascarosepion bandense. The sequence goes on along the minus strand of JBBBDQ010001558.1, from coordinate 1,516,089 downwards.
GCGAACTGCAAATGTCAAAGACCCATTCCAGAAGATGAACAGAGTATTAAGAGAGAGGAAAATTTCACTAGAAACAAAGAAGATAGTTCTGGATTGCTATGCGGTGTTTGTCCTTCGATATGGTAGTGAATGCTGGACAATATCATCAAAGACGAATAAAAAACTGGAGAGCAACTAAAATGTGGTTCTACAGAAGGATGCTGCGAATATCATGGATCGAGCATGTGAGCAATGATGAGGTTTTAGAAAGGATGGAAACGAAAAGGGAATTAACACTGAGCATCAGGAAGAGACAGCTGAAGTTCCTGGGACATGCAATGAGGAAGAAAGGCTGGGAGAATCTGATACTCACAGGTCAGATAGAGGGAAAGAGAGCCAGGGGAAAGCAAACATATTTGAAACGCAGCTGGATGGCAGAGCGAGGTTTAGTTGGGGGAACAGGAGAAAGCGTGCTTAGAGCTACCAGGGAGATAGAGACGTCGAAAGCCATGATCGCCTACGTCCTGAAGGGACATGACACATAAAATGAAAAGAAGAAGAAGAAGAAGAAGAAGAAGAAGAAGAAGAAGAAGAAGAAGAAGTTGTCTTTGTTTCCTCCCGTCTATTTCCTTTCTCTTCCTGTTACCCCGTAGTACTTGAGCGAGTAATCGGTTAGATGTTTCCCCAACATTGAAACTCTATTGCCGTACAGTGGAGCCTCTACTTACGAAAGGTTATACATACGAAATTTTCAGATTACGAAACGCCTCTTCGGAAAAATATTGCCTCTTGTTACGAAAGAAATTTCAGGATACGAAAGGCGAAAATTTCAAAATACGCGTTGCTACTCGCGGCTCCCAGAGTCCATCTCATTGCCTCCTCGTCTCTCACTCACCCACTCACCGTTGTCTTCGCATAGTCACCCAACCCAAAGGTATATGTATTTTTTATTCTTTACCTTATTCTTTTTTCTTTATTCTTTACATTATGTACAACTGTCATTTTTATGCAGTAATTTAATTTTAACATGGATTTGTTACAGGTTTTGATGCATTTTTATAATTTGTAAAAAATTCACGTCCGAATTTTTTTTTTTTTTTGGTTGGGGGCTTGAAACCAATTAGAGCATTTATAGAGTAAAAAGCGTCTCTACTTACGAAATTTTCACGTTACGAAACGGCTTCCAGAACGAATTAATTTCGTAAGTAGAGGTTCTACAGTATTTTAAAATGTATCTGTAGCCTTGCTTAGCAACCAGTTTAAGAAACAGCTTTTTGTGTGCTCTTATGTCTTCTAGTCTCCTATCGGGAATTCTTCAGTCACTAACACTGTATATGGATGAACAGTTTCCTTTCTTCGCTTTATATCAGTGGGAAGTCTTAATAGTAGTAACATCTTAACTTAGTGGTAGGGAGATGGAGATTATGAGGTTGGATGTCAACAGGAGGACAACTTGTGGGAACAGCCACCACGTCGTGACTGTCTCACAAAGGAATCTGGGAGCAGCGAGATTTCTTCACACTTCTATTCTTACAAACTTACTGTCATCGAGCGTTGTTCGCTATAAGAAGACATCTTAAAAAATCACAATTCATCGCTGGCAGAACTTCACAGGCACGAGATTTAAACCACCCGAATCAGTTCAGATCGTCAGAGATCTGAACACTACAGTAAGGTTTGTCATTCTACTAATTCTGCAGCATTAAAGACAACCCTGAATTAAAAAACCAATAGTTGTACTAATGGACAGAGAGAAATTCTTCAGCTTTGGTTGGCAACCAGTTTAGTGAAGAGAGACTCAATAAAAATACTTGTCCCTTAGTAGCTTCGGTCAGTCGTAGAGATGTTCGGCTAAAAAAAAAAAAAAAAAAAAAAAATTACTAAAATTCTAATTTCAGGTTGGTGGCGCAATCTACTGCAGGAATTTTTAAAGGGAGATAATCAACAGAGGGTATCAAAAATACTCTTGCAAAATTTTGGAGGCAGGTTTTTGACACCAAAATAAAGTCATAAACATATGTCCAAAATGCTATTGTTTTATCTCGACACAGCAACTCATTATAAATATTAAAAATCTTCTCCGCTTGCTTCTACATACCTATGCACCAGTTCAATCATTGACTGGCAGACCTTTTCAGATACTCCCACAATGTGTCGAATGATTTCGTTGATAAAGCGTCTTTGCATTATTGATGTCTGCCGCATAAACCAACTGTTTTAGGTGACCCTACAGATAAAACCAAAAGGATTGAGGTCGGGAGGAACGTGTAGATTATGGAACCGGTCCCCTACCTAACCATTTTTCAGAGTAGATGTCAGCCAGTGCATCGCGAAAAATGTGTCTAAAATGTGCTGAAGCCCCATTACGCATGTGCCAAATGCGTCTTCGTATTAGCAGGGATACATCCTCAAGCAGGTTTGGAAGTGGGTTCAAAATAAAGTTCCTGTAGACAGCTGTTTTAATGAGTGCTGGGAAAACACCTACAATTCCAGCTCAAATATTAATTGTAAACTGATGCTGGTATTTAGCTTGTGTTGTGCCATGGGGATTCCCTCCGCCTACAAATTTTGGTTGTGCAAATTTGTTATTTAATCTCTTCTAAATATTATCTGATCTGTAAACAATCGCTTGGTAGTTTGTGCAATAAACCATCGGCAAAAGATTTTCCGTGTGAAGTGATCAGAGGACGAAAGACTCTGCAAGCGTTCCAGGCGATGCGGATACAGAGGCCGGTCTTGAACTACTCCAATACGGTACGATGAGATTTACGACATGCTTGGGCCATTTGATACCGGGGTCGTCTCTGACAGCTTGTAGAATGTAAAACATGTAAAAAAGGGGCTAAAAGTAACGCATTATTAATGAAAGAAAAAGCCAACACTCAATAATATCATTTATGAACACGGCCACAATGCGCTGTCCGTGTTTGGAAAATAAAACATTCCTATAACTCTACACACACACACACACACACACACACACACACACACACACACACACACACACACGAAAAAAATCATATATTCATTTAAAAGTAAAATAAAATTTATTCTTGATAATTGCTAAAAGTATAGCCGAAAGCACTTGAATTTATGAAACTTTCGGATACTTTTTGTATTATTTACGTCCTAAAAAGAAAAAACTTGTAAAAATTATATAAAAAAAACTTACTCAAAGCACCTTGTCTGTCATTTTTAATGAAACTTGTCTAAAAGAGGGACTGTTGATACGTATATATATATATATGTGTGTGTGTGTGTGTTAAAAATGTTTTTTGTTTTATTATTAGACGACGGGTTTATGAATACACCAAGATCTGCATACAGAAATATTTTTTCTTTGATCCTAAAATATATATTTTATGTTTAACTTTTTGGGGTTCTTTTCCTTTTTTTTTTTTTTTTTTTTTTTTTTTTTTGCTTATTTATTGTTAATCTCTTTATTAATATTTTCGTGTTATTGTTTCTTCTTTGGTCTTAATCGTCTGTTCCTTACATTTTTCTTGAATTGTTACTGTTATTTGTTTTTCAGGAAATTCCTTTGTACTTCTGTCAATTCTTTAAAAACAACTTTTCCCTGTCCTTTTTCTCTTTGATGTCTCACATATTTAAAGAAAATAATATTTTGCTTTTCATTATATTACTGTCTATTTTTTCTTTATTGCTGATAATATTAATCGTTTTTCCATCCGTCTTAGTCGGACGCAAGACCAAATTTTTAGAGCATCCAATGAGCACCTTGCTTTCTTGAGGATGGATAATCTTTCGAATTGTTACTTCAAGACGAAAATCACAAATTGAAATTTCCTAATTCAAACTCATTGTAGTCGTAATGATTTGTTTTGGTTAGTTTTCCAACCATTGTTCCATGACAAAGGTTACACCACCCATCCAAGACCAATATGGATCATAGAGTCATCGTGAAATCCTTGATTCTTTCATTAAATGCATAAAGTTTGTGCCTCACCAGGGCTATATATAGTTTTTCAATTCAGAGTTGACCTTCTTCTAGACTGGCTAACAACCAAGGTTGAAGATTCCAGTCTGCTCTTCTATGGAGAAGAGTTGGATTTATACATTTATCAAGTGTATTTGCGCATAAATGAATGTAACTGAAAATCGAACTCTGGTCCAATTTCTCATCCCAAGCCGCTATCCATTACACGTCCCGCAGATACTGTTGTAAGATTTCCCCTTTTTCTATGATAATGGACTCGACTTGAATATATATATACTCCTGTCCATAATGAGAACAGTAGAGTTACAGTACGAGAAGCGGGACTGATCCGTAAGTTACCGAACGATACCGAAGTTACACGGAGAATACCGCGTCAGCAGTCATAGTAGCTCTGAGATCCCCTCAGCCAGAATACTATTACACAGATATACTAATTCCAGCACGGATTCACTTCAAAGACTTGTATATATTTATTCCTAACTAATCGTATTCCTGGATTACTAACCTACGTTCCAGTTATATCTTTACGTTTAATATAACCTATTTTTCTATCTCAAATACCTGTTTTGTTGTTCATTATTTTGTGTGGTTCCTCACCCGGAATCCACAACAGATACCAAAAGGTACAGAACTCTTTATACATATTATATTTAGTTTAGTTTTGCATACGATTACACCAAGTTGGGATCAAATTACCCATTGGAGTAATCTGTTAGACCGTTATGCTAGCCATTGTTTTGCAATAACTTGAAGCAAATCAGTCAAATATTGTCAGCCCAAATTCAAAGTTAATTAACAATTATTTTGAAACAATAAGAAAAGCTTATTTCTAGCTAATATTTTCTAATACGTACTTCAAACTACATCCGGATAAGTTTCTATAATATGAATAGAAACACTTTTCTTAGATTTATTGACCAATCGACACACTTTATTTTGACTCTCAAAAAAAGAAAAAAAGGTGCTTGTTTGACTCTGCTAACCTCTATATATGAGAATATGTCCACCAGTTTAATCAGAGTTGAGTTCGTTCGCTGGACCTTTATCCTTGTTGGACTTTATTTATTTATTTTTTGTCAAATAAATAAATAAATAAAAACAAAAACATAAATAAAATGGTGTCGAGACACCAAACATGTTTTTTTTAATCTACGAGGGCCATTCAATAAATAAGGCGAATTTTTCAGTATAAGGACTTCTAATACAGATAGAAGCTTACTTTTTTTTTTAACTTTTTTCCTTTACTTCTTTTTCAAAGGGATTTAATTTTTTTGCAGAATACTTTGAGAGTTTTGGAGATTAACAAAGATGGCCGACCAAGAATCAAGCTCCAGGATTGAACAGAGGTCAGTTATCAAGTTTTTGGTTGCTGAAGGGTGCAAACCAGTTGAAATTCATAGGAGAATGTCAGCTGTGTATGGTGCCACATGTTTCAGCCAAAGATGTCTAAAAGTGGGCTAAATTGTTTAAAGAAGTTTGAAAGTGACGATGAAGTCAAAAGTGCTATGAGCGATTGGCTGAGATATAAGTCCAAAGAATTTTACGCTGAGGGAATACGGAAGCTTGTGCACAGATTGGAAAAGTGTGTGACACTGCTGGGAGACTACGTTGAAAAAAAAAAGAAAAAAAAGTTAGCTTTTATCTGTATTAGAAATCCTTATACTGAAAAATTCACCTTATTTATTTAATGACCCTCGTAATTTAAGGGTGCTGAATCTTAAAACCACCTTATTTTTCTTGGTTAGTTAATGTTTTTGCTGGACAGAAATGCCTTACTTTTTGAAAAAGAAAGTATTTTTTTATTTGTTTTCTGTATATATGATATTGACCGATGACAATATTTCTCAAAGTAAAATCGTAGAAACCTTTCAATTCGTATTTAAACTAACAAATACTTGTCTGCTTATTTAGAAATACTATTATTTCCATAAGAATCAGACCACATGTCTTTAAAAATATCACGATTGAATATACCAAAACGAAGAAGTATTTTCATCAAATCATTTAATAAACTAACAGCAGAAATAAAACCTTCGTGAACATAAGAACTATGGTAAAAAGTGATGGGATAAATTTATGAAACAGATTTTAGTCCTTCATTTTTTATGTCACCTTTATTATCAGGTTTACTAAAGTGTATTACTAATGTTTTTCAGTTAATTTGAATTTTGGCGATAAATTGAAAAAACTTGGTGCTTCTATTTTAAAATCTTTGACTCAAAAAAACATTTTTTATTATAAAAATAATCTCTTTTAGGTGACTGAGATAAATTACTCACCCTCTTGCTCACCCTACCTGAAAACTGGATGTGCGTTGTGGTGCAGTGGATATCGGCTCGGAACGAGAAATCGGGGAGCCGAGTTCGAAATCCAGTTGAATTCGTTGCATTCACTTACACGCAAATACTCTTTGGAAAGGTATTAATCCGTCTCTTCCTTCCAGTTATGGGTTAAATAACAGGACAGAGTGGGTTCTATAGCCTTGGCTGGCAACCAGTCTACCGCAGAAAGCAATGGCAACCTACTGTGGGATAATCTTCTGCCCAGTCAGTCATGTCTCTTTCGAGACATGATCGCCCACGCGTGTTTCACGTATGGCACTTAACTGACTGACCTGAAAACTGATGGCTTTCTACGAACTTTATTAAGTAAATGTTGCAATTAGCCAAAATCATAAATTGATCTTTTTTCCCCAAATGAGAAATTTCAGTACAGCGAAAACGATGGCTAACGATGAAATTCGTTGCATTCACTTAGGCGCAAAAAAACCTTGGGAAAGGTATTAATTCGTGTCTTCTCCCGCCAGCTATGAAGGGAGAAGAACAGACTGGGGTCTATAGTTTTGGTTGGTAACCAGTCTACCGCAAAAACTAATGGCAACCAATTCGAGAAAATTTTATGCTTAGTCAGTCATGTCTCGAAAGATAGATAATCATTCAAGCGTTTATCACGTGTGGCACTTAACTGACTGATTGAACCATGAAAATCTAAGGTTATTTTCGGAATCAGCCCCCATCAAATTAACTTAGAAACGTGTTTTGTTTCTTGGCGACAAAAATCAAGTTGACCAGTTTTATTTGTTAAAATAACTATTGATACTTTATTGAAAACGAAAACGTTGTCTTTTCGTTCCATTTCTTTCTGCTATTCTTGAATGAAATTTGGACCTTTTGCTTCGGACTCCATTTTGACAAGGACATATTTCCGCTTGTGGAAGATGATTTATTTAGAGTCGGCTATAAGTAAACTTCAGCACACATAGTTGATATTATTGATTATATGGATAACTATAGTGCATAGATCAACTATGAATACGGCCACATTGTTCTGACCGTGCTTGGAAAATAAAACATTATCATAACTGTAGATGAATACATAAAATAATCCATATATTCAGTTACTTTTAACTTTTAACTTCAGTTACTTTTAAGTTTTTACTTTTAAAATAAAATTGATCCTTCATAATGGCTAAAAGTATAGCCGAAAGTGTTTGAATTTACGAAACATTCGGACATTTTTATATAATTTATACCCTGAAAAGTCAAAAGTTATAAGATCACATGAAATATTATATAAAAACTTAATCACAATACCTAGTCTGTCATTTTAACGAAACTTATATATATATATATATATATATATATATATATATATACATCCATGTATGTGTGGAGAGAAGCTGTTCTCTACAATATATACACATAGGTAAGCAAACATTCACATGTATCTAAACTTATTTATAAATGAAACTTTGTCTCTGTGTGTGTCTGTGTGTGTGTATCCGTTACCCATAGACTCCGAAACGGCTGAACCGATTTTATTGAAAATTTACACAGTTGTACTATAAGCGTCTGCGAGTGTTCTTAGCTAGGTTTTGTGTCGAGGTACTCCCAATAAATATCGAAAATCGATAATCGAAAAAATCGGGTTATAGAAGGAGTGGTCTGATTTTAATCAAATTTGATACACCCATAGACAAAGACATAAGAAACGATATTCAGAAGTTTCAAGGTTGCAGTTCTTACAATAGTGCAGAAAATTTGATATCGATACCAGAAAATCAAGATTTGACTTACATCCATTCATTTTTCTTTTAATCTATGGTTTCACTTTAACTGGAAACAACTATTGCTTTTTAGTCTTTCGTGCCAACGTCCAAAGAGTCTGAGCTCCAGGATCATGGATTAGTTTTAAAGCTTTCATTACACCCGAGCAACGCCGGGCTATACTGCTAGTATACATATATTCGACTGTCTACATTTTCGGGACATGCTATATATATATATATATATATATATATATATATATATATATATATCTACATACAAGCCTGTTTCGCTGTATCACAGATCATCAGTGTGGCTAGACACATCCACTTGCTTTTAGCCGGGATCGAAACCGGACCGATTTTGTGTCAGTCGAAGTCGCTACCCCGTAAGCCATAGGCGCATGGAATCAGAGAAGTGAAATTTTAACGCGTGGTATATAAGCAGTGTATACACACGCCAGTCACCGAAAGAACTCAATTCATCTCTGAAGAGTAATGTATATATCGCAAAAGTGGAAACTGTTTTTGAAATTTTCTTCTCTAGAGAGCTCAATCTTAATGAGAGCATAAGATTTTAGTCATAAACATTTAGTTTTTGTAATCAGCTCACCAACTCCGAAGATTCAGGACCGATACCCGATTATGCTTTCGTTATGATCATATATTCGAGAAACCCTGGGCTAAAAGCAAGAGATATAATTGAAAATAATGCAACAAATTTTCGTACATAGCATTAATAAAAAAAATTTAAAATGTAGAAAATATAGAGATATAAAAAATGTAGAAAAAGTATTTGCTACAATTCCCAAACCGTGTAGTAATACCAGTTTTTTTTTTGTTTGTTGTCTTGTGAGAAAATAATTGAGGATGAAGCGGAAATTAGAAGCGATATTTATAAATAAAATAAAAAGATGTAAAATATTTTAAAGATGACAGGAATGACGCATAAAAGCTTTGTAAATTTTATACCTTGGAAAATCCACTTTCAATTCAGTGCGATATAGAATTACATTTTTAAATTCTACATGGGAAACGCTCGTCATACGCCACAACACAAAATTCTGTTACAATCATTAGGAAAAGTGCGTTCACGTTTTGTACTTGAAAATGATCACGTACAGCAATGTCTTTCTTGAAGTTTTGCTATAACTAGAATTTCAACGCACATACATATACACACACACATGCACATGCACACACACGCATATATATATATATATATATATATATATATATATATATATATATTTTTAATCATTTCACCCCGAGCAAGGCAGAAACGCCACTGATGTGCAGGGGGTTACATAAATGTAAAAAGATTAATTAGAAAAGAGTGAGGAGTACAAGCTAGTTAGAAAGGAACAATAGAAAGCTGAGAAAGCAGGTGCAATGACAGATACATGGGCGGAGAGAAAGGGAAGGTTATACAGGGGAGGGGAGAGAGCTAGAGGCCAGTGGTTAGTAGGTGAGTATTAACTTTGCTTTTAAATTTCTGGAGGTCGTAGCCGTCAGGAAAGCAAGAATACGGGAGTGAGTTCCACAGGCGGGAAGTGCGAGAGAGGAAGCTGCAGGAGTAGAATTGTCGTCTGCGTTTGGCTAACCTGACTGTGAATGGGTGGGACCCAGTTGCCAGTCTGGTTGAACGGGTAAACACCTGTTGAGGAGGCATCAGTGACTTAAGCTCATCCGAGCAGAAGCCATGAAAGTATTTATAGAAGAGACAGAGGGAGGCCACATTTCGACGATGGGAAAGTGGCTGCAGACGAGTCGCCAGATCAGTACCTATAAATTATATTTTAGAACATGTACATAATTTGTCTATATATATCCACGACAAAGGTACGTTTGTTTCGACATTGAAACTTCAATATCTCATCAGGCGGTGTGTAAAGTAATGGAAAGCCTCTTTCCTTATATTTGTTTAGTTTTGTTAGCGGTGTTGGTGGAGGTTAGTGATAGAATAAGTCTCTGACCGTTGGAAATTTTGGAGAGGGTGTTTTTTAAAGTGGTTGATTAATGAGAGTCTTTGATTTCTAGACAGATTTAACCATGTAAGTTTTTAACCATGTAAGTTTTTTTTTAACCATGTAAGTTTTTAACCATGTAAGTTTTTATTATCTAGTGACTAAACTATATCCTTTGGATTTCTTAGAAGAGCCGGTATTGGGTGGTGCCGGATATTTTTATTTCAGCAGAGTCTTTATAATTTTGTCGTGGATATATATAGAAAAATTATGTACATGTTCTAAAATATAATTTATAATAAATATTCACAGCTCTATATATTATATATCGAGCACTGTTTTAGATTAATGTTTTGGACGTTGTAAGAATTCTTTCTTCGTTCTGTATTCACTCGGATATATATATATATATATATATATATTATGAAAATTAATGACAAAGTGTGTCGTGGTGCAATGGATAACGGCTCGAAATGAGAGAGCCGAGTTCGAATTCCAGTTGAATTCGTTGCATTCACTTACGGACACGGTATTTTTTAAAAATCATTTCACCCCAAGCAAGGCGGTACCACCACCGATGTGCAGGGGGCTACATAAGAGAGTTAAAGTTTTAGGCAGGAGTAGAGTGAAGATAAGACAAACCAGCTACATGGAGAGAAAGAGAAAGGGCAAGAAAAGAATGTGAACACAGGAGTGAAAACAGTTGCGAAGACAGAGAGAAAGGAAAAGAACAAGATACACAGGGTGATGTAGAAAGAGCTGAAGTCAAGTGTATAAGAGATGGGAATTGACTTTGCATTTAAATTCTTGGAGGTTGTAGCCGTCAGGAAAGCAAGTATATGGAAGGGAGTTCCACAGGAAGGACGCGCGAGAAAAGAAGCTGATGGAGTTGAATCGTCTCCTGCATTTGGTTGTAAAAGGTTGAGACCTTGTTGCCAGTCTGGTTGCCGGAGTAAATTCTTGTGGAGGGGGCATCAGTGACCTAAGTTCGTCAGAGCAGAAGCTATGAAAATATTTATAGAAGAGACAGAGGGAAGCCACATCACGCCGATGAGAAAGTGGCTGGAGTCGAGCTGCCAGGTCTGGACCAATCACATTACAGATTCTCCTTTGGAGCCTGTCGAATACACTGGGACGAACAGCAGGGGCGCCTGAGCAGATATGACAACAGTATTCCATGCACGGACAGATGGTTGATTTGTTTATGTGCAAGATGGATTCAGTAAAACATCTCTTCTCTCTTCAGCTATGAGCTGAATACTACAGATTGGGTTATATAGCGTTGAAATTAGTTGGTAACCAGTCTACCGCAGAAATAAATGGCAACTTACTACGGGAAAATCTTGGATCGAAAGAGACATGATCACCCAAGCATTTATCGTGTATGGCCCTTACCTTACTGAATTTACTTATTTAAATATATATTTTTAAATATATATTTTTGGGGTGTAGAGTCTTGCCAATTGTATTTAATTCGTTTTTTTCTCATTGCTTACATTTTTATCGTCTTTTTGTTATCAAGAGTCCCACGTTGTACTAATAATAGATAGTTACGTCTATCGGCTGGCGTGAGATAGAAAAATCCTAGCCAAGAAAAATTTATCATCGGCAAACCTGCGTCTTTCTTGTATTTTTTTTAATGGTGGGGGGCGTCAATGGCTCATAACGTTGCGTTTTGCCTTTCGGCTATGAAGAACAACTGTGAACAAACGCGGCACCCTCTTTGAGCACAGCTTTCTCATTGACAAATGTTCATGCAAAATGGTGAATACACTGCCTTCTGATATGTTCATCTCCTCTGCTATCTCACGCAACTTCAATTTATGTTCGGTCAAAACGAGTTTGTGAATTTCTTTTAGTTTTTCGTGTTTTCAGGGACAACTATCGATTTTGGGCTACCTGCATCATTTTTCTGTACAACCGCGTTTAAAGTCAGCATGCCATCTATTAACTGTTGTTTCCGACGGAGCAGAGTCCGAATAACACTTATCAAGCCATTGCTTTGCTCGAACAGTATTTTCCCATCAGAAAGTAATTCTTTGTTAGCACAGGAAATGCAGATTTTTCCATTGTTTTGAAAATTTGCAACAGTAGATTCACTTAAATAACTGCAATTTGTAAACTAATAATCCGATTGGGCCCAAATTTTGTCACGTGCCATTTAAAAGTTAGTACTTTATAAAAATAGCATGGATGTGTGTGTGTGTGCGTGTGTCTGTGTGTGTGTGTGTGCGCGCACACGCGCACTGAGTGTTCTTTTGTATCAGTATAGTTCAGCTCAATTGATAATTGGCTTGATTTGATCGTAAAGCTAATCTATTACCACCGCTTTAAGGCGAAAGAAAGTATTGCAATCTGTTGCGTTTTTCTGTTTGTTTATTCCTCTGTCTGTCTGTCTGTCTGTCTGTCTGTCTGTCTGTCTGAGCGTGGTCAAGATATCTTAAGACCCACTAAATGGATTCGGATTAAACTTTCTGGGATGATTGGATTTTAATAATCTTCTCTTACTGATCGTTAAGATGATGTCAGTATTGCTATGGCGGAGGTTTGCGATCTTTGACTGCTCTTCTTAGTTATGTAAAATATAATATTCATTAACCTTCATATAGATCTGAAAATTATGTTGAAATTTCTTAGATGAGTAATTACTGTGGCGAAGTTCTATCAGTGTTTCGAGGACAATTAGTTTTACGACCCTTTAAAGGATCCTACGCGAGAGTTTTGATTGATAACCTCAGCATATAAGCTTTGTTACGAGCACTGAGATGATAATTATTGACGATGACTATTGTAACCTCATCAAAATTAATAACATTTATTGTAGTAGCACGTCTTACGAGAACTTTAAGTCCATCTTACCTTCTGAGAACCAAAAAAAAGAAAAAAAAAGAAAGGAGCACAAAAAAAAACCTATTAAGGAAAGAAGCTACCACATGAAGAGCATTTTTACCAGTCTACTGCGGAGTCACCAGAAGATGGATCAATCAGTAATAGACACGTGGAGAAATTAGTCGCCGAAGTCCAGTAAGTTGAAACGATGCTTGGATTAGGTAGTAAGAATTAGCAAAAAAAAAAAAAGTTTGGTTGTTTCATCCTTATCAACCCTTTGCAGGTTATTTTTTTCACCCAAGCAAGGCAGTACTGCCACTGGTGCACAGGGGGTTAGATAATAGGAGAAGGAGAGGAGAACACAGCAGGAGTCGGGAAATGAATAAAGAGAAGGATGGGGGCATTGATGTGAAGAGAACTGCGTGAGAGGAAAGTGAAAAAGTGAGAAGAAGGACGGGATTCAAGGAGAAAGAAGATGATATGACGTTGTATTTAAACACTTAGAGATTGTAGCTATCAGGAAAACAAGAATACAGGAGGGAGTTCCACAGGCGAGAAGTGCGAGAAAATAGAGAAAAAGTTCTGGTTACACTTGATTGTTTTCACGTTAAAAGGCTGGGACGTTGTTGCTAGTCTAGTAGCACGAGTAAATTCGTGAAAGGGCGGGGCACCAACGAGCTAAGTTCATCGGAGCAGAATCCGTGAAAGTATTTGTAGAAGAGACAAAAGGAAGTTACATCTCGCCGGTGAGAGAGAGAGAGAGAGACTGGAGTCGAGCCGCTAGGTCAGAATCGACTACATCGCAGATTCTTCTTTGAATTTTGTCGAGAACCCCAAGGTGAACAGCAGGGGCACCCGACCAGACATGACAGAGGTATTCAATGCATGGGTGGATGGTAGATTTGTATATGTGCAATGATGGATTCAGAAAAGAAACATTTTCTAGGGCCGACACGGGGACCCGACCTTCTTAGCATTAGATTTAGCAATTCATTCAGTGTAGTCGTAAAGTCAGCTGAGAGAATGAGGACGAGGAGGCGCAGTGTATTGCTTTAATGGAGACTAGCGTGATTCATGCTGATGACGGGTAGGAAAGATTGCCTAAGGTGGTTAAAGGATAGCAGCTTCGTTTTGGAAGCATTAAAATTTACGAGTCATTTCTTACTTTAGTCCACCACTGACTGGGTGTCTTTTTCGAGAGTAGCAGCAAAGTTTGTTTTGTCGACATCAGCAGATTTTTTAGCAAGGCTGGAGTAAATGTTGGTGTTGTCAGCGTAGATGCCTATTTGGGATTTAAAACCAGAAACTAATTATAGATTGTAAGATAATAATGGTTTAGTGATACAATTCTTTACAAATTAGTGATACAAATCTTCCACAACTCTGCTTTCCCGACAGTTACAATCTCCAGGTGTTTAAATGTAGGGTCAATAGACACCTCCTATCACACTAACTCCCAACTATTCTCAGAACACTCATCTACCCAACCCTCATTCTCGGTATCCTTACCCGCCTATCACCCACCCTTTGACATTTCCTATATTTAATCAGCCTTTCTCCACTCTACGTAGCCCCCTGCGCAGTAGTGGCAGTGACATGCCTTGCTCGGGGTGAAACGCTTATAAAAAAAAAAAAAAAAAAAAATTAACCCATAGCTGGAAGGGAGAATAGGTGGATTCATAACTTTTTCAAAAGGTATTTACGTGTAAGTGTATATAACAAACACCACTGGAATATTCTTACTAGTAGAATCTTTCAGTAAAACCCTTAGTAAAACTAAATGTTCATCCATTACAGAGACCAAGGACCTCTCAATATAGAGGGTTGTAGAGAAGTTATAGTCGAAAGAAGATAAAAGTGCAGATAATGAGGATAGAGAACAGGTGACCCGTGACATGAAATGCTTAAAATTGTAGTTTTTTTTTTTTTAACCATATCACCACTGAAGTGCAGGGGGCTACGTAAGAATGAAAAGATTGGAAAAGAGAAAGCCAGGAACCACATCCTAAACAAGGAACAAGGGATGAGCCTCTACACCTGTTCAATAGACGTGGGTGGTTTAGTCTATCTACTCCAATTGAGGAAAAAAAAAAATGAAAGAAAAGAGTGAAAAGATGGGAAAAGAGAAAGCCGGAAACCACATCCTAAACAGGGAACAAGGGATGAGCCTCTACACTTGTTCAATAGACGTGGGTGGAGTGTGAACCGGGCGATAGTTTATCTACTCCAACGAAGAAACACTCCCTCGGGAGTCTGTTCCACAAAGTAGCGATTTTTGGGAAGAAAGTGTGTAAATAAAACTTGCTTTTTTAATAATAGAAAATAAATGGGTTATGAGAATGATTCTATAATGTGAAGGTGGCATAACTTTTGTTGGATAGGTCTGAGCTTGTGGGACTAAGGAACGTATTTCGTTTGAACATTTGTTATGGAAATAGCGGTAGATTAGAGATAAATTCGTCTGTGAGAAAAGGACCGTGCTTTTTAAAATGAATAATTACCCAAAAGGCCGCGTAAACTGCTTGCTGAATGGCTTGCGTTGGAAACCGAGAGGTTTCGTCCAAACCACTTGACTGGCAATTCTGTCAAAACTTCATTTTGGAGTAAGACGAAAACCAGAACCCGCATTTCTATTGGTGGATAATTTAAAACTTGTGCCCACGTAGCATTAACAAAACTTACAAAATTTTGGGACGAATTATTACTTTTTTTTTTTATATTAATCTTTTTAACACCTGAAAGAAGAGAGGATAATTGTTTGTGCCGGAGGGCCACTTAACTAACATTACGACAATTCGACGTCCGGACACTTAATATATATGTAAATAGATCATATTCGCCCCAAGTAAAACTTTATAAGTGCAATCCGTTTCGTGGTAAATAAACACACCATTTAACTTGTCTTATTTCTTACAACGATCAGAACTACTACTGCTATTACTATATTTCGATTACTACTAATACTACTACAATTACAAGGTTCTAAAATTATCACGATTGCAAGTTACTACTACTAATCAGTCAGTTAAGTGCCGTACATGATATACGCTTGGGTGGTCATGTCTTGAAAGAAACATGACTGACTGTAGAATGCCAGTAGAACACAATCTGTCATGCTATTTAACCCATAACTGGAGAAGAAGCGACGGATTAATACTTTTCTCAAGGGTATTTACGCGTAAGTGAATGCAACTACTACTAATAGTACGAGTTCAAATACTCGTACATAGTTCTTCTACTACTACTACTATTACTACAAGGTTCTACTGTTACTGCTATTCTATGGTTTCATTACTATTATAATTACTTCTTTTTTATGTGCCGTGTGTTCTCAGGAAGTAGGCGATCATGGCCCTCCACAATTTCCTGTCCTTTGCAGCTCTAAATAAATTATCTCCTTTCATTTATTTCTAAAACCTGTTTCGCCACCCATTTTCTCAAACTCGTCAAAAATGTCATGCATTGTTTTCCTCAGGCTCTCTGTCCCGCTTGCTCCTAATCCGTCCTGTGAGTATCATATTTTCCAAGCCTTCTTTCCTCATTATGTTCCTCCAGAAATCTTAATCGATGTTTCTCATGTTAAGTATAAATCTCCTTTTTTTAATCCATTTTCTCTAAAACTTCGCCTTTGATCAAGTGTTCATTCCATAGTATCCTCAGCATCTTTCTGTAGAATCAATTATTTCAAGTCTCTTCTTCATCTTTGAGTAAATTGTTCAGTATTCATTGCCATACAGTAGAACAGACATCACATAACAGTTAAGTACTCTTTTCTTTGTTTCTAACGGATTTTTGTTATTTATTAATACTCTGCTTAGCTTTTGAAAGGCATATTTGGCTACGTCAATGCGTCTTCTGATTGCTGTGTCGATTTTCCGTCCTCAGTTAAAACATTATCCAAAGATTTAATTTTTTTTGTGCTTGGCTAATTTTTGTACATCCGATTTGTAATTTGTATTTTGGGCTCGTCTTTTTGCCCGTAGCCATGCATTCTGTCTTCTTGTTGTTTATATTTAGTCCTTTCTTCTCACTTTCCATCACTACCTTATGTAGGAGCTTTTGTAGTTATCAGTTCTGTGTCATCTGCATATCTTACGTTAAGATTGTGTTCACCCGTAATGAATCCTGGTATCATGAAGATGTGAGGACCTCAAATTCATTGATTAAAGGGGGATTGAGGGCTTGTTGTTATTTAACACATTTTTACAGAGTCGCCAGTAATTTTTGGGACCAAACTTGCGGGAAGCTATACGCTGTTTCATTCTTTCAGCAAACAACAGCTTAGCATCATTTAGCGTATTTTTGCCCTGATTACGAGCAGAGGCAAAAAACAAAAAAACAAACAAAAAGCGCCTATTATAGTCAGATGCGTAGCTCCGATTAAGCCGGAAGAAGTGATTCCTTTGGGCAGTAGCTGCCGAGCAAGCACGGGAGAAGCAGGGGGACGAAAAGGGTTTACGTCGTTACTTCCTGGCTAAGATGAAAGCATTGATGACAGCTTTAACCAAAGAGAAGACATCGGATTCACAGTCTTCAACGGGAAGAGTAAAAACATTGATTTTTTGGTAAAGAGAGGCCTAAAGTATTAGTATCAGTTGGTCATCCAATGCAACATGTGTAGGAAGGAAACTGGCACAGCTTGCAGTGTAATGGGGCCTCAGGGTTGCCCATCAGAGGTACATGCAGGGATACCCATCCATGCACAACATGGCACTATAAGAAACCCAAATATTATCCAACTGTTGATCAGAGAAGCCTCTCAAGATGCTACACAAGAGTTCAGGCTCCTAACTACCACTGGAAAACAGAAACCAAGAAACTTTAAACCAGGTACCTTAAAACAAAGGGATGTTTTCATCATTCACACTTACTATAAAATGCTTGCAACAGCACCACTATTAAGAACGAAGGAAAGAAAGAAACCAGAAACTTCTTCTTAAACAAGAAACAAGTGACGAGTGTTTACTCCTGTTCAAAAGAAGAGGGAGGAGTATGAACTGGGTGATAGTAGTGTCTATCTACTTCAATTAAAAAATAAATAATTAAATAAAAATAATAAAAAACGAAAAAAGTCTACTAAATGTTAACTTAGAAACAGCAACCAAGAAACTTTCAACCAGGTACCCTCAGAACAAAGGGATGTTTTCATCATTCACACACATGACAAAATGCTTGCAACAGCACCACTATTAAGAATGAAGGAGAGGAAAGAAACTAGGAACCCTTTCCTAAATAAGAAATTGCGGAATGACTTCCAGTCGGCTCTCTGGTAGAAGTAAGATATTCCGCTGGTCTGGTGTTGCTAGGAGAAGGGGATGTGGAAGGGTTAGGGTTAACGGAAACCACAGCATAATCAGAGTTGCCAAGAGGGCAAAGTTAGACAACATGGCAAGAGTTAGGGATAGAAGTGAAACAGAAATCTAACAGTGAGTTACTTCCATTAGTGTTATTAGAGAAAGGCATGGGGAAATCAGCTACTTGTGTAAAGGATTGAGTGATTGAAAAGTTCATCGTATGGACACCAGCAAAATCTGTGACAGAGTTTTCTATCCACTTGACGTGGTGGGTAGTGAAGACTCCAAATACAAATATATAAGCGAACGGATGAGAGGAAATGGCCTTAACTATATTTTTAGAGATGCTGTCAAGTACGGAACAGTCAGGGGAAGAAGGAGAGGGGTAGAGAAAGAAAGAGTCTCTACTCTTGTTCAAAAGAAGAAGGAGGATCTTGAACCGGGCTATAGTAGGGTCTATCTACTCCAATTTAAAAAAATAAAAGTTTAAAATCTCTAAGTTTTAACTTTGTTAAAGTCATGAGATCCCTTAATAAAGTCATGAGATCCCTTAATAAAGTCATGAGATCTCTTAATAAAGTCATGAGACCCCTTAATAATCACTGCAAGAGAATGTTAACATACCTTTCCTTAGAAATTCAATGAAAAATTTAAAAAAACAAACCCTTGCTATCTGGATGTCTAAAAGAGCTAACTGATATAATAACCGACATAAGTATATTTTATAATTTATCCAAAGCTATATGCAACAAAACATTGAATTTTGAAAATGAAAGTCTCAGAAAGTGTCAATCAAGCTTACCAGGGACGAAATCTGCTGCCATCAGAATATTGACCGTGTCGACTGAAACTTTAAGTTCATCATGGTGAATCCCATTTCACTTTTTATCCAGTTGTTATTAATTCAGTTGGCCTCTAGTTTCGTTGACCGTAGAGAGAGAGAGAGGGGGGGGGGAGGGGGGGGGGAGAGAGAGGGAGAGAGGGAGGGAGGGAGAGAGGGAGAGAGAGAGAGGGAGGGAGAGAGAGAGAGAGAGAGGGAGAGAGGGAGGGAGAGAGAGAGAGAGAGAGAGAGAGAGAGAGAGAGAGAGAGAGAGAGAGAGAGAGAGAGAGAGAGAGAGTGTGTGTGTGTGTGTGTGTGGTGTGTATCAGAAACCCGAAAACCACCATTAACAGGAATTTAAGTTTCTACAGCTTCAAAAGGAAAATTAGAACATTCCACTGTTATTACTAATATTACAAGCTTCTACTACGATTACTATTAATTTTTTCCTCTTACTGTTTCTATTTAATGGTTCTGTTATTACTACTATAAGGTTCTATCAGTCAGTTACATGCCATACGTGATACATGCTTGGGCGATCATGTCCTGAAAGAGACATGACTAACTTGGCAGACGATTTTCCTGCAGTAGGTTGCCATTATATTCTACAGTATACTGCTTGCCAAACAAGGCTATAGAACCCAATCTGTTTTGCTATTTAATCCATAGAAACGGATTAATACCTCTCCCAAGAGTATTGCAGTAAGTGGATTCAACAAATTTAACTTGAATTCGAACTCGGCTCTTCAAATTCTCGTTCCGAGCCGGTATCTACTGCACCACAACGCACATAAGGTTCTACAAAGGTTTCTACCACCACTATTATAAGATTAGTCAGTTATTACTGTTTTATTTTATTCGGTCGAGCTAGCTCGGACATTGTAGGTACCTCCACCCATTTTCGATACCTAAATTTAAATTGAAATTTTAAAAATAAATAAGTTATCTTCAAGCTTTAAAATTAGCTTTAATTGAAAGCCAAGAGATAAAATTTTCATTCCAGTAATGAAAATACACTAGTGTATTTTAAACCGAAATCATATTGATTTTAATGTAAAATTTTTCTGATTTGAAAAAAAAAAGTTTTAATTTCCCACCATTTTTGATTGATCGACACATTACGTAAAAAGAACGTAAACAGTAGCCAAATTTCTGTTTTAAAAATCTTGAAAAAATAAATTATACCTCGCTGACACGTCATTTAAGTCAATTTTTGAAATTCAAACTTAACTTTATCTGATTTCAATCAAGTAATAATTGCTTACTGGCAGAAATTTACAATAAAAAAAACTCCGGTAGCCCTCTTTTATCTGCGTTATCGGGGTGACGAAAGATTTATGACAGCTGGAATTTATCAAGAACGCTAAAAGGGTGGCGGACAAGCGTGTCAAAATTTCAATTATGTTAAAACATAAAATTTTCAAATTTTAATTTCGTTTTTCTGGTTTTTAACTAAATAGTAAACTTAAAAATTTAACTTAATATTTTCAGCAATTATATGATATTTTATAGAATTTTAGTTTAGATTTATAGTCAGACATTTGAATATGCTTTAAAAATTTAAATTTCTTTTAAAATAATTTTAAATTGATAAGAAGGAAAGAAATTAAAATAACCGAACTAAGTTATATTATGTTATTTATTAATATTTTTATTATGTATATTTCATATTAATAAGTTTTCATTAAGTTTAAGGCATAGTAAAATATCTAATTTAATTTTTATGGAAACATGTTATGACTCCTATGGAACATCGTACTTAATCAAATGAAACATCGTACTTAATCAAAATGAACATTTTTACACGCAAAAGTTTTTTTAAAAATTATTTGAAAATATTTCTATAGAACGATTTTTAATAAACTTTTCAAGTTTCGATAGGCAATATAATCATCAATTCTTAACTAAAAAAATAGGAATACAGTTCTTTAAAAGATATTTAAAATATTTTAAAACTTTATGAATTATTATAATAAAAAAATGAAAACAATTCTTTTAAGATTTTATTAGTAATCGAAAAAATTTTTTTCTTTAGATTATAATGTCTGTTATTATTTTTTTCTTTAGATTATAATGTCTGTTATTATTTTTTTCTTTAGACTATAATGTCTGTTATTATTTTTTTCTTTAGACTATAATGTCTGTTATTATTTTTTCTTTAGACTATAATGTCTGTTATTATTTTTTTCTTTAGACTATAATGTCTGTTATTATTTTTTTCTTTAGACTATAATGTCTGTTATTTTTTTTTCTTTAGACTATAATGTCTGTTATTATTTTTTTCTTTAGACTATAATGTCTGTTATTATTTTTTTCTTTAGACTATAATGTCTGTTATTATTTTTTTCTTTAGACTATAATGTCTGTTATTATTTTTTTCTTTAGATTATAATGTCTGTTATTATTTTTTTCTTTAGACTATAATGTCTGTTATTATTTTTTTCTTTAGATTATAATGTCTGTTATTATTTTTTTCTTTAGACTATAATGTCTGTTATTATTTTTTTCTTTAGATTATAATGTCTGTTATTATTTTTTCCAGCAATTAAAAGCTTATCAAATTAAATTATATCAGAGTTTTATTGCATTTTCTATTTTACTCTTAGGAGCAGATTTTTGGACAGTTTCGTAAAATTTAAACTGAAAAAGATAGCTGGTTTATATTCCCTGATGCGTCCTACGTTTAATTAATAAAAAATAATTTGCAGCCAATTAAAATTTATTAAAATCTTATGGATTTACGCGAAGGCGGAGGCATCAGAGCTAAAAGATATTTCACCTAGATTTTTAAAAAATAATAATTTCAAAAATAATTCCATTCATTTGTGAATGAGTACTGACAGTTTCATTAAAATCCGACAATTATTTGATTTTTGCGAGAATTTCCAAATTAATGTGTTTGTCACTGAAAAAAGTGAGTTACGTAAAATTTACGTGATCGATTGTAAACAGCCGTAACATTTTCTGCAATCCTAACTCAAATCAAAACAAAACAAAATTTTCTGCCAAAATTCCGAACATACGAGAAGGGATGAAAAAATTTTAAAAAATAAATAAAACTTATTTTGATCTTTCCTCGTAATAATATTATAAACATTTTGATGGGAAAAGTTCGTTTTATTAAATTTTGGACCTTTTTATTCATACTACGCTTTTTTTTACGATGTAATGGAGGTACCTACATTAATGAGTCTGTCACGCCAAGCATCACGGTCCTGTATTAAGGTCGGAAGATCATTAGGGTGGCATTCTGTATCATAACATAATTGGTCAATATAGGTGGTTGATAGCCGACCAACCCATCTTGCGCCATGAATAGGTGTTGCTTTACTCGGCCGCAGTGTCCTGCAAATCGTATTCTGGTGTTCACGTAAGAATGTAGAAATATCTATAGCGCTGTGATTTAAACTATTATTAAAATGTTTTATTACTCTTCATAGTCAGCCTCAGCCCCGCCCTCGGACTTTTGGAGTCTTCTTTGAGAAGACGATGTTAGTTTACCTGGAAATAAAGCACAACAGTTATTAATAAGCTGAAGTGAAATGTATGTCTGCAAGATTTCACAGTTCTAGCATCACTCTTTCATTGTCAGCCTATGGAATTTTCGACCCCACTCTCGTTGATCGTCTGAATATTTGCCATAAAAATAGATAGAAATAAAATAGACGAGAAACATTTCTTTTGTGGAAAATTGGAAAATGGTAGCATCACCCATTTTATTCTCACCAGGTTCCTGTAGGGATAAAGCATGACAGAAGGTTACAAGTGTGAAAAAGAACCAATTCTTTTCCTCCAATGTTTTTATCAATGAATAGTATATTAATCCCACTTGAGGTTAGGACTGAACTTGAGTTTTTACGCCTATTCCAGAAAGGTGTTGATTTTATTTGTTTTTCCCTTTCGCCTATATGGTTGGCGTTTGAAAATTAAACTTGGCTTTTGTCATTTTCGTAGCTTTATTTCTTTTTTCTCGTTCTAAAATTATTTACATTAATATTTCCATAACAACAGTACTAAACTTTGAACAGTTTCTTCAAAAGAACCTTTATTTGGGTCTGAAAAACACTTCAATAGATTCAAATTAATAATTTTTTTTTTTCATAAAAGGAAATTCATACTGTAAATCTATATTTGCTCACAAAAATGTATATGTTATTTCAACTGCTACCAAAGAAATACTTATATATTTGTGCACTTCGTCTTTGATGTCTTTTCGCATCAATAAAAATTGTAAATGTTTAGTTTTATCACGTCTTGGCCTTTTGAAGTTCCACCGTTAAACCTATTCATTTCAGATCATTCTTTTTTTTTAATCATATCACCCCGAGCAAGGCGGTAACGCCACTGATGTGCAGGGGGCTACATAAGAGTGAAAAGATTGGAAAAAAGAAAGCCGGAAACCACATCCTAAACAGGGAACAAGGGATGAGCCTCTACACCTGTTCAATAGTCATGGGTGGAGTGTGAACCGGGCGATAGTTTAGTCTATCTACTCCAATTAAAAAATCGCTCCCACACCGGTAACCGAACCCGGGCCGCCTGGGTGAAAGCTAGGAATACTAACCACTAGACCATGTGGGAAACTGACATACGAACTGACTCTAAATTGTTAGCCCTAAGCATAGTTTTGCGTTGAAATTATTTCACCTTCATTTGGTGTTTTTTTTTCTTTCTTTCTTTTTACATTCTAAAATGATTTGCCATATAAAAGAACACGTTTCTATCCAACACTTTCCGAATATAAATGTCTAAAAAGTCAGACTTTATATATGATGATAGAACAAGCAACAATGAATTAATCAGAGTAAAAAAATCTTGAATCACATATTACGATATAAAAACTGTTAAAATAACCGTCCAGGGAAAGGTAAATATTTGACTGATTATTTTTTTTACTGCTTATCAACCTTTTGTAGATTATTAAAAAAACAGAATATATTTTAGATCGTAATATATTTTTTAAAAATAATAATGATTTGCACTCATACAAGTTCTATTAATTAACTCATAGCTGAGGGAGTAGAGGTGAATTAATACTTTTTCCAAGGATATTTGTGCGCGTGAGTGAATACAATGAACCCAACTGGGATTGAAACTCGACTTTCCGATTTTCAATTTCGAATCCGTTATTCATTGCACCATCCGAACATCCAAGTTCTGATCTGTCTCCTGTAAATGTACAACATGGGAGAAGATGTCAGGTACTTTCCGGAGCGGTGGAAGGAACCGATCATTTTTATCCGGCGTCTTTAGCAACAGTTTGTATATGCGTTCCACTTCAAGTTTGGAGGGAGCTTGAGTTTTTAAGCCTATTCCCAAGCGGTCAGCCATCTAAGTACTGACTAGGCTTGATGTTGTTTAACTTAACTGGAAAAAAAAAATCACGGAAAGGTACTTGGTGAAACAATGTATTCGTAATAATGGAGAACAAAAAAAAACAATTATTAAGATTTTAAAGAGCATAGATAATTGACCTTTGAATTGAAGAGGTTAAGTTTGTTTTTTTCATGGAAGAATCCACAGTGAAATGTATACTTCAAATAAACAGTTCTTCGAGAAAAAAATCCGTGTAGAACTTTCACCATACATTTGAAACAAGGAGGAAATGAGGATGTTTCAATTCCGTTGAAGTGGCATAATGCTTCCTAGGTGAACTAGTGGAACTAAATACAGCTCATCTGAACATTTGCGAAATGCTTATAATGTTGCATATTTGGGAGAGAGAATGCCTGATCTAAACTTATTTATAAATGGATCTTTGTGTGTGTGTGTATGAGTGTGTGTATGTTTGTGTGCCTGTGTGTGTGTGTTTGTCCGTTACCTATAGACTCCGAAACGGCTGAACCAATTTTCTTGAAAATTTACACAGTTGTACTATAAGCGTCTGCGAGTGTTCTTAGCTAGGTTTTGTGTCGAGGTACCCCCGATAAATATCGAAAATCGATAATCGAAAAAATCGGGTTATAGAAGGAGTGGTCTGATTTTAATCAAATTTGATACACTCATAGACAAAAACATAAGAAACGATATTCAGAAGTTTCAAGGTTGCAGTTCTTACAATAGTGCAGAAAATCGATAATATATATATATATATATATATATATATATATATATATATAAAAGGCAAGATGTTTGTGTGTGTGAGTCTGTTTATCTGCCTGTATGTCTGTATTTTTTTAGCCCTTTTATTTTAGTTTTTGCTTCGGGTTTGGCTCTAAGTAGGTATAATTGTAGTTCTTAGTCTCAGCCATGATACCATTTACTCAGAGGACTTATTTAGCCTTCAAAATTCAGTTTACGACGAAAAAAACTTATTTGATATCAATACCAGGAAATCAAAATTTGACTTACATCCAATTCATTTTTCTTTCAGTCTACAGTTTCGCTTTAACTGGAAACAACTATTGGTTTTTAGTCTTTCGTGCCAACGTCCAACGAGTCTGAGCTCCAGAATTATGGATTAGTTTTAAAGCTTTCATTACACCCGAGCAGTGCCGGGCTATACTGCTAGCGGTAAATAAGTCTTTCCTGCTACTAAAAAAGAAGAAAAACGTCTAAAGGAGGGAAAGACTTCTTAAACGAAGTCTTTCTATCCTCCTTCATGACATCCGCCTAAATATAGCAACTGTTGGACCACAAGGCGTCACTTTAAAGCAGTGAGCCACATTTTCGGGATATGAATTTACTCGCGTCTCACCAAAGGGAAGTCCCGGTGAAAAAGCGCAACCAGCCCTCCGGCAAAGAATGTCTAGAGAGTGGCTCAAAGAGAGATAACCGCGGGTTCAATGACAGAACATAATCATTGATAACTCTCTTCTCCAATTTGCTGACCCTATATTCTTAATACTTGATATGATTCAGAAATATTACAATGGTAAAATTAGTCAATAATTATTTATTACTGTTTTTAATATAACTCTTGCACGCAATTACAATTAATCCATAATAATATCTTAAATTTTGAAATCATACTTTTTTGGCACATGAAGTTTTACAAACCATTTCTAAATCTTTGACTTTCAGTCATTCCACCTTACCTGCTATCCTCTTCCACAGCACCTTTGAGGTGCACCTCATCATTTGGGAACCGCCGCCTTAGTGAGCTCCAACTTATATTGTGTATTGACTTCATAACCATTTCACACTAGTAAAATCCGTTCAGAATTGATATTCCTGCGAGTATAAAAAAGGCAATTAAATTTGAATTTTAAATTTGTAACAAATACGACAGACGTAATAGACAACGTGTTACCTATTGCATCTTTTAGAGGTATTAATATTCAGTCAGTCAGTTAATTGCTATACGTGATACGCACTTTGGCTACCTTGACTTAACTAACTGGGCAGAAGATTTTTCTGCAGTAGGTTGCCGTTACTTTCTTCGGTAGAATGATTGCCAACGGAGGCTATGGAGCCCAATCTGTCCTGCTATTAAACCCATAGCCGGAATGAGAAGAGACGGACTAATACCTTGTTATTTCTTCGGAAGTGCATACAGCAAATTCAACTGGAATTTGAACTCGGCTTTCCGATATCTTGTTGCGAGCCGATATCAAATGCATCGCAACGCAGCCCGCCCAAATCTGGACTCGTTCTCAGTGAAACACTAAATGCACATTTATACGTCCAGCGAATTCAATATGTACACAAATGTTTGTTCGAAAAACAAGGCTCGTCAAATATTTGTCTCTTCCATGACAACACAAGACCCATACAACAAGAATAAACTGGGAAACCATTCTTTGAAATCGGTTGATCCGAAACCATATTATACACATCAGCTTGCACCGATCAATTATTAAATTTATTAATAATTAATATGAGAATAAATAATAACAGTTTAATAAGATAATACTTTTTATTATAATAAAGACCGTCGCGTGCGTATATATATATATATATATATATATATATATATATATATATATATATATATATTAGAAAAAGAAATAGGGTTGTTTCAACGAGAGAAATTAGTATAGAATAAAAAGTGTGAGAGGCCGTGAATGTTTAATTTAAAGTGTATATTTATTGTTGTTTAAAAATGTTACATATGTTATGATTTTTAATTGTCTATAATAATATTTGTCATTATGTACACTTATCACCCGATGAGAAGAGCACGTAGCAGTTTCGAAACGCCAAATTTTTTGTGTAGTGATACTATGAATTTATAAACCATTGTAACAAGCATTGCAATATAATGCTCTACGTTGTATCGAGCACTCTTTCTAAAAGTGAATGCATGAACAGCAGGTAAAAAAACCTACGTGTTCTACAACTTTGTTACAATATATATATATATATATATATATATATATATATATATATATATATATATATAAACAGCGTCGGCTAAATTCGTGAGGAAGACTATAGCGAGGTAGCGTCAGCTCAGTCTATTCTCTTAATTGCGTGTTATTAAACTTTACTAACAGTGATGAAACCTCTTGCCAGGTGTTCATTTTTTAACAGTGCCTTATTATTTTAATTTTTTGAAATAATTTTATCTTTAGGTAGTAAAGAATATATATATTTAATCATTTCACCCCGAGCAAGGCGGAAATGCCACTGATGTGCAGGGGGCTACATAAATGTAAAAAGATTAATTAGAAAAGAGTGAGGAGTACAAACTAGTTAGAAAGGAACAATAGAAAGCTGAGAAAGCAGGTGCGATGACAGATACATAGGTAGAAAGAAAGGGAAGGTTATACGGGGGTGGGGAGAGAGCTAGAGTTCAGTGGTTAGTAGATGAGTATTGACTTTGCATTTAAATTTCTGGAGGTTGTAGCCCTCAGGAAAGCAAGAATACGGGAGCGAGTTCCACAGGCGGGAAGTGCGAGAGAGGAAGATGCAGGAGTAGAATTGTCGTCTGCATTTGGCTAACCTGACTGTGAATGGGTGGGACCCAGTTGTCAGTCTGGTTGCACGAGTAAACACCTGTTGAGGAGGCACCAGTGACTTAAGTTCATCTGAGCAGAAGCCATGAAAGTATTTATAGAACAGACAAAGGGAGGCCACATTTCGACGATAGGGAAGTGGCTGCAGTCGAGCCGCCAGATCAGTACCTATCACATTACAGACTCTCCTTTGGAGCCTGTCAAGAACACTGAGGAGAACGGCAGGGACACCTGACCATAAATGGCAGCAGTACTCCATGCACGGGCGGATGGTTGACTTGTATATATGCAGGATGGATTCAGGTGGAAAAAACCTCCTGGATCGACATAGTGACCCAACCTTTTTAGCAGTAGATTTTGCTATGGATTCAATATAGTGGTTCAATTTGAGGTCTGAGGACAGGGTCCATGTTTATGGGAGGCAGGAGAGGTTGCCTGTAATGGTTGACAGACAACAGCTTGGTCTTAGATGAATTGAAGTTGACAAGCCACTTCTTGCCCCAGTTCACCACAGAGTGTAGATCCCGTTCAAGGTCAGCAGCGAGATTATGTCTGTCCGCCACGACAGGTTTCTTACTGGTGCGGGAGTATATTGTAGTGTCATCTGCGTAGATGCCTACTTGGCACTTGATCTCATCTGGGAGGTCGTTGATGAAAATAAGGAAGAGCGTCGGGCCCAGGATAGAGCCCTGTGGGACACCAGCATTCGTGCTGTAGGACGAAGAGGCACGCCCATTCAGAACGACCTTCATTTGGCGGTTATTTAAGAAAGATTGGATTAGGTCAAGCAAGCGACCGGTTAATACCATAACCACGTAGTTTGCATAGGAGGCCAGAGTGCCAAACCCTGTCGAAAGCCTTGGAGATGTCCAGAGCAACCGCCTCGTCAGACTCATCAAGGGCCTGTAGCATGTACTCCGTTACGGTTGTTAGCAGGTCGGCCGTGGACCTGGCAAAGCGGAATCCATATTGCCTGTCGGAGAACAGTTTGTGGGCGGTGAGATGATGAACTATTTCAGCATTGATTATAGCCTCGAATACTTTCCCGAATATCGGTAGAAGGCTGATAGGGCGATAGTTGGATGGGTCCGAGGGTTTACCACAATTCTTAAATACAGGAACGACTGAAGAGAACTTCCAGCATGCAGGAAAGCAGGAAGCAGAAAGGCAGTAGTTAAATAGTTTAGAGAGGACAGGGGAAAGTTCAGGAGCACACCTCTTAAGGACTATCACCGGGATTCCATCGTCTCCACACTCCTTATGGGGGTCGAGTTTTGAAATTACTCTGGATACTACTGTCGGGGTAGTATATACGTCGTGCAGTTTGGCCTCAGTTCTAATAGAGAAGTCGGGTGGGTGTACTCCGGACGAGTCGAATGTGGAGTTAGATGAGAATCTGTGGGCAAAGCACTCAGCTTTGTCCGCAGATGACGTGAGAACCTCAAATCCATGGATTAAAGGAGGTATTGAGGATTTCCTATTGTTGAGCACTCGTTTACAAATCCTCCAATAGTCCTTGGAGCCGAACTTGCGGTCAGCTATGTGCTGTCGCATTCTCTCAGCAAACAACTGTTTGGCGTCATTTAGGGTTCTCTTGCACTCATTGCGAGCAGATGTGAACAGGCGCCTATTGTGATCAGTTGACTGTCTCCGGAATAGACGGAAGTAATGGTTCCTGTTGGCAATGGCGGCTGAGCAGGCCGGAGAGAACCACGGAGAGGAATGAGGTTTTAAGCAATACTTCCTGGTGGGTATGAAGGCATCAATGCCAGCTTTCACCCATGACGAGACCTCAGAGGCACAGTCATCAACTGATAGGTCGAACACTTTTCCCCAAGGGACGTCGCAGAGGAAATCGCGAAAGGCATCCCAGTCAGTTTTTGGTAGAGGTAGGAGGTCCTATAGGTAGGGGGCTCCTGGGGGAAGTGAGATTGGAAAGAAATACTAAGAGAGACTAGAGCGTGGTCGGAGTTGCCGAGAGGGCAAAGCTGCGAGACTTGACAGGCGTCAGGCGCAGAGGTGAAACATATATCTAGCAGTGAGGAATGACCCGAGGGAGTGCTTGGGAAGCGAGTGGAGAAGTCCACCACTTGCGTAAGGGATTGGGAAATAGCAAAGTTCATGGCGTGAATGTCCGCCGGATCAGTAACGGCGTTTTCAAGCCACTCAGAGTGATGGGCATTGAGGTCTCCAAATACAAATATGTGGACGAATGGGTGATAGGAAATAGCCTTATCTATGTCGTCAGCAATGCTATCTAGTAGGGAGTAGTCAGGAGAGGAGGGAGAACGGTAAAGAAAGAATAGGTAGCTAACCGAACTGAGGAGAGACAGGCGGAGACTTATGTATTGGTGGTCAGTAGATTCGAATGAAGTCACCCTAGCTATAGGGAGGTGTTCGCTGACATAGACACCCAGCCCATGCATGTGGACAGTGGAATCCTTCCTTAAAAGGGGAAGATAACCAGGGATGAAGAGGTCAAAGGGGGGAATAGCTGAGTTGAGGTTAGTTTCGCAGAGCGCAAGGATGTCAGGGGACTTTTCATGCAGGAACGCTTCTACACTAGGAAAGTTATTACGAATGCCCCGGATATTAGTGAAGGAAAGGTGAATGGGTTTAGGTGGTTTGGATTTAACTTGGTTTAGGGTCATTTCTGATTTGTTTAGTCATGATTCTGGTTGTAGAAAGGGACCTAGGGTAGAGGATACAGGCGGTCATTATCCACGATCTGTGCTGGGAGGGAAACTGGCTAGGGCTGCAACAAGGTGTGGCCTCGGGGTTGCCCACCGAAAGCGCTTGCAGGGACACCTATCCATGCGCGACATGGCACTACAAGAACCCCGATATTATACAACTGTTGATCAGAGCAGTCGGAAGCAGCAACCAGGAAACTGCCAACCCGGTACCCTCACAGTGATGAACCGTTGCCACCAACCGGCCAGATCGCAGGAAACTCACGGAAGCACCGATACCAAGGTCTGAAGAGAGAGAAGAGAAAGCCGAAAATCACATCTTAAACAGGAAACAAGGGGTAAGCCTCTACTCCAGTTCTGTAGACGTGGGAGGAGTATGGACCGGGCGATAGTGTGACCTATGTACTCCTATTTAAAAAAAACAAAACAAAAAAAAACACAAAACTTCCAAAAGTGGAGAGTTAACTAAGCTTTAATTTAGTTAAAGTTCAAATGAAGCATGAACGCAAAAAAGTGAGGGAAAAAAAAAACGAAAAATACAGATTTAAGAAATAATTCGTCACAGTTTAACACATGAAATTTGAATTAAGAAAGTTTCAATCTTCAATACTTGCTTTTCCCAAAAAACAACATCGAGTAAAACTGCTTGGTAAATTTGAATTCAAAGAACAGACCATAGCGGGGAGGGGTAACAAGTGGCTGCTGATACCTTGGCCAGGATAGCTTCGCATAACAGAATAAATAAATAAATAAAAATCCCAAACTTTTAAAATGAGTGTTTTCCTGATTTAGGTAACCAATTTATCAATCACACCATATATATAGTTATATACATAAATATTAGTCATCTACATACAAGCCTGTTTCGCTGTATCACAGCTCATCAGTGTGACTATATATTCACTTACTTGAAACTCGACCGATTTAGTGCCAGTCGGAGTTCCTACTCCCTAAGCCATAGGCGCATGAAATAAAATTTTACCGTGATATATATATATATATATATATATATATATATATATATATATATATATATATATATATATGCGGTACATACATACGCCAGCCACCGGGACAACACAATTCATGGCTGAAGAGTAACGCGTAAATCGCAGAAGTGGTAATTGTTTTGAAATTTTTCCTCTCTAGAAAGCTCGGTCGTAATGAGAGCATAATATATAAGTCATTCACATACAAACCTGTTTCATTGTATCACAGCTCATCAGTGGGGTTAGACATCCACTTGCTTCCAGCCAGAATCGAAACTCAACCGAATACACACACACACACACACACAGACAGACAGGCATATATATATATATATATATATATATATATATATATATATATATATATATAAACTTGTCGTTATACTCGTTTCGAAAAAAAAACCTGAGTACATACGCGGAAAGGAAAAAATGGTAATAAAAAAAGAACGAGCTAAGCACCCGAACATCAGTCAAAGTACGTAGCCCAAAGAAAATCCCGAGACGAGTAACCTAAAACAAAAGGCGCTCAATACACAAGTAGAGCAAACTAAGTAAATAATTAACCTAGAGAGCCAACGAACCTACCAAGGTTTCACCAAATTGGATCTTCAGGGAAATTTGGCCAACTTTTCCTGAAGATCCAATTTGGTGAAACATTGGTAGGTTCGTTGGCTCTCTAGGTTATATATATATATATATATATATATATATATATATATATATATATATATATATTGTGTGTGTGTAACTCTTTTCACAGTGAGCCCAAATAATATATTGATCGCAAGCAGAGAACGGAAGATCCACAGAAAAGGAGCATATATACTAGTCCAATTCTGGATTATTAGTCAGTATACTGCTCATCATTGTCCCAAGGTATCTATCTATCTATCTATCTATCTATCTATCTATCTATTTATCTATCTGTTGATGGCTGTTTTCACGATTATGTTTTCTTTAACGTACATAAAAAAGACATTCATGAATTGCAAATGCAATATTCAAAATTTATTGAATTGGGAGCAGGGAGTATTTTTATATTTTGACATTTACGTTCAAAGAGCCATGCATAAAATATCAGTCGGATAACGTTAACCGCTAGGCCAAGTTTGTTAATTTATTACAAGGGCACATCATATAGGAAAATAAAAATCAGATACAAAGTTCTGAACCCTTTGGGTACACGTGTGTATACACGTGTGTACACGTGTGTAGGTGAAATCAAATTGACACTTGATTCTAATTGGGGCAAGAAGTGATTTGTTTATTTTTATGCCTCTAAAAATGTAACTGATCTCTATTAATAATTTAAAGAATCTTTTTTGCCTTCCATCAGCATGGCTGATGCTAACCCACAAGAGGTCAACTTGTTTAACGTTCTTCGTCCAAAGTTTTCCATTGATATGAAATGGAATGACTATATTGAATCAATTGCTAATTCTGCTACTAATAAATAAAGTTATGGATCATCTAAAAGCTTTGGTAAATTGAACAACAAGTATATTGAAATCAAACCGTTCCTTATTTTCATCAAAGTTCTTCTTGATTCCACCAGTTACCAACTTGGCATGCATGATAATGACACGACTGTATACTCCTGTCTTAGTCGTAAGTCTAAAGTGTTTGATAAAATCAAATTGGTAGCTGATCTTGAAAATTAACTACAATCTGTTGTTAAATAGGGCAAGAAGTGACTTGTTAATTTTAACTCCTGTAAAAGCAAATTGCCCTCTATTAATCCTTTTGAAGAAACTTTCTTGTATTTCATCAGCATGGCTGATGCTAATCTCAGGAGAGCAACTCATTGTGTCTTTCTGAGCTCAAGTTTTCCACTGACATGTGGTATAAGTATATTGAATTAAACCATCCGTCCGTGCATGTAATACTGCTGCACATATACAAATCAACCATTCGTCCGTGCATGAAATACTGCTGTCATGTATGGTCAGGCACTCCCGCTGTTCATCTCAGTGTTTTCGACAGGCTCCAAATGAGAATCAGTAATGTGATCGGTACCGACTTGGCGGCTCGACTCCAACCACTTTCTCACCGACGAGATGTGGCTTCCCTCTGTCTGTTCTACAAATATTTTCATAGCTTCTGCTCCGACGAACTTAAGTCACTGGTGCCGCTGCCACAGGAGTTTACTCGTGCAACCAGACTGGCAACAAGGTCTCATCCATTTACAGTAAGATCAACCAAATGCAGACGACAATTCTACTCCATCTTTTCTCGCACTTCCTGCCTTTGGAACTCGTTTCCATATTCTTGCTCTCCTGACGGTTACAACCACCAGGAATTTAAATGCAATGTCAATACCCATCTATTAACCACTTGACTCTAGTTCTTTCTACATCACCCTGTATATATTTTCCTTTCTCTCTACCTTTGCAACTGTCATCACACCTGTATTCCCATCCTTCTCTTGTTCCTTTCTCTGAAACCACCTGTAACTGGTTCGTCTTTCTCTTTACTCTCTTCTTATCTACTCTTTTACTCTTATCTACCCCCCTGCGCATCAGTGGCGTTACCGCCTTGCTTGGGGTGAAACGATTAAAAAAAAGTCTGCTGCTAGGAATGTTGGGTCTCTATTTCATTCTAAATATTTTTCACACCAGTATCTATTGGCACATTAATAAGTATAGTCTTCATCTGTATTTCGAATATTGATGCCATATCTTTCCATCTGAAGTGGAACTTTGTCTGTGTGTGTGTGTGTGTGTGTGTGTGTGTGTGTCCGTTACCTATAGACTCCGAAAGGGCTGAACTGATTTTCTTGAAAATTTACACACTTATACTATAAACGTCTGTGAGTGTTCTTAGCTAGGTACCCCCGATAAATATCGAAAATCGATAATCGAAAAAATCGGGTTATAGTAGGAGTGGTCCGATTTTAATAAAATTTAATCCGATTTTAATCAAATTTGATACACTCATAGACAAAAACATAAGAAACGATATTCAGAAGTTTCAAGGTTGCAGTTCTTACAATAGTGCAAAAAATCGATAATATATATATATATATATATATATATATATATATATATATATATATAAAAGGCAAGATGTTTTTGTGTATGTCTGTTTTTCTGCCTGTATGTCCTTTATACAAATCCACAATTTTTATCCTATTCTCACCAAACTTCACACAAATATTCTTTTTAGGCTGAGTCTGAGCTCCAAGACCATGGATTAGTTTTAAAGCTTTCATTACACCCGGGCAACGTTGGGTTATACTGCTAGTCAGTTAATCTGTAACGCCTGACGATACTGAAAAGTTGGAACCATGGTAGCGTAATCGGCTGATCTTTCTAATTTGAATATTTAAAACTTCAAAATGTAAAATTTACGCTTTCTTTAAATATGCATTTGAAACACAACTGTTTGCTAGTGTAGTTTGACCCTGACCAATAATTGTTTAATAATTATGTATATAATTTACCGAAATGATGCATAGACGTATACAGAATGTGCGACGTAATAAGAGCTTGTAAACCGAATATAGTACAGCTACCCTTTCTCAAAAGTCCCATTTGTAAACCTGGTATTTTCAACCGCAAAAAAAGAGGGTTACATCAAATGTGAACTTTGAAATACTACCCACAATCTGAATTCAAATCTAACCTTAAGAGGGATGGGCTCCGTCAGGAACACTTATTGTTGGTATGATGCTCCGATGATCTAAATCGGACGTGATAACAATTGTAATTTTTTAGTAAAAAAAAGTTTTAGTTTTTTCCGGTTTTTAAAAAAGTTTTTTTTTCATCTTTTAAAAGTTAACAGTTTTAAAAGTTTTAAAAGTTTTAGTTTAAAAGTTTCAAAATTTTTAGCTTTTAAAAAAAGTTTTAGTTTTTCCCGGTTGTTTGGTTTTGTATTTTTGAGTGCCAATCCCACGTCATGAACGATGTTTAGTTTAATTCTCTTTCTGGTTGCATCTTCGCAGAGAGGAATTTTAGATACAAGAATTATTGATTCTCCTTCTTACAAAATGAAGGAATGCCGTTAGATGTTTTAAGCAGGAATTTGTCAAAGAAAGGAACAGACAAAAAGAATTTGGCTAGCTATATTACAGTGTAATTCGAATATCGCATCTTTAAAGATTTTTATTATCGTCTATATCCGATAAGATTGGTCGCCAGAGCCTGTTGTCAACAATTTCTTTCGGCTAGTAATTCAACAACGTATCCCGAAGCTTCAACAGATGGTTACTAATTCATTCTTTCAACGATGGTTCGATTTTCAACTGTTCTTTAAAATATTTCCACAAGCAGGTGAAATAAAGGAAAAGATAATTTTCTTTTTCAGTTCAGTGAATTCAAAATGAGAAATTTTCATTCAATACCACAACCCTATTGAGTAACTGCAATTGTATTGTTTTGAATCCCTGCCCAACGAGTTGCCGTTCATTCAAATGGTTGAACACGTTACACAAATTAAACAAAGAACAATAATTAATTCATGATTCAGAAAATTCTTCTTCTAAATCGGTTCCATGTTCTCGAAGGAAAGTAGCAACTTCCGTGGACATAATTGCCATCTTCTATCTACTTGATACCCATTCATCTTTTATCCTTTCTTCGACATTCCCTGTACTCTTTTAATTCTTTGTGTAACCCCCTTGCGCACCAGTGGCATTCCTACCTTGCTTAGAGCGAAATGATCATTAAAATAAAATAATAATAATTTTAACTCGACATAAAATATATTTTCCCTTCTACTCAACAAAATAGTCTGCAAATTCCACTTTCGGGATCGTCATCAGCTGCATCGCCGTGTTCTCTCTTTAATTCTGCCCACAACTTTTCGATGGATTCTTTCTTAAGAATTCTATTACTCAGTGTATTAAAATGACACCGAAAGTAATTATAATAAAAAATAACTGGAATTCTTCTTCTTCTATGTAACGTGACCCTTCAGGACGATGGTTTTCCCCTCCCCAATTCCCTCTCCTTTTCAACTTTGAATAAATTTTCTTTTAGTCATCTCTTTTAAAACTTGGTCCGCCATCCATTTACTTAAAATCACCAGGTAACTATGCGTTGCTTTCCTCTGTTCCGTTTGCCTTCTGTTCTGTGAGTATCAAATTTTCTAAGCCCTTTTTCCTGATTATGTGCCCTAGAAATTTTGACTGTCATTTCCTGATATTTCTAGAATTATTTTTACAATGATATTCACCCTGGGGTAAATACAATTTATAAAAAATAAGGCTTTCAAATTAAATATTACTGTATTCAAATTAAATAACAGCGCTTTCAAATGAAAAAGAACACAAGACATTTAATTTAAAAACTAAGAACTGAATTTAAAGAGTGAATTTACAGTTCACTAATTCTATTTTAATTATGCAATTATTACGTACTTACCATATAGTTTGACAGTACATGTTTGCTTCTCCTGGTATTCATCTGAACTTTTTTCTTTGGCAATTGTGAATTTAATTTAGACGATGAATTTAATGAATGGCTTAGAATTTAATTTGAATCTGGTTCGAAACTGAATGATGCAAAATTTCGATCTCGAACACACCAGAAATCGGAACCAAAACAAACGCCAGTGTCAAGTTTACGGACATTTTATATTAGCAATGAAATCGGATACGAAGATTTGCATTGATCTGATATTAGCACAGGATGTTTTGAATTTGGAGTTTAGAAATGATGCAAAAAGGGTACCCCGTGCTAACTATAGAATTTAGCACGTGTTTCATAATTCTTTGTGCCTCAGTATGGCCGCAATTACCATTCTGTCCTTATCTATCTATCTATCTATCTATCTATCTATCTATCTATCTATCTATCTATCTATCTATTTTCAGACCTATCTATCAACACTATTCAGGATCTATCTATCTATCTATCTATCTATCTATCTATCTATCTATCTATCTATCTATTTTCTATTTTCAGACCTATCTATCAACACTATTCAGAATCTATCTATCTATCTATCTATCTATCTATCTATCTATCTATCTATCTATTTTCAGACCTATCTATCAACACTATTCAGAATCTATCTATCTATCTATCTATCTATCTATCTATCTATCTATCTATCACTGTTCAGACCTATCTATCAACACTATTCAGACTATCTATCTATCTATCTATCTATCTATCTATCTATCTATCTATCTATCTATCTATCGCCACACTGATGAGCTGTAACACAATATGATTGAACTATTTAGAGAGGAAAATTGTAAAATACCACTTCTGCGATTTACGTATTACGCTTCAGTTCTCTGAATTGAATTCTCCCGGCGGCTGGCGTGTGTTTACAACGCACATATATAACACACTCAAATTAATTCCTCTCTCTCAACCGATAGCATAGTAGACACTCCACCTTAAATCGGTCGAATTTCGATCCCGGTTGTAAGCAAGTGGATGTCTAGCCAAACAGATTAACTGTGATACAGCGAAACAGGTTTTTATTGTTGGATGACAAATATATATATATATATATATATATATATATATATATAATCTTTCAATGTTAAGACCTATGTATCAGCACTATTCAAACTTATCTATCTATCTATCTATCTATCTATCTATCTATTTTCAGACCTATCTATCAACACTATTCAGAATCTATCTATCTGTCTATCTATCTATCTATCTATCTATCTATCTATCTATCTATCAACGCTATTCAGACTTATCTATCTATCTATCTATCTATCTATCTATCTATCTATCTATTTTCTAGACCTATCTATCAACACTATTCAGAATCTATCTATCTATCTATCTATCTATCTATCTATCTATCTATCTATCTATCTATCTCAATTTGCTCATATCTATCTATCTATCTATCTATCTATCTATCTATCTATCTATCTATCTATCTATCTCAATTTGCTCATATCTATCTATCTATCTATCTATCTATCTATCTATCTATCTATCTATCTATCTCAATTTGCTCATATCTATCTATCTATCTATCTATCTATCTATCTATCTATCTATCTATCTATCTATCTATATGTTCGTTTTATTTTAAATTAAATCATTTTCTTTTTCACTTTTCTTTCTTTATCACCCATTTTTAATACTATTTTTGCCTCATTTCTGTATTTTTATCAAACAAGCGACACAAGACAAATTCTGTAAAGCCGAATTCCTGTCAAATGAGTTTGAAGAGGTCTTTTTTCTATTTTCATTTCTTCCTTGATCCCTTTTTTCATTTAACTTTTTTCTCATGTTACTCCTTTTTCTATTTCCCTTCTTTTTCAATTAACCAATTTAAAAAAAAAATGTAGGCGTAGCATTTTTCTTTCTTTCTTCCTTTCGAATTTTAATAAAACTCGTCATGTGATTTTATTTCTCCTTTTTTTGACCATCTTCATTTTTGCTTAACTTCTTTTGGGATTTTCCCATATCATTTTTTCTTTCTTTCTTCATTTCATTTTCTCTTATTTATTCCTTATGATTTTCTATTTTCATATAATTTTATCGCTTCTTTCTTTCTTTCTTTCTTTCTTTCTTTCTTATTCATCTACTTGTTTTTTTAATTTCATCTTATTTCACGGTTTCTTTTTTTCTTTCTTTCTCCATTCGTTTTTTATTTTCATCTTATTTTTTCTTTCTTTCTTTCTTTCTTTTTTCTTTTTTCTTTCTTTCTTTCTTTCTTTCTTATTCATTTACTTGTTTTTTATTTTCATCTTATTTCACAGTTTGTTTGTTTGTTTGTTTTTTCTTTCTTTCTGTCTGTCTTTCTTATTCATCGTATTGTTTTTTCTGTTTTCATTTTCTTTTAACACTTCTTTTTCTTTCTTTCTTTCTTTCTTTCTTTCTCCATTTGTTTTTATTTTCATTTTCTTTCTTTCTTTCTTTCTTTCTTTCTTTCTTTCTTTCCAAAAAGTCCAGAAGGCTTTCTTCATTTCATTATTCAGTCTTTTCTTTTTTGATCTTTCTTTTCTTTCTTTCTTTCTTCATTTTCTTTTTAACTCTCAAATTTTAACTTTTTCTTTATTTTTGACTTTTCTCTTATTTATAGCTTCTTTCTTTCTTCCTCCTACCACCTTATTTTTTCTTTATTTCTTCAGCTTCAACTCTGCAAGTGCTTTTAGAAAACCAACAAGCAGCTGTGATCGAATGCGTAATGACAAACCTGAATATTATTATTACTATTTTTATTATTATTATTATTACCTTTTTCGAACGTTATACAATTAAAAATTCATCGTTAATAAATATTACTAATTAATGTTTTTCATTGAAATTTTCTACAAGCACTCTGCAGGCTATATATATATATATATATATCCTTCATAGGCAAGAGAATGTGCCATATTCTTGTCGTTACTGTAGTCAGATTCTTGTGTTCAGTGGGCAAAACAGTTGTGATTAAATGTTTATGCCACAACCTTGCATTATTTTCTTTTCTTAATTTTTGCTTATACGGAAGTCACACTTAAAAGCGACTAACATAAACATGTTTAATGATAAGTGATAGAGATGTGGTTTTACAGACTGATACTGTGAATACCATCGTTGTCAATTTCTAATTTTTGACGCGTATTTTTCATACACATGAAGACGGGCGACACCGAAACCTGAGAGGTTAGTAGAAAAAATTATAAAATAAATAATATAACAGGGAGAAAGAAAAAAAAATGAAGCCAAAACAAACTACTAACTTGATGATAATTGTTGAAATTCGGAGGAAAGTGGATTGAAAAGTTGAGAAGAAAATTAAAAACGAAAGGCGTTGAAACATTATGTTTTAAAATAACAAAATGAAATCTCGAATAGCTCCAAGGAGAATCGAACCCAAATTTAACTATAGTGAATTCAGTAAAATTGAGCAAAACCAAGACTACTAGTCTTTCCCTACATTCTGCCGAAAAAAAAAGCGACAATTAATGTACACTCGAAATTGAAATTGAAAACCGAATGTTGTCGACAAAAAAAAAAAAAAAAAGACACAAGTAATCACAGCAATAACATCTAAAATTGTTCTAGACAAAGAGCCAGGAAAAAAACATCTGATTTGACTCGGCCACCCAGAAGAAAACTATCCCTAGAAAAATAGAGAATACAGCTTAAGAATGGGGGCGGGTTCATTCATTCTAATTTCTGTGACATTCGTCAAAAGTTTTATTGTAAGTTACGAAGAAAAATGGATTACTATCTCTGGTGTGATAATAAGCGACCAGCTGTGAGGACCTTGTGGATCGATAAATCACGTAAAAACAACCAACGTGAAATAAGCTGATAAAGGAATATTAATGACTGCAAATCAACTTTTCGCCAACGCATACTAAAAGTTTAGATTCGTCACAAAGACAGTATACCCTCGGAGTGGGCTGAAGTTGGATACTGAGAAAATAAGAGAAGAGAGATTAGCACCGCCTATATGGGGTGATGGAATGAGATGAGACGTGAAGTTATGGGTCGGCTTGATTCCACTGACCACTTTCGAAAGAGGGCCGGACGATCCCTAAATTTGGAAACTTACTAAAGTAAACATATTTTGAAAATATGCGATTGTAGAAAAAGGTTCACGTTAAGGGCAGAAGACAACTGAATTCCAAGTCATCGTCAATTGCCCACATGCCAGATGAATTGAATGTTTAGATAAAGTGAATAGTCCCAACATTACTGTTACTCGAGTTCACATAGTTCGCCGAGATCATCTGACAAAGACATTGTCTCGGCCTTGAAGACCAGAACTTAGAAATTTAAATTACTACTAACACAGGCTGTAAACTCTATAAGGGATCCCAATGTCATTTGATCATAACAGTATGTGGGAAGTGTTAAAACCGCCGTATACAATAAATCATATATAGGTTGTTCCATTAAGACGGATCTAAGTTAGCAGTAAATAAAACAGTGTTATTAGTAAAATTTTATTAATTTCAATATTGGATCATATTAATTGAATATTATGGATGTCAAAGATTTGTGGTGTCAACAGGACAGTTCCACATTCCACTCAATCAATGCAACAATGGCTATATTGAATGTGAAGTCCCCATCTCGAATCATCTCTCGAAACAGTGATGTCAATTGGTCACCACAATCATGCGACTTGACGCCTTTAAATTTCTTCCTTTGGAGTCATCTCAAAAGTAAGGCCTATGCCAACAATTCAACATTTCGGCAACTTAAGGATGAGTTAATAAGGCATATTGGTAAGTTGAAGAAGCAACTATGCAGTGGCGTCATCAAAAATGTAACCATCGAGTAGAAGTTTGCCACCGAAGCCTTGGCAGATAATTAGGAAATAATTTTTTTCACACAAAATTGCCATGAGTGAAATAACATGATACAATAGTGAAGTTAATAAAATTTTATTAATAACACTTTTATATTTACTGCTAACTTCGTTCCGTTTTAATGGAACGCCCTATATAAACCAAAAGGTTGATACATTTTTAACTCGAGCTGATTCTTTATTCCAAAGAATTCCTTTTTGTGTCGCTCTTCGACGTTGACTTATTCTCCACATCAGTTAACTTCATCATCGATTTTTTCACCCTCTTAGATTAAAAATACAATGTGAGAGATGTGAAAGATCGTGAAATGCCAACTAGATTGAGTAGAACCGTGCTTATCAACACGATACCAGCGACAAATCAGCAACACGTTAATGAGTGAGGAGTCAGCTGGATGGTAACCACGGTGGTCTGAAGGAACCTGAAAACTCACGCAGCGAGGGACAGGTATACCGAAGAGAGATGAAACAGCAGAAATGCGGTTCTACAGTAGGATGTTGAGAATGCCATGACCCGAACACTTAAGCAAAGAAAGCGTTTTAAGGAAAATGGTGGTAAAAAGTACACTGATATTTATAATCAGAAAGTGACAGTAGAAGTTTCTAGGATACATAACGAGAAAAGAGGGCTCGTAAAATATAACACTCACAGGAACATATTGACAACAGGGGACAAATGTAAACAGCGTGTAACCTACCTAATGTTTAGAGCTATAAGAGATAAGAAGTAGTGGGGTGACATTAAGAGTAATCTAACTAATCAGTGAAAGTTGTGGAGAGCCATGATTGCCCATTTCCTGAAGGGACATGGCACATAAAAGAAGAATACAAGTTACCTTCAAATATGCGTCTTTGTGTCATACGAAGTGTGGATAATAAATATTTGTTAAGCTTAGTTTAATCTGCTACACGCTTATAAAATGTTTATCCAGTGAGATACAAGTTCACTGCAATAATCATGGCGTTTTAGACTAACTTCTTTGCCATTACTTCTATGGGGAACGATTCATATTATTTGCCGTATTTTTCTAATTATTAAACTTGGCTTATTTTAGCACATGCCAAAACTATGTCTGGTTATTCGTGTTAAAGTATGCCCGTCTCCTAGGGTGGCTAGTTAATCCCTGTCTCAGACTTATACTCAGACACATTTTTGTTTCTTGGACACTCACAGAGACAAGATGCTGTGTTTTATACTGCAACTATGCCGAACGGTTCTTCGTTATAGTTTCAAGAAAAGAGCATATCTGAACTAGGCCAGTATGCACGTTTTCTCATCTTTGTTATTACACCTATTCGGCGCTTTTGCTCTCTGGGCTTTTTCAGGCGTCTGTCGAAGCAAGTAACCTTCAGTGAATTTCAAACTTGACACTTTATTTAACCTACGGGGGCAGATTGTTCTCGTTCCGCTCTCTTAGTCTAGGGATATCACTGGTCCCATTTTTTTCATATTTCTCAGTTATTGCCAGTTTAGTTTCCACTGTTTCTGAGTCCGCACTACCCGGCCAAGAGATTCCAGAACCAATGATCCAATCCTCTAAGCTGCTATCCCGTGAGATCGACAGGCACCTGAAGAGGGGCGTAGGCCAGTCAGTTAAGTCCCATACGTGATACACGCTTGGGCGATCATGTCTTGAAAGAGACATAACTGACTAGGCAGAAGATTATCCCGCAGCAGGTTGCCATTACTTTCTGCGGTAGACTGATTGCCAACCAATGCTATAGAACCCAATCTACCCTGCTATTGAACCCATAGCTGGAGGTATTTGCGCGTAAGTGAATGCAACGAATTGAACGGGAATTCGAACTTGGCACTCTGATTTACCTTCCCAAACACCACAACGCACATTCAGGTACAACGGCCAAAATATTGTAGCAACAAAGATAAGGATGTTAGTCTAATTGTAAATAATGCAAACAATGATAACGCCTCACCTTAAAAAGTTTACACACACACACGAGATAAAAATATTTTAAGGTATGCTATATTTATGAGTTAAAGGGCTCAATATCTGGAATAGGGGTATCTAAATATGAAAATGCACTTTGAGGTCAACGCCTAGCGGCCACAGTTTATTTCATACTTAAACTCAACCTTTAGGCCTTGAGGATTTCGTGTAAGCATAAAGTAAGCATAAAACAAATTTTCAACGCTGGATGTTGACCTCAATATATATATATATATATATATATATCAGCATGCGGGGTGGGTATAGAAGAATCCAAAGGAGTATCCTGTACATAGGGTTTTAGGATAACTCTCTAAGAGAGCTCTAAATATATATGTATATAAATATATATGTATAGAAAATATAAGAAAAATTAAGGCAGACAGGCTATTTCATGGTAAATCGGAAGTATGGGTCTATTTCAGGCGAACCATCATCAGCTTCCGTCTTTATTGTACATTCGTGTAAAATCTTTTGTACAATAAAGACGGAAGCTGATGATGGTTTGCCTGAAATAGGCCTATACTTCCGAGTTACCATGAAATAACGTGTCTGCCTTAATTTTTCTTATTTATATATATATATATATATATATATATATATATATATATATATATATGTACTACCAGCCATAATTATTAGGCCACCCCAGTTTTTTAAAAGAAATTATGTATTTCATACTATTTTTAGTATTTATTGCTAAGTGGATAATTCTAAATGAAAATAGAATGTTTTTTTTTAATATTGCACAATAACATGTGCATCAAATGAACTGTTCTGGTGTCCAGTTTTTGTGATCTCTTTCACATACTAGTCTCTTCTTCTTATTGGCTGGCCAAAGCAAAGGCTTCCTGGCTGTCTTGTAAAATTTTGCGAATTAATAATAACAAAAGAAGCATTCTCTTTTCATTTAGAATTATCCTCTTGTTAATAAATACTAAAAATAGTATGAAAATTACAATAATTAGTCATCCGCAGACAGATCTGTTTCGCTGTATCACAGCTCATCAGTACAGTTAGACATCAGATTGCTTTTACCCAGGATTAAA
The DNA here is from genome assembly GCA_037127315.1 of Ascarosepion bandense. Lineage (NCBI taxonomy): Eukaryota > Metazoa > Mollusca > Cephalopoda > Sepiida > Sepiidae > Ascarosepion > Ascarosepion bandense. Next base: position 1,471,381 of record JBBBDQ010001558.1, on the reverse strand, counting down.
ACCCAACTGAATTGGCGTCAGTTGGTGATTCTACCTCTGAGCTAGAGGTAGGAGGCAAACTTTTAGCTTATGATGTATCATACGCCAGTAGTTAAAGCGCTCTAATTCATTACTGAATGAGCGATGCGTAGATGCTAGAGTAACTACTGTTTTTTCAAAGTCTACCATTCTTCCAGAGTGCTCAAGCATGGTGTGAGAGCGTAAATAAAACTACAGGACAGAGGTAGGAATATACAGAACAAATTGCACAGAATGTCCAGTAGTGTACATCGGTGAAACATACAGAAACTTGAAAAGATACTATATGAACACCGCAGAAATATGTTGCTTAATAACATTTTAAACACCTTGGTAAGAAATCTGACAACAATTTCGACTGAATAAAGAAGCGAAAAAGACTCACTAAGAATAAAATGTTTTAAGAGCACTAATCTCACAATTCTCGACAACAAACCTAGAACCAGACTTGATCTCACTGCGGATAGAAAATCAATAGCATTACAATACGTTATACGAACTAATAGAGAAGCAAATAAAAGATCAACTCGAAGTGGGCTGATTTAAAATCCAACTGACATCAACAGCTCAAACATAAAAAGAAAAAAGAAATAAAGAGTAAACGATTTTGGGTCTCTGGTCGTCAGATTTAATAAGGTGATTGCCTCTCTTATGCTAAAAGATCCCAACCCATTTTCCACACACGCGATTTTGTCTTTTATTCCGACTTGAAGAATCCGAACTCAACACACGTCGGCGAAACACGTCGTTCATAAACTTTTCCACTTTGTTTCGTCATCTCCACTCTATTCTCGATACTATTATACATTCTGCAAACGCACACTTATATGTATATGTGTATATATGTGTGCGGGCGTGTGTATGTTAAAATATTACTGATAGAAAAGAATGGCCGAAGAGGGAAAGAAACAAAAAAAATGGAAGACAAGAAAGGGACAAAGATATGTATTCCATCTCCTCAAATCAAAGAAAATTGTATTGAAAGCCCATTGACAAGAAGATCAGAAGGCTAGAAGCCAAAAAGGAAAAAGGCATGGCTTTCTTTTGCCATCTTCTCGGGGCTTTGTGATTTAATGCAATTCATTCACAATGGCTTCCAAGGAAATGATGTGCTTCGCCGCTCAGCGCGAAGAAATGTTTTTTCTTCACATTCCCTTCCTCGTGATATCATTTTGATCTCTATAAGCTTCGGACTGGATTGGAATGACATCGAGTAATGAAAAATGGACAGGAGACAAGGCCAGCGATGTGAGCGTACACATCCAATGTAGCCGGCGTTCGCCTACCGTTTTGCATGGAATTCTATATTATCCCCGCTTAAGATGATGCATTATTTTGCTTTGTGAGCATCTACATGACAACTTCGAATCGGGGTAGACGCAAATTGCTATGCATAGAATTGAGGATGTTCCAGAATGGGGCAGCCAAGCTGCTGCTTTGGCGTCATATTTTCCCCACCCCAATGCCAACAGCCTGTGAAAAGATTCAATGTTCATTATCTATCTATCTATCTATCTATCTATCTATCTATCTATCTATCATATTTGAATCAATAAACCTGATGAATATATATATATATATATATATATATATATATATATATATAGATTGTTTAATACTTAGTTTTTGGTCCTAATAGGGTTAGACCAGTACACATTTGTATTAAAAGGTGTTCTATACAATTATATTGTAGAACTTTTGAATATTTTTTATTTTCAAACGAGTTATTTCGTTACCCAGGTTTCTAACACGAGTGGTGTCTTCAGGCGATTTTTAATAACTGATTTTACCTTTTACCGTTTTTCTTTTTAAGATCGCTCTTGGAATGGTGTTTTGTTTAAACGTTCACGTGGTAGAGAATTTATGAACTCGCATTGTTTAAATTCAAACGAATTATGGCGTTTTCATCCATGGTTGTATGAACCTAAGAGGTATTACTTAGTGTGGGTGCATTTTGTCATAATTTCTGTTCTTTCATTTAACAGTTCATCTTTATTTAGGTATGTCATAATTTCTAATTTTTCTTCTTGGCACAGTCTACATATTTGCCCACCGTTGTAAGGCTTGGCTGTTTTTACAATGCTCCACGTTATGTTTGGATCTTTTTCATATTTTGATTTCAATTTCCAGACGTGGTTAGCCAATTTTGTATTGTTTTTTTTAATTTTTTAATTTTAAATGTAGATCTGTGGTTGAACCATCTGGTCTTAAAGGTGTACACACACACACACACACACACACACACACACACACACACACACACACACACACACACACACACACACACATATATATATATTTGTTTTTTAATGATTTATATACATTGCGACACGATAATGTCTGTTTCGAGATTTCTACCTCGTCATCAGGCAATGTTAGATCATTGTTGTCAAAATGATTTTCATTTAAATATAAGAAACAATACGTTTGTAATTTATAGATGTGGGAAGACATAAAAATTTATGCGCGTGTTCAATTTAACTAATCAGATTAGAGATTCACTTTAAATTTGAAAAAAAAAGTTTATATTTTTGGGGAAAACATGATTTCTTTTTTCAATCTTAACGGCCAAAGTGTCAAATTAATGTTTAAAACCCCTGTCTAGACCCTATTTCTGTTGGTGTATGAATTATTATGCTGTATATTTATTGTATTGAGCACTTTTATGAAAAGAGAAAGTAAATGCCGGAGAATGAGTGAATCCAACGAATCCAACCGGAATTGGAACTCGGCTATCTGATTAACAAATCCGTGTCATTATCCATTACACCACCTGAAAATCAAAGTACTGATCAGGTTCGATGTACGATCACCGATATTAACTTTGGTGATCTTACGGGAACTAGTGGTTCAATTGATATGGTCGTAAGGATTGCTTTCAGTCTATCTGTGTCGAAGGGAAACACTTAAACAGTTTTTATACCGCTTATAACTTTAACACTGCAAGGGATTACCTCTCACAATTCCCCGTAGGCAGTCCCTTTCACACACACACACACACACACACACTCTCTCACACACACACACACACACACACACACACACACACACACACACACACACACACACACACACACACACACACACACACACAGAGAGTAAAAAAGTCAACCTAACACCAATAAAAAGTGCATAAATTATTTGTTTAACTTAATATAAAAATAACCAAAATGAGAAAATCTGCTGATACGTCCTGAGAGTGGACCGATCGATTGTAAAATGATTCATCTACAAAACTAGAATTTTGTTTTGTTTCTTTTTATTCATATCACCTCGAGCAAGGCGGTAACGCCACTGATGTGCAGGGGGCTACATAAGAGTAAAAAGATTAGATAGAAGAGAGTGAAGAGAAGGACGAACCAGTTAGAAAGGAGCAAGAGAAGGAAGGGAATACAGGTGTGATGACAGTTGCAGAGGTGGAGAGAAAAGAAAGGATATACAGGGTGGTGAAGAAAGAACTCGGGTTAAGTGGTTAAGAGATGAGTATTGACCTTGCATTTAAATTCCTGGAGGTTGTAGCCGTCCGGAAAGCAAGAATATGGAAGCGAGTTCCACAGGCGGGAAGTGCGAGAAAAGAAGCTGAAGGAGTAGAATTGTCATTTGCATTTGGTTGATCTAACTGTGAATGGGTGAGACCGAGTTGCTAGTCTGGTTGCATGAGTAAACACCTGTTGCAGAGACACCAGTGACTTAAGTTGGTTGGAGCAGAAGCCATGAAAGTAGTTATAGAACAGACAAAGGGAGGCCACATACCGTCGGTGGGAAAGTGGTTAGAGTCGAGCCGCCATCACTGATTCTCCTTTGGAGCCTGTTGGTGTGGAATATCACATCAATCAGCTAAGTTACAAATTTTATATTTGTATTAATCCTATTAATGATCTGCCTTTGATATTGATCACTTTATTGCAAAGACTGCTTGCCTTAAATGCCTTTACTTTCAGACTTCGAATGATTGACAGCATTTCTGGCTTCTCCTTATCATTCTTATTGATATTACATACCTATTTATAAAATATTAATAGATCTACCGGCCTGAATTTTCAAGAAATCTTATTAAAGAAAAAATTACTGCTAGAAAACTTTTTTTAATAAGATTTCTCGAACATTTAAGCCGAGAGTCGAAAATAAATAAATGTACTGTCTATTAAATAAAGGAAGCGTGGACTAAAGTACGACTATTCAATAAAAATAACGTTTAATATATATATATATATATTATTTTAGACATTATTTTTAGCGAGAATATCAAGTTATTATACTTTGTATTGAACATTGTTTTCAAAAGTAAATGCATGAACAGTAGGTTTTTAATGTATCTGTTCTTTCACTTCCATATAATATAAATATATATATATATATATATATATATATATCTATGTGTGTGTGTGTGTGTGTGTGTGTGTGTGTGTGTGTGTGTGTGTAAATGCCGAATTCTAAAAACGTTGTATAGCTATTTTAACTAGAAAAATCTCGCTTCTTCAACAACGATCCAAAGCAAAAAAGTTACTAATTCCAATATGGTACAAAAATTCACATACCGGAAGGAGCACAAAAACATATCCATACACAGGAAGTTAAAAAAATGGGTGGGCAATTAGGAAAGAAAAATTATTTTTTAAATTTGTCGTCCAGACATAAAAAAAACAAAAACATATATGACTCTATTCATCATAAAACCATTATTAGTCTGAAGAGGTCATTTCTAGGTACGACACACGTAATATTGTTTTTTTTTTTCCAATTTTCATTCAATTATCTATTACAAATTTAAATTTAGTACTACCTACCGCTAGTCGGGTCATCGGCAACTGCTTTTCTGGTGTGGAGGGTGCTTAGAAACTCATCAGGATAAAAAAAATAAATAAATAAAACCGATCAAAAGAGTAGATGCCTTGCATTGGTAATTTGAATATTGTCTTTGCAGACGCGTTGCCATTTGATTCTATTACGAATCCGATTTTCTAATAGGCTAGGAAAGATATCGCTCGTCTTCAGGAAGGCCCCCGATCTGGATCCCCGAATCGCCTTATGTCAGTTCAGTGAGAAAATATGCCACTGATGTCGATGTCGATTCCCATGCATGCAAATAGAGTTAGGTCAGCTACCATATCGCACAATGAGGTAGACTAGACTCCATAGCCTTGTATGGATCCAGTGAGATGACGGCATAGTGTCGCTAACCGGAGCTCTTCCGAGCCTGGATCAACGATAAGATCGAACAGTCGACGATCAGATGAAATCAATGGCCCATGAGCAACGCTAGCCCTTAAGTTGGAGAACATCAATTATTATTTTCATGGAAATGGATAGGGTCTACAAGGTCCGTTTTGCACGCTAGGCATAAATGAATGCATGTATGGCCTTCAGTCCAGTCATATAGAGGGAACTTGTCATGTGCTTGCGTGAACAACAACCTTACGACCACACCGGGTCATGAGACTGATGATGGTAATGTTGATTTCGTTGTTATACTAAATTGGTTGCTTCTTTTTCTTAACAGCCCAGTTTTTGATGTCACGACCCATCGGATGAGAAACACTAGCCCGTAACTCCCTGCGCTTGAAATATCTTTATTTATTTCTAAATTCTTACGTCTAAGAGACATTATAAAGTACTTTTTTATTCCATACTTCTGGTGCCAATGCATTTTTACAATGGCATTCAGTGGATAATATTTTATGGCTTCGGCGTCACAACTAATCAGCTTCGATAAGAATCGCTTCATTGTCCTGAATAAGTGAGTCATCGGATATGACATATGTCCGTGTATTTTCCGAGACAAATGTTAAGGTCTTCTGAATTATTCACTTACATTTGACAAAAAATTTCGTTCATTCTTTCGGCTTTTGCATATTTTTCCTTTTGATTTTTCATATTTTGATTCTTTTTTGGTTGATTGTAAAAATAATTCTTCCTGTTTTACTTCAATATTTTTTATTTTCTCTCTATTTTTATTCAGTTTCGGATTTTCCATTTCTATCTTTCTAATTTGCGTTTTTTTTTTCATTAATTTTCCATAAAAAAACATTATTAAACATTCTTTCTTTCTTTCTTCAATTTTTTGTCTGTCCGTGATTTTCATTCATTCTTTATTCAGTATTTTCTTTTTGATTTCCTCGTATTCTTTCTTTCTTTCTTTCTTTCAGTTTTTTTCCTTTTTTTCCTTTTTTATTCACTGTTTCCTCTCTGATACTCTTTGTTTTTTCTTTCTGTCTGTCGGCTGCCTGCCTGTCCACCATTTTTTTCTTCATCTTGTATTTCCTCATTCGATTTTATCGTATTCTTTAATTTTTTTCTTTGTTTCTTACTGTTTTTCTGTCTGTCCATCTTTTCTGTTATTTTCTTTTATCCAGCAATTCTTCCTTCGATTTCGTCATATCCTTTTTTTCTTTCATTCTTTCTTTCTTTCTTTCTTTCTTTCTTTCTTTCTTTCTTTCTGCCTGCCTGCCTGCCTTCCTGCCTGTATGTCCATCTTTTACTTTATTTTCTTTCTTTATTCAGTATTTTCTCATTCGATTTACTCGTTTTCATTTTTCATTTTTCATTCATTTATATTTTATTCTTTTTTGAAAATTCAAATATTTCTTTATTCCTAACAATTCTTCAATTTCCTTCTTTTTTCTTACTTTCTTCAACATTTCTTTTACGTTTCCTTCGATTTCTTTCCTCTTTACTTCTTTCTTCATTTATTTATTTTCTTTATTTTTAAACCGGTTTTTTCTTTATTTAAAAAATCTTTTCATGCCTGAAATATTCACTCTCTGTCTTTCTTTATTCGATACTTTTCTCGTTTGTTCCCCTAATTAAACTTTTACCTTTTGATTATTTCTCGTAATATTTCTCCCTCTCATTTTTCTTTGTACATTATTTGATATCTTCCTTTATTTTTTCGTCCTTTCTTATTTTCTCATATTTCTTTCTAGAAAGGCTTGTACTTAACTCTTCTTCCAAGTGAGTCGAGCACCCACATCACATTTCCACTTCGCAAACCCACATTCAAACAAATATTTTTCTCCTATAAAAAATTATATAATATTCCTTTGGTATATACCTAGCTGGACTTTGTACAGACATCAGAATTTTATAAACGAATCCACCAGATTAGCTCATGAATGGCCAATAAGTCAGTTCTTTCTCTGTTGGTTTAAATCAAAGCGACAGTCGCAGTAGATTGTGGGTAAGTCTAGCAACGGAACTGTAAAGCAAACAAGTTTTTTTTTGTCAAATCAGCCCCACCTTTCATTAATATTTTTATTTTTACCTTGACAGTTTATAAAAAAGATGGTCTCTGAAGTTTAAGTGGATTTGTGGCTTGCAATCATCATCATATTTTTTCCATTAAAAGATTATATTCGACCAAACATTAAAGTTCTACGCAAGGCAAAAAAGAAAAAAGGTTTCTATATACTATTATACTTTTCTTATAGAAATAAAGGTAAATGCCACTTTTTGCAGTTCATTTTATTTAGTTTTTCATCAGTGGCCATGATAAGGTAAATCATCATCATCATCATCATCATCATCATCATCTTCTTCTTCTTCTTCTTCTTCTTCTTCTATGTGCCGTGTCCTTTCAGGATGTTGGCGATCATGGTACGTCACAATTTCCTATCCTTTGTAGCTCTTAGTAGCTCTTTTTGTTATATCTTCTAGACACTGTTCCGCCATTAATTTCCCCAAGCTCGCTAGGCAACTCATACGTTATTTTCCTCTGTCCCTATTACCGTCAATCTGTCCTGTGGGTATCAACTTTCACAACCCCTGTTTCTCATTATGTAACTTAGAAATGTCACATGTCTCTTTCTGTATAAGCGTCCTTTTTGTTATTATTTTCTCTAAAACTTTGTCATTGCTCACATATTTGGTAAATGGTATTCTCAGATATATAAAACTAGTAGTATAGTCCGGCGTTGCTCGGGTGCAATGAGAGCTTTAAAACTAATTCATGGTTCCTGGAGCTCAGACTCAGCCTAAAGAATATTTGTGTGAAGTTTGGTGAGAATCGGATAAAAATTGTAGATTTGTATAAAGGACATACAGACAGATAAACAGACACACACAAACATCTTGCCTTATATATATATATATATATATATATATATATTACCGATTTTCTGCACTATTGTAAGAACTGCAACCTTGAAACTTCCGAATATTGTTTCTTATGTCTTTGTCTATGAGTGTACCAAATTTGATTAAAATCGGATCACTTCTTCTATAACCCGATTTTTTCGATTATCGATTTTCGATATCTATCGGGGGTACCTCGACACAAAACCTAGCTAGGAACACTCGCAGATGCTTATAGTACAACAGTGTAAAGTTTCAAGAAAATCGGTTCAGCCGTTTCAGCGTCTATAGGTAACGGACACACACACACACACACACACACACACACACACACACACACACAGACACACACGTACAGACAAAGTTCCATTTATAAATAAGTTTAGATTAAGTAAATCTTACATGCTTCTAGTGCATTTTACAAGAAATACCAGATAGCTTTGATTGAGGATCAGTAATAATAATAATAATAATAATAATAATAATAATGTTATAATATAAAAACCTGGAAATTGAAATAGAAAAAATGTGGAAACTGAAAACAAGAATCGTGCCAGTGATAGTTGGTGCATTTAGAATGATAAAAGATGGAACAAAACAGCACATTGAAAGAATCCCCGGAAACCCCAGCTTTTAGAGATATACAAAAAATTGTCTTGTTAAGTACAGCCCACACACTAAGGAGAATTTTGTCTATGTAACGTTAGGAATGTTAGAGGAAATAGAAAAAACATGAAATAGAGCCATAAAAACACGCCACGATCTGCCTTAGGTCATCCCGCAGTCTTGGTAGGTAGTGCGACCATAGCAGAAATCTAAATATGATGAAAAATGACAACATAATAATAATACCCGTTTCATTGTTTAGAAACATTCGGTGTTTTTATTATAACATTTTAAAAAATTTTTTAGCAGAAAAGAACAAGAAATATATCCCTAGACATAGTTAACGGAAGGAAGAACGATCTACACTCGTAAACTGATCAGTTCGAAATTTCAAGTAACCGTATCGACAGTTACACGAAGAAAGTTGATGCTTAAGTCTCTCTATATTCGGTTATTCAACGTGTACACATCCTAAGCGACACTGGTTAGATCGTCTGTTTATGCCTTTAAATCGGACGTCCACTCTGTGATGGGCTGGGAAAGAAAATGTCTCGTACATTTTTATGCTTCGAAAAAGGAAACTGCTCTTTTTTAACCAACATAGAGGAACTTTTCTGCACGCCATCAGTATGGTTGATGCTTGTCTCCTGAAGAGCAACACACTGCGCCTCCTTGGCTTCACTCTCTCAACCGACCTCAAGTGGAACGACTACATCGAATCTATAGCTGCATCTAATGCTAGGAAGTTTTTTTCACTGTGTCAGGACAGAAAGTTTTTTTTCGTCAGAATCCATCCTGCACATTTATAAATCCACATTCGTCCGTGCATTGAATACTGTTGTCATATCTGGTAGGGTACGTCTGCTATTCATCTCGAAATTTTCGACACATTAAAAAAAAGTATCTGCAATGTAATCGATCCTGACCTGGCAGCCCGCCTTCAGTCACTTTCTCACCGACGTGATGTGGCTTCCCTCTGTCTTTTCTACGAATATTTTCATGGCAGTTGCACTGACGAGCCTTTTCCATGGCGTCCTAACCACATGAATTTAAGCGTGCTATTAGATTGGCATCTAGGTCCCACCCTTTTCCGTTGAAATAGTTAAATGTAGCCATACTTCTACTCTAATAGTTACTTTTTCAACACTTTCTGCCTGTGGAACTCTCTTCCGTTTATTAATTTTCCTGATAGCTACGATCTCCAAGAAGTTAAACATAACGCCAATTGTCATCTTCTATCTCCTAGAATCCAATTCATCTTTTATCCTTTCTTCGACACCCCCTATACCCGGCCTTTTCTCTCACTGTAACTACCTTCGCGCTAGTAGCTGTCCCTCTCTGCTTGGAGGGAAATGATTAAAAAAATATCGGAGGCAGCCACAGACATCTTATGAAGGCCCAAACATGCACCTTGTGGCTTGGAGGTTGACTTGAATCTATTTGTTCTTTATTTGAATTGAGTCCGGTAGATTATTGAACGAAAGTCCCTTATTGGCATTAAATTTTATTCAGATCTTCCGGATCTTCCAGAAACATTTTTTTAAGGAGGGAGGACAATAAAAGAACAGAATTTACGAAGACAGAAGATAACGATTGACATTGCATTTAAATTTTTGAAGATCAAAGTATACTGGAAAACAAGAAATAGGAAGAAAGTTCCACAGGAAAGAAGTGCAATAAAAGAAACTGTTAGCACAGAACTTACGGTTACATCTAGACATTTCAAGCGTAAAATGATGAGACCTATCCACCAATCTAGGACTGAGTTTAAATTCGTAATGTCGAAGTATCAAAGCGATAAGCTTATCAGAGCAGTTTCCAGGAACATATTTATCGTAAAGTCATGAGGAAGTTATGTTACGACAGTCGGAAAGTGACTGAAGTCGACATTGAAATCAGGACCAATAATATTATATATTGTCAATATTTGAACGAAGATCTAACTATGCACATTCAGTTAGATTTTTTCGACACCGCCATATTAATATCTTTTAAGCCCATTTCCTTTTTTATGTGCCCTAGAAATATCAACTGCGTCTACTTGACGTTAAGTATAAGCGTCCTTTTTTCTTTTCTGCATTTTTCAACCGGCATCAACTTTCCCTCACATTAAAAAATGGAGTAAATTCTGCGATATCTGGGCTGGAGCTGTCCAATCTTCACTTTCCAGTCCTGAGTTCGAAATTGTTTACGCTGTATTTTCACATTTTCTCTAAAACTTCGTCGTTCCTCAGAAATTTCGGTTTATGGTATTCTCAGCATCCACCTGTAGAAACGCCATTGCTTCTTCTTCATCTTTGAGGATATTTTCAAGTATTCACTGGAATGGCAGATATCACGTACTATTTCAATAATATTAGTTTTTAATTAAGTTTTTATTTTTGTTTCTTAATACTCTGTTTAGCTTTTAGAATGCGTATTTGGCTTTCGGAATACGTCTTTGGATTTAAGTGTCACGCTTTTCGTCCTGTGTTAAAAACTTATTTATTTTTATATATATAATCGTGTCGCCACAAACAAGGCATTTTACTGCCACTGTTGAGCAGGGGATTACATAAGAGGTAAGTTATGAGAAAGAGTGACAGGTGTCAGGAAGAGGGTAGGAGAAGGATGAGAATACTGATGAGAGTGGAGTGGACGAAGAAAGAAGCATGAGAGAGAGAGAGAGGGAAGGAGAGAGAGAGGGAGCCAGTTAGTAAAATGACGATGGACTTTACAGTTGAATTCTTGAAGATTTTAGCTGTCGGGAAAGCAAGTAAACGGAAGTGAATTCCACAGGCAGGAAGTGCGAGAGAAGAAGCTGATGGAGTAAAATTTGCGTTTACAATTTATTGGTTTCACAGTAAAAGGGTGGGACCTAGTTGCTAATCTTGTGTTTCGAGCAAATTCATGTATGGGGTGGGTACCAGTGTGCTAAGTTCATCTGAGCAGAAGCCATGAAAATATTTGTAGAAGAGACACAGGGAAGCCACATTGCGCCGGTCCCATATATTTAAATTTTTGTACCTGTTTGATTTTGGATGACGCCTCATTTTCTTCCGAAAGATAACCACATGAATTCGTTTACTCCTGCCTCCATAGTAAGACTGCTTATTCCGACAAGATCAAAATGGCAACCTATGCTTGGCTTTAACTGGGGCAAAACACCTCGAAAACTAATTTTTTTTCCATTAATCATCTGAGTGACTCCCCCTCTCTGCCATCCATCAGCATGGCTGATGCTAACTTCCAAAAAAGTGAACCGTTATACCTTCTCGGTCTAACGTTCTCTGCTGACATGAAGTGGAAAGTCTATATTGAATCTATTGCAATGTCAGCTACTAAGAATTTTGTTTCGCTGTCTCTTGCGAGACAATTTTCTTACCGATCTATAAGTTTACCATTCATCCAGGCTTAAAATATTGCTGCCACATATGGTCTGGTGCTCCTGATACATATCTATAGATTCGTGATAAACTTCAAAGAAAGATCAGCAATCTCTTTTCTCCTGATATGACGTCACGGTTTCACTTTTCCACCGCCGTAAGATTGTTTCTTTGTGACTTTTCTATAAATACTTTCATGGTAATTATTTAGCTGAGCTCTTCACCATGCCGTCTAGACTATTTGAATGTTAGTGCAGTGCTAGACTGGCGTTAAGATCTCTTCAATTTACAGTCAGCTAGATGTAGCCGTAAGTTCTATGCTAACATCTTATCTCGCTAGAGGAACTCGATTTCGGCTCTAATTCTTTCCAGCCAATTTTAATCTGCACAAATTTAAATGTAATTTCAATCGCTTTCTATTGTCCTTTTGATTTCTCTTCTTTCCTCTTCCCGTCCATTATTAATGGTTCTGATCCGAATTCTTTCCCATCCCTTGTATCTTATTGACTTTATTGCCTTGCATGGAGTGATACTGATTTTTTTTTTTTTTAAATCATATCACCCCGAGCAAGGCGGTAACGCCACTGAAGCGCAGAGGGCTACATAGGAGTGAAAAGATTGGAAAAGATAAAGCCGGGAACCACATCCTAAACAGGGAACAAGGGATGAGCCTCTTCACCTGTTCAATAGACGTGGGTGGAGTGTGAACCGGGCGATAGTTTAGTCTATCTACTCCAATTGAAAAAAAAAGAAAAGAGTGAAAAGATTGGAAAAGAGAAAACCGGAAACCACATCCTAAACAAGGAACAAGGGATGAGCCTCTTCACCTGTTCAATAGACGTGGGTGGAGTGTGAACCGGGCGATAGCTTAGTCTATCTACTCCAATTAAGAACAAATATAAATATTTTTTCAGGACGAAGAAATTGGATCAAACGGAACAAAAAAATTAACGAATTAAAAAAATGTGAAGTCTTCGTGAATATCGTATTTCAATAAAGACCAATCAATCAATTTATCGATCAAATAAAATGTGTTGTAGCCGTTAACACAATACGTCAATAAACGTAGACACATACTGGGCTTAAAATGAAAGGCATAAAAATATTGAATTGATTATTTCACTAAGCAAATTGATTCCGATAGCAATTTATACAAATTGGTCTGTAATACCCGCTTAAAAGAAAGTAGGATGTTTTTCGATTAATTATTCCCAAATGACGATCATTGAATTTTCGTTAAAAATAAATTCAATCAATTAGAAAAAAGTATAGTAGGTGTAGCTTTTTCTTTCTTTCCTTTGGTTAATGTCTTTCTTTTTGGCATGTCCGATTTCCGTTCAGTGCTCAGTGATTTTTTTTCTTTCTATTCAGGCAGGGCCCTTTCTTTCTTTACTTCTTTCTGTTCAGGCATAAGGTTCTCTTTCTTTTTTTTCTTTCTTTCTGTTCTGCCCTCAGGCCTTCTGTTTTTTCTTTCTTCCTTTTTTGCCTTCTATTCTGGGATCAGGTTCGTTCTCTTTCTTTCTTTCTTTCTTTCTTTCTTTCTTTCTTTCTTTCAAGGCCAAAAGCTGTCTTAAATTTTTATATTTCTTTCTTTCTTTCTTTCTTTCTTTTCTGCTTTTAGATGTTCTTTCTTTTTTGCCTCCTATTCGTTCTCTTTCTTTCTTTCTTTTCTGCCCTCAAGCGTTCTTTCTTTCTTCCTTTTTTTGCTTTCTACTCGAGTATCAAGTTCGTTCTCTTTCTTTCTTTCTTTCTTTCTTTCTTTCTTTCTTTCAAGGCCAAAAGCTGTCTTAACTTTTTATATTGCTTTCTTTCTTTCTTTCTTTTCTGTTTTAGATGTTCTTTCTTTTTCCTTTTTTGCCTCCTATTTGTTTTCTTTCTTTCTTTCTTTTTAAGCTTCAATTTTTTTCTTTTACATTTATATCTATTAAAAGGTTTCGGGCATTCTTGCTTGCATGCTTTCAAATCTCTGTTTTGTTATGTATTTCTTTTCAGTCCTTAGTTCTTTCTTTCTTTCTTTCTTTCTTTCTTTCTTTCTTTCTTTCTTTGAAGGCTAAAGGCTTTCTTTATTTTCTTAGTCAATATTTTCCGTTTTAATATCTTAATTTTCTTTATTTCTTTGTTAGCCTGAAACTTTCTTAGATTGTCTTTAACCTAATTTTTACTTGTTACTTCTTTCCTTTGCTTTCCTTCATATTTTTTGTTGCAAAATAAAGGAAATAAATACGACAATTTGACTTTGTAATTTTATCTCTCGTCATTAGGCCCCGTTTTTTCTAAACTTATTTATAAATGGAACTTTGTCTGTGTGTGTATGTGTCTGTGTGTGTGTGTATCCGCTACCTATAGACTCCGAAAAGGCTGAACCGATTTTCTTGAAAATTTACACAGTTGTACTATAAGCGTCTGCAAGTGTTCTTAGCTAGGTTTTGTGTTGAGGCACCCCCGATAAATAAATAAATATCGAAAAATCGATAATCGAAAAAATCGGGTTATAGAAGGATTAGTCCGATTTTAATCAAATTTGATACACTCATAGACAAAGACATAAGAAACGATATTCAGAAGTTTCAAGGTTGCAGTTCTTACAATAGTCCAGAAAATCGATAATATATATATATGTAAAAGGCAAGATGTTTGTGTGTGTGTCTGTTTATCTGCCTGTATGTCTGTATTTTTTCAGCCCTTTTATTTTAGTTTTTGCTTTGGGTTTGACTCTAAGTAGGTATAATTGTAGTTCTTAGGTTCAGCCATGATACCATTTACTCAGAGGTCTTATTTAGCCATTAAAATTCAGTTTACGACGAAAGAAAAACTTATTTGATATCAATACCAGGAAATCAAAATTTGACTTACATCCATTCATTTTTCTTTCAGTCTACGGTTTCGCTTTAACTGGAAACAACTATTGGTTTTTAGTCTTTCGTGCCAACGTCTAAACTGTCTGAGCTCCAAGACCATGGATTAGTTTTAAAGCTTTCATTACACCCGAGCAACACCGGGCTACACTGCTAGTTTCATTATATTTTATAGATTTCTTATTATTTACGCCATGCTCACATTCTTGCAAATATGAAGCACTAATAAGTCCGGTCGGGGGCGGGTCACTTACGACATGTCAGTTCCGTTACAACTCCAGATGTCGAGATCTTTTGTTAGTATCTGAATCTGCATCTGGATCAGTTTTTTTTTTTTTCACTTTCGTTTGAAGAACCCCTCCTTGGATGACTTCCACTGTTTACGTGTCCGTCATTTCAGGGGATGTGCCGTACTCGCCACACTTGACCATGCAGGTTGGCGAAGGCTATTTAGACCATAGCTATTTGCTTGTGTATGGGTCCAATGGGTTCAATGGTGCATAGCAAATGACCAGGTAATAACTAACACCTGGTTTCAAGAACACCCACGACGTCTATGGACATAGAGAAGCCCAGGAGGTGACACGAGAAACCAGATAGACTACATAACCATAAACAGCAGATTCAGAAATGCAGTGGTTCAAAGCAAAGCCTATTAAGGCGCTGACTATAGAAGCGACCACGTCCCAGTCATCTGCAAATTAAAAGTGAAACACCGGAGATTGAAGAAGCCTAGTGCAGCACCAAAACTGATATACAACGCACTCATGAATGACCTCAACCTCCAGAAAGAATACACTAACAGCGTGAAAACCAAATAGGTAGAACGAATTGGGAAAGGACACTCGGAATTGGATGCACTAAAGAAAGCTATAGTGACATGATCAAACAACATTGCCCCAAAGGATATTAGGCGCAGAAAGAAAAACGAGTGAATGACGGAAGAGATTCTGGACATGATGCAAAGGAGGCAGAAAATTCTATCAAGACATGGAATGGAATACAGGGAACTACACAAGGAACTAAGAAGAAAATGTAGACAGGCTAAAGAGAAATGGCTCAATGACAAATGTGCTGAAGTAGAGAGACTGAGCAGGTATAATACAGCAGACATACATAAGGAAAAAAAGAACTGACAGGACAAAAAACCTGCTCTTTAAAAGGATATATAAAATCTAAGGATGGAACAATCATTTCGGAGAAAAAGGAAATACTCCAACGATGGGAAGAATATATAAAAGTCCTTTCCACGACAAGAGAGAGCAACCAATAATACGCAAAGATGAGGACGGACCGGAAATATTAAAATCTGAAGTGGAATCTGCAGTAGCCAAACTGAACAGAAAGAAAGCAGCGGGACCAGACGGCATAGTCATAGAGCTGCTGATAGCCCTGGAAGAATTTGGTATAGAGAAGATTACTGAAATAATAAATGAAATTTATAATAATGGGGTAATACCAGATGACCTCAGTAAGTCTATTGTCACAGCACTAAGAAGCCAGGAGTAAACGAGTGGGAACTCCACAGAACCATCAGTTTAATGAGCCATATAACAAAACTGATCGTCCGAATCCTGATGAATAGAGCGAGAAGCAGAATCAGGCCAGAGATAGGACAAGAAGTGTGGATTCGTTAATGACACAGGAACAAGGAATGCCATATTTATGAATAGAATGCTCTCTGAAAGGGCAATACAAATGAAGAAAGACTTATACCTGTGCTTTATTGATTATGCGCAGGCGTTTGACAAAATACACCACAAGGAATTGATGGAGATGCTCGACAGCCTGGACATATTTGGGAAAGACTTGAGAGTAATCAAGAATCTTTACTGGCAGCAAACCGCATGCATACGGACAGGTAATGAATTGAGTAGATATACAAAGATAAAAAGAGGCGTAAGACAAGGATGTGTCTTTTCACCGGATCTTGTACAACGAGAATATTTTGAGGACCCTAGAAGTTATGTCTGGATTCGTAATCGGAGGCCACAATTTAAACAATCTAAGATACGCAGATGATACAGTGCTGATAGTAGACACAAAAAAGAATTTACAAGACCTCCTACTAGCTGAAGAATGTAACAAGAAAGGACTAGAAATAAACTTCAAGAAAACGGAATGCATGGTTATCAGTAAAAAGAGCAGCCTTATATGCCAAATAAAGGCCGGGGATACTAGAATCAAGCAGGTACAAAAATTTCAATTTTTTTTTTTTTTTTTAATCATTTCACCCCGAGCAAGGCGGAAACGCCACTGATGTGCAGGGGGTTACATAAATGTAAAAAGATTAATTAGAAAAGAGTGAGGAGTACAAACTAGTTAGAAAGGAACAATAGAAAGATGAGAAAGCAGGTGCGATGACAGATACATAGGTGGAGAGAAAGGGAAGGTTATACAGGGGAGGGGAGAGAGCTAGAGTCCAGTGGTTAGTAGATGAGTATTGACTTTGCATTTAAATTTCTGGAGGTTGTAGCCGTCAGCTGGGAAGTGTTCTAACAGAAGACGGCAGGTGCGACACAGAGATCCGAAGGCGAATTGGCATGGCGAAGGACGCATTCCAGAAGCTGAGTAGAGTATTAAGTGCCAGGAAAATTTCACTAAAAACAAAGAAGAGCGTACTGGATTGCTATGTGATGTCAGTCCTTCAATATGGCAGTCAATGTTGGACAATATCATCAAAGATGAAGGAAAAACTTGAAGCAACTGAAATGTGGTTCTACAGAAGGATGCTGGAAATATCATGGATCGAGCAAGTGAGCAATGATGAAATCTTAGAAATAATGGAAACGAAAAGGAAATTAATACTGAGCATCAGAAAAAGACAGCTAAAGTTCCTGGGAAATGCAATGAGGAAGGGGGGATTGTAGAACCTGATACTAACAGGCCAGATAGAGGGAAAAAGAGACAGTGGAATGCAACGGATAATATATTTGAAGGACCTTATCAGGTGGATGACGGAACGAGGGTTGCATGGTGTAACAGGAGAAGACGTGCTCAGAGCTACCAGGGATAGGGAAACGTGAAAAGCCATGATCGCCTACGTCCTGAAGGGACATTACACATAGAAGAAGAAGAAGAAGAAGAAGAAGAAGAAGAAGAAGAAGGTAACCGTTCGCTTATAGGAGCTATTCTGCCCTTTGACAGATCTTGCTTTTATTGATCCTGCAGGGTGCCTATACCACCCTCCCCATCGAGCTTGCACCCAGCGGAGGTACCAGCAACAGTCATATTTTGACCTGACCTTTGTTAGTATAAGTAAGAAAATTGTATCTATCGCCAACTTGCTAGACCTGCAGTGTATTTTACAGCACCTGATATTCTCAAGAAGTCACCTATCTTAATACTGACGAGGCTCAGTTTTGCTTAACATCGTCGATTGGACGGAAACGGACCGCATTAATGCGAATTTCACGATCCTTTCCTTAGCTGCATATTATATGCTTTGCCAGTGCTATGTATTAGTTTTGAATTTAGAGTTGTCCTTCTTCTGGACCCGATTATCTTATTATTTACCCATAGTAGGAAGTTTTGAATTCAAAGTTATCCTTCTCCAAGACCCAAGACTATAAGAACCAGTCAGTCCTGTTATTTACGCATAACTGGAGGGAGAAGAGAGAGTACCAAACCGTAAGAGAATTCGAACTCGGCTTTCCGATCCCTCAGTCCGAACTGCTATCCATAACTTCAAACGTAACAGGAACCGGTGTTTCAAAATATATCCTCACTCACCTAAATTCAAGGAGATCTTGTAACCTCTCAGTTCAGAAGCGCCTTTCCATGCCGAAGTTGTATATATCGACGGCTTGCTAGGCCTGTCGTTTATCTTGTATATACCAGCGGTCACCTTTTTGAGTGATGACCAGGCTTAACGTCGGTGATCGGACGAGAACCGGAGTTTCAACGTGATATGGCCGTAAGAACAGTTACGCAAGGAGAATCATTCCTCTTAGTTATAAGACCAAATATACTGTCGGTGTTTCATTTATTCTTTTTCGTGCTCACCCATATTTACGGAATCTGCCGATGAGAAGAACCGACCGTTAGATGGACCGACGTTTGAAACACTTATTGGACATTTTTGCAACCAAGAGTGAGCAATCCCGCCCGTCTGATTCAAACGATTCAAATAAAATGGCGTCCATTTTTATTTTTTACTTTTGATCACAATGCAAGCGTCTTTGTGCATCGGTGAGCATGCGGGTCTGGGGGAAGGAGTCGGCGAGAGTAATGTCTTTTCCTAGACTCTAAAAACATTCGTAAAAGCTTTTCTTAGTGTTCCTAAAAAAACAAAAAGAAAAGAAAAAATAATAAAAATCAAGCAATACACCCATTTCTTTTATGTCCTATTGTGAATAACTGTCAGGTTTGGGTGTTGTTCTCAGTTTCCACTTTTATATTTACATACGCTCTATCCCTAATACTGAGCACTTTAACCCACGAATATATACACCTTAAAGCGATACCAAAATGCGATGGGTAAATTGTCGCAATTTATTATTTTTAATTTCGCGCATGCGCTTCGTTTGTTTTTTTATTTTGTCGACTGCATCGTATAGTAGGGGCAGTTTGGGCACTGTCTGTGAGAAAAAGAGCATATTACTCAATTCACTACACCAGACGTTTGGAAGAGGTATGCTGTATATTTCAGAGGATTTCGGTGTCAGTTCGAGGACAGTGCAGAGGATTCGGAAAGAGTTGGATGATATATCAAGTCACCATCATAATGTTTGGGGTGATCACTAATAATGGCGACGTTATTCCTTCATTTATCTTCCATAGTGCTACAGACTCCACACAGAGGCCTACATCAAGTGCTTTGAGGAGGTAGTGCTATTCTGGGTCAAGAGGGCGGACTGCTGGAAAAAAACATGTGTGGCAACAGGACTCTGTGTCATGCCACATAAGCAGGGGAATCCAGTCATGCCTGTCAGACAATTTCTGTGGCAACATTATTCCTTACTTCTGGCCACCTGACTACGCAGACTGCAAACCCCTTGATTATTATTGTGCGGGATACGGTTGAGTGAGAGAAAAAACAAAACTCATTTTAATAACAAAGATTAACTGCAGGCAAGGATTATGGCAGGATTCACGAGCTTAAATAAGGATATCGTCCAGAAGAAATGCAGGAGATTCCGAAGTCGTCTGTGGGTCAATGGCGATTTTATTGAAGAAATTTACTCCTCAGTATTTCAAGATCATTTTGAGTAATTTTGGTAAATATAACTGTTAAAATGAGATGTCAGTGTTATTTTCATTTTGTGCAATTTAAACGACAATTCATTTATCGCATGTTGTATATATATATATATATATATATATATATATATATATATATATACGTATAAGTGGACATTGGTGTCAATACTCAATCAACAAATATAGCATACCTTAAAATATATTTTATCATATATATATATGTGTGTGTGTGTGTGTGTGTGCGTGTGTGTGTGTGTGTGTGTCTGTGTGTGTGTGTGTTTGCCTGTGTGTGTTTGAGTGTGTGTGTGTGTGTGTACAGAGTGCCATGAATAAATTGTTGTCTAAATTACTCAAAAATGAAAATTGGTGTAGGTCTCCCTGTTGAGTCTGAGGTCCTGTGGAAGCATTCATCTCCCGACAGCCGCCATCATTAGTGATCACTCCAAACATCTTCGTAATCACCATTAGACTCATCGAATCCTTTCCGAATCCTCTGCACTGTCCTCATATTGACATCCAAATTAAATGTTGGTACTGGAGCTTCCGGTGCGAATGCCAAGCAGTGCAACATGCAGCTTACAAATTTATGGTTGGGTGAATAGAGACACGATGCTCTCTTTTCTCTCATATGGTGCCTAACTGACCCTACTACACAGTTCGGTCGACAAAATAAAAAATAACAACGCACATGCGCGAAATTTAAAAAAAAAGCCGATAATTTGCTCATCGCACCCAGCGTATATAGATGTTTTAATTTTGAAAGATACCGTAATTTTGAAGGAATTAATGGATTTTTAATCCGACATAATTTCTAATTATTATCTAAGTTGGGTTTAATGGATACATGTGCTTGATTAGGCATCTGTTTTTTACTTTTTTTAATGGGAATAGTTGCTGTCGACCGGCCTGGGTTTTCCTAGAGTCTTTAATAAAGAAAATGTGCCCTGCGTTTAGAACTTGAACCTGAGTCCCTCTTATATAGAGTAACCCACCGTGTAGTCCGCCGTGCTTTTTTCTTCATTAAAGGCAAAATATGTTAATATTTGAAACCTTTAATGTCCATCGAAAATGAAAAAGAAATGTATATGTATGTGTGTGTGTGTATATATATATATATATATATATATATATATATATACGATGCTTGATCAAAAATTATCAGGATTAGTATTATATAAAAAAACTTCAACATATATCAAATCGGCATTTAATCTGCTGCGAAATAGTCCACTTCTGAAGCCATACACTATCTAGCGTTATTTTTATTGATGGAAACTTCCCTGGAACTCCTTTTTTTAGGATGGCTAGCAGCTGCCCCGTCACATTGACTTGTATTCTCTCGATGACTTAAATCTTGTTCCTTTCAAGTTGGATTTGATTTTTGGGAAGAAGAAAAAGCCACGAAATTTGGGGAATATTGTGGTTGTCGGATCTGTGGAGTGTAGTCTTCTATTTGCCTTGTCTTTTCAGGACGTAGGTGATCATGGCTTTCTACGTCTCCCTATCCATGATGGCTCTTAGCACGCTTTCTCCTGTTACACAACGCAACCCCCGTTCTGCCATACGCCTGCTTAGGCCCTTCAAACATGTTATCCGCTTCTTCTTTCCCATGTTTATTTTCACTCTGTCTGGCCTGTTTGTATCAGGTTCTACAATCCCCCCTTCCTCATTGCATTTCCCAGGATCTTTACCTGTCTCTTCCTGATGCTCAGTATTAATTTCCTTTTCGTTTCCATCATTTCCAAAACCTCATCATTGATCACATGCTCGATCCATGATATCCGCAGCATCCTTCTGTAGAACCACATTTCATTTGCTTCAAGTTTTTCCTTCATCTTTGATGATACTTGTCCAACATTGACTGCCATATTGAAGGACTGACATCACATAGCAATCCAGTACGCTCTTCTTTGTTTTTAGTGAAATTTTCCTGGCACTTAATACTCTACTCAGCTTCTGGAATGCGTCCTTCGCCATGCCAATTCGCCTTCGGATCTCTGTGTCGCACCTGCCGTCTTCTGTTAGAACACTTCCCAGGTATTTAAATTTTTGTACATGCTTGATTTTAGTATCCACCACCTGTATTTGGCATTTTGGGCCGCTTTTTTTTGCTGGTCAACATGCCTTCGGTTTCCTTGCAGTTCATTTATAGTCCCTTTCTTGTCACTCTCTTTAGCTACCTTCTGAAGGAGGTTTTGTAGTTTCCTTTCCGTGTAGAGTGTAGTACTTGGCCAAAATCTGCTGCAAAAGCCATGGTCACTTACTTAACCTGTATTTTGGTGAGACAGCGCCAGTCTACACACTTTTCTTCCACACTTTCTGCTATAAACAATGAAAGTAAGCAAGAATGTTATAACTTAGTCTATATGCGCAACTGTGTTCAAAATAAAGTGGCGCCAATGGTTTCACTCTGCGTCTTTTAGTTCCGTTACTTTAGTAACATCAGTTATGTGGCATACGTGATACACGCTTTGGGCGATCATGTCTCGAAAGAAACATGACTGATTGGGCTGAAGATTATCCCGTAGTAGGTTGCCATTGCTTTCTGCGGTAGACTAGTTGCCAGCCAAGGCTATAGAACCAAATCTGTTCTATTATTTAACCCATAACTGGAGGGAAGAGGCGGAGTAATACCTTTCCCAAGGGTATTTGTGCTTAAGTGAATGCAAGGAATTCAACTGGAATTCGAACTCGGTTCCCTGATTTGTCGTTCCGAGTTGATATCCACTGCACCACAACGCACAACGGATGTACTGGATAATTTTATGCCCAGTTAGCCATGTCGCGTTCGAGACATGATCGCCCAAAGCGTGTATCCCGTATGACACTTATCTGACTGTAAATGTGCGTTGTGATGCAGTGGATATCGACTCGGAACGACAAATCGGGGAGCCGAGTTCGAATTCCAGTTGAATTTCTTGCATTCACTTACACACAAATATCTTTGGGAAATGATCTTCCTTCCAGTTATGGGTTAAATAACTGTATAGATTGGGTTCTATAGCCTTGGTCGGCAACCAGTCTACCGCAGAAAACAATGGCAACCGACTGCGGGATAATCCTCTGCCCAGTCAGTCATGGCTCTTTCGAGACATGATCGCCCAAAGCGTGTATCACGTATGGCGCTTAACTGACTGACCTTAACAACAGTCTTGATACGTTTCGATCCAACCGCGTATTTATGCATACATTTTTCATATATTCTTTAAAAACTTGATGCTTTTCTATATAAAGTCTTTAAGTTATCGTCTCTTCACGGAACTATGAGGGAAATACCATGTGTAGTGTTTCCGAGGCTTTCACTAGTAAAGAGTTCAAGCTCCAACCAGAAAGGTAACTATAGTTAGTTTCGACTGAATGTCGGTTACATTAGCACCGAGAACTAAACTACTATTATTATATCTCGGGCGGAGATAACATATTAATAATAATTAGAAACGCTTTATTTTACAATAGCATCCAACCTCGTTGAATCATATTAACTCTGTATGTATATTAAATATATTATTCATAAATTGAAGCTATATCTTGCTTATACAATTTACTGCGTAGATCGTATAATGAATGCTTTTTTTCTATATCCTGTTTATCCAACAGGCTAGCCAAAGTTGTATCAGATCAAATATCATAAGGATTTTAATTAGTGGCAAAATGCAAACCGTATTGATTCACAACTAATTCAACTTTATTAATAATGTATTCAGTATATATATATATATATATATATATATATATATTCATAAATTATAACACGGATATGTTACAATATCACTACAAAAGTAGCCATTTTGTTTCATCAAAAGTAGCCATTTTGTTTCAACACAAAAGTGTTGAAACAAAATGGCTACTTTTGTAGTGATATTGTAAAATATCCATGTTATAATTTATGAATAAATAATATTATTAGCTCTGTTTTTGTATCGAGCACTTTTTTAAAAATAGTATTTCTTTGGACAAGGAATATTATTCCAACAATACTTGTATATATATATATATATATATATATATATATATATATATATATAAATCATCCGCAGACAGAATTGTTTCGTTGTATCACAGATCTTCAATGCGACTAGATTAACTGTTGGTCTCAAGCCGGGACTGAAACCCGACTGGTTTGTCAGAGGTTCAATCATCAGTCTCTCGGCACATGTCAGAGAAAAGCAAGATTTCTCATAATGTATAATGTTTTGTAAATACGCTAACAGTTGAGAGTGTTCATTCTTGTAACCGAAGAGTTGAGAGTGTTTGTTCTTGGAACCGAAGCGTTGAGAGTATTTATTCTTGTAACCGAACAGATGAGAGTGTTCGTTCTTGGAACCGAAGAGTTGAGAGTGTTTATTCTTGGAACCGAACAGTTGAGAGTGTTCGTTCTTGGAACCGAACAGTTGAGAGCGTTCATTCTTGGTAACCGAACCGAATGAGCGTTTAACACGGTAAACCGAGCGCGAAGATTTTGTCACTTTAACCGAGCGTGTTCAAGCCGACTTTCGTTAGTACTGAGTTGTGATAGTTGTTGGTCAAGACTGTTGTTTTTTCCGTCATTTTTGCAAGTATTTTTTATCGCACAGCGCTCGATATCGAGGTGGAGATAAAGCTTTAATAGTTTCAGTGCAAAGAATCTCTCACTTTATCTGAGCGGGTTCGTGCCGACTTAGAAGTTTCGTGAGAAAACCATTGATGTCGTCACTCATCGAAGC
The DNA here is from genome assembly GCA_037127315.1 of Ascarosepion bandense. Taxonomy (NCBI): domain Eukaryota; kingdom Metazoa; phylum Mollusca; class Cephalopoda; order Sepiida; family Sepiidae; genus Ascarosepion; species Ascarosepion bandense. The sequence continues at coordinate 1,446,562 of JBBBDQ010001558.1, read as the reverse complement.
TGTTGTTTTTTGTTTTTTCTGGTGATAAAAAAAAGCCCCGATCTGTGACGACATCATAACGGTTTCCTCACGAAACTTCTAAGTCAGCATGAATGAAACCACTCAGTTAAAGTGACACATTCTTTGCACTAAAACTATTAACGTTCTATCTTCACCGCGATATAGAGCACTTTTCGATAAAAACATGCTTGCAAAACTGACTTTTATCAGTAAAAGAACTCAAAAACAACTATTTTGACTAAAAACTATCACAACACTATTATTATTATTATTATTATTATTATTATTATTATTATTATTATTATAGTTTAGAACATGTACAAACTAAAAAAAACTACTACAAAACTGTACATTTTGTGTCGACATTGAAAAAACAATGTCTCATTGGGTTAATTACCCGATGAGGTATTGTTCTTTCAATATCGAATCAAAATGTACAATTTTGTAGTAGTTTTGTAGTTTGTACATGTTCTAAACTATAATTAATAAGGAATATTCATTGCTCTATTTTTATATTGAGCAATGTTTTAAATTAATGTTTTGAACGTTGCAATTATTTTCTTAGTTCCTTATTTACTTTTCATTTGCATATATATATATATATATATATATATATATATATATATATACACACAAAGTAGAATATTTGGTATTTAAGTCACATAAATTCCGATAGAGACGAACTCAAAAGAACTCAATGTTAAATTTAGTTATTTAATTCAACAGAATAATATAATCTAGAAAAAATTTAGATAAAAAATTTTAGAAATTGTAGAATATCTAAATTTTTTTCTCGAGCATAAAAATATATATTACGGAAATTAACGAAGACTAACGAAACTGATTATAAACAACCGAGAATTTGAAATGATTTGTTTGAGCATTATTTTTTATCGATACTCATATTTAAGTAAATATTCTGTTTATAATCAAAGAGTATTATATATTTATTTCTACCGGCCTGATTATTTACGATAAAGTTTTATTACGAAAATGTGTGTCATTCGGCAGGATTCGAACCTGCGACCCCTATCCACATAAAGGTAACCACCTAGTGATCTGGCGGGTCTTAAACCTTTCGACCACGAATGACGATCAGTCTATAGTTTTATATAGGCTTAATTTGACTTCGTTTGCCACAAGTATACATACACAAAAATAAAAATGTCGCTATTTTTCAGAATTTTTAACTTTAAAAATGCTCATAAATATATATAAGACTAATTGAAAATCCAGTTAGACTAGATTGTGTTTATGAAAATTTTTAAATTTAAAAAATACTAGTTTAAATTTATGAAATTCATGAAATTAAATCTATGAATTTTTAAAAACTTTTTAAATTTAAAAATACTAAATACTTAATTTAAATATGAAAATACTAGTTTAAATGAAAAAAAATATATACTAGTTTCGGAGAGCGCAGCTATCTACTGCAGCGGTTCGCCAATTCCTGTTGCCAATCCTGTTCAGTTACATCTACAGAGCCCAACTCAGGTTTAATTATACTGAGCTGACCTTGGTTACAGTCTCTAGGTTTCAATAATACAGAATTGATTAATCTTTTACTCTAATCGAATATTTCTTTTTCAGTCGCTTCAAAACGATTTGAATGTGGAAAACTTTCTATAACGTAAACCAGATTCAAGCGGCCGTAAAAAGATGTATTCTTATCAAAAGCCCGCAGAACTTTACTGAAACAAGCCATTACAAAGACATAATTGCAAAAACATTAATTGTATTTTACAGAAATTATTTGTATTATTTTTTTTTTGACAGAAATTATTACTTCATTATTACTTTACGGAAATTATTCGGATTTATTTTACGGAAATTATTTATCACTCAACAAATCGTTTCTCATAATCTTTGCGTAAGGCCAAATCATGCTGAAAACGTACAACAACCGAAGTTAAGCAACGTCAAACCTAGTCAGTACCTAGATAGGTAACCACTTCGGAATACCAGTTGCTGTAGGCTTGGATGTACGGGTGGTGCAATGGATAACAGCTCGGAATTGGTATTCGGAGAGCCGAGTTCCAGTTCTAGTCGGGTTCATAATATTAACACGCGGAAATACCAATAGAAAAGGTGTAACTTCACCTCTTCACTTCCCACATCTATGGGTTAATTAGTAGAACCTGTATCAGGAGATCATTATTATAACGAAATAATTCTTACAATCTAAAAAAAATATTTTCTGGATTTAAATAATCTTCAAAAGGTTGATAAGCCGTAAAAAATTAATAAATCTAGCCACTGAGCTGAAATTGCGGGCATTCTCCGAATGATTTATAGGTGTTCTCTGAGTTTGGCATCGTCTGGTAATAACTGAAAAGTATGGAGTCTTTCGTTTACAATTACGAAAAGCTGACGTTCATAATTTTAAAATACGGAAGCCTAAAAAGATAAAAATTTTGAATTTTCTTTTTCTTGTACAATATTTGGTCTGTGTCGTACTGATTTAAGCTTAGTAAGTAGTAGCTAGAATCAGTGCATTTTAATTTTATCTTGCTAATAAATTCAGCAAGATAGTTTTTTCGTCAAGTGATATTAATACCCACGCAGTCTGTTAAAATTGAGTTATAAATTCTTCGTATTCATGAACATTAACAAGCAATAGATTTGTGACACAATATGAGAATTTTAATGTCCCATTTCTCCCTTCTCTCACCCCTTCTCTGACCCATGCTTCGTTGCCGTCCCGTGAACTAGTTAGTACCCACCTTGGTTTGTGGTTTCATAATACAAACAGTGTGCGTGATTAGTAGCTATAGAGACCAGGTTTGTACACGTCGTAGTCACCAGGTATTTCAACCAGGCCAGGTACCGCCAGATTGGCTAACTTATTTTCCTTATCCAACCGCAAAGCATTAGTGATAAAAATCATAATAGACGAGAATCTTGTCTAATCGACAGGCTATTGGATCTAGTCAACACTAATGCTAATATGGTTTTCGGTACACATCCGGGCTACTACGTGTTAGGTAAGTATTTCAATATGTTAGTGTTGATAATTTAATTAGTTGCTTGGCATTTGATTATATGTGTTTTCTTTCAACTTTATATTCTCCCTGAGCCGCGTACAGGTAACGTATTTGAGTTACAATACACGTGTTTACCTGTTTCGTCAAAAAGATGAATTCAATATTTAAGTAATTTGACAATTACGTTGGTTCTATTATCTGCATAAGTAATTTAAGATTTTTATTTTTACTATATATCGATTTTTACACAGAAGAAAAAAAATTCTGCTTTTTAAATCAGGAATAGGTTCGCCTGTCGTCCGGTTCACACTCCTTCCTTGTTTTTGTTAACTGGAGTAGCGGTTCATCCTTTATTTCTTGTTTAGGATTGGGTTTGCGGTTCCTTCTAAAGTCTACTTTAACTCTATTAGTCAGTTAAGTGCCATACGTGATATACGCTTTGGGCGATCATGTCTCTTTCGAGACATGACTGATTGGGCAGATTATCCTGCAGTAGGTTGCCGTTGCTTTCTGCGGTAGACTGGTTGCAAGCCAAGGCTATAGAACCAAATCTGTTCTATTATTTAACCCATAACTGGAGGGAAGAGGCGGAGTAATACCTTTCCCAAGGGTATTTGTGCGTAAGTGAATGCAAGGAATTCAACTGGAATTCGAACTCGGCACCCCGATTTGTCGTTCCGAGTTGATATCCATTGCACCACAACGCACATTCAACTCTATACGCTTACTATTTCCGCCTGAACTTTGAAATTTTATTCTCTATTAAATCTTAACTTCTTTAAGACTAGAGTTAACTATCTTTCCTGTTATCTTGCCCTTTCTTAAGCAAATACAACTCCGCACAGTAGCCCTCTACTTCGAGGGACCCATGGGACTTGTATTGAGTGAACACTAGTAAAAAAAAAAAAAAAAATAGTAATTGAAAATAATTTATTGAGAGCTACAAACGAGAGGAAGTTGTGGAGAGTCTGGATATCCAACGTCGTGAAGGGGCATGACACATAGAAGAAGGGTAGTAAAAATGTCTAAGGCAGTTTTTTTTTTTTTTTTTTTTGCTTACAAGACCTGTATCACTTAAATTATGAATGTTATATTTAAATGATATTGCATCTGCAGTGGTTACCATCTATGTTCGTGTAATGAGGCCTGTGAATCTTTGGGCATGAATTTTAATCCCTCCGGAAAAATATTTAAAGGTGTATAGTTCAACTGATCACCAAAAATGCATGTTTTGTATTAACCTCTTCAAAAAATTGCATGTTTATAGTAGGGCAGTCAATTTTAGTGTAGTGGACATTGGCTCGGAACAAGAAATCGGTGAGTTGTATTTATCCAGTTGCATTCACTTTCGCGCAAATACTCTTGGGAAAGGCATAAATCCGTCTATTCCTTCTAGCTGTGAGTTAAATAGCAAGAAAGATTTGGTCCTTTAGCCTTAGTTGGCAACCAGTCTATCGCAGAAAGTAACGACAACCTACTGCAGGAAAATATCTTCTGCCCAGTCAGTTATGTCTTTTTCGAGACATGATCGCCCAAGCGTGTATCACGTATTGCACTTAATTGACTGATAGTAAAGCAGGTTAATTTTTCAGGTTTTTACAGAAATTAAGATTGCACTGAGAGAAAATACTGGATGTCAATATAGTAAGTACTGACACCAAAAATTAAAATCACAGCTTTTAGCAGTTGTTGAGCGTTTAATTTTAAACATCACCTGACAAATGTACAGAAATATCTAATTTCTGCAGGTTTTTGCTTACAAATTGACTTAAAAAAATCTACTACTTCAAGAATGAATCTAAATAAATTTATTATCTTTTGCATTAGATACATTGCATTGATACATTGATACATTGATACATTGCATTGATACATTGATACATTGATACATTGCATTAGATACATTGCAAAAAGTTTTAAAGATTTACAAAAAAAGGCTCCTCAATGAATAAGATTTGTTAGATAATAATTAACAAATAACAAACAACACATAAAAGTATATATAACATCATAGTACTTCTGGGCACAAGTTATACGACAAAATGTTTTAAATTTGCATTGTTTAAAAAAATCGAACGTAAACTATTGCACTGTATAACATATGACATCATAATATAGATAAATTATTCAGTGTAATTTCCCTTTGAAATAAATGAAGGTCTTATTTGATGGCACAATGATTTAGTAATAATGTGCTTGTGTCATTCATCTTGTCCCTAGATTATTCGTAAAGCTTCAGCTAATTAGAAATGTTATAATGTTGTGCTAAAAAGCATTTACTAATCACCGGAATTAAATTCTTACGCAACAATTTTGAACCTAAACTTAATCTTCTAACTCATTTTCTCAAAAACTGGTAAGTATTTAGAAAAGAATCTTTTTCTCTCATTATTCATTATATTATACCCCAATTTTTAAATTGAGTGCAGTATCACGACCTGCTCTGGTGTATAATATGATTTCCTATTTTTTTTTATGTAAAAGATTTTTATGTAAAAATTATTATAAAAACAAGTAGATATTCAGTATATTATCTGGAAAAGTCATTTAGGATTTTCTTACAATAATATGTCGATTTTCGGACAGAAGAAAGAGCTTCGCTTTTTAAATCGGTAATAGTAAAATATTCAAAGCTAAAACGACCTGCATCGTTAAATATATAAACTCAATACATAAGTAATATTGCAATTACATTGTTTATATTGATTGTATGACTGATGTTGGGCTTTTATCTGTACGATTAATTTACTGTTTCATGTAAGAAAAAAATTTGCTTTTTAAATAATTTTAAGTGAAAATTAATTCTAAGACTTGTAATGCCAAAATAAATAAATAAATAAAATAAAAACGATGGGCCTCTTTAGTTAGTTTCGCAATTGCAACGGTTATCTTTTCTGTGCGTTGTGATGCAGTAAATATCGACTCGGAACGACGAATCAGGGAGCCGAGTTCAATTCCAGTTGAATTCGTTGTATTCACTTACGCACAAATACCATTGGGAAGGGTATTTATCCATCACTTCCCTCCAGTTATGGATTAAATAATAGGACAGATTGGGTTCTACCGCCTTGACTGGCAATCAGTCTACTGCAGAAAGCAATGGCAACCTACTGCGGAGTAATGTTCTGCCCAATCAGTTATGTCTCGAAAGAGACATGATCGCCCAAAGCGTGTATGGCACTTTACTGACTGATATTTTTTGTATGCGTTGTCTAGGAAATTGAAACTATACAATTAACATATTGTCACACGTAAGAAAGAATTGAACACTTCGCGGTAGTGTAATAGATACCATGAACAGTTACCATGAAAGTATTTAATGTATTGTATTGAAACAGATTAGCTTGATTTGGCCTTGTTAGTAGATAGCCCACTATAAGAGGGGTACGAAACAAAAAAATCAAACTGTATATAGAAACAACAATTATATATATATATATATATATATATATATATATATATATCAATTAAGGTTTTTACAAATAAAAGTAATGTGTTTTGGTTGGTACAAGGTCGTTAAAATGTTCACAGTAGTAATTTGTTGGAAAGAGTTTAAGCGTACGTATGTATGTATGAGCGTTTGTTTGGTAGGAGTGTCTTTGAAGTATTCACTCTTTTTTTTGTGGGGGGTTCCGACCGGTTATTAAGTAGATGGGTGAACGATGAAGAAGAAGGAGGTGAGAGAGAAAGAGAGAAGCAATAATAATACGATCGATTGACGTTTGGCGAGGGACGTGTTAATTATGCTTGTATTTTTCTCACTGCGACCGTCTTCTTTTCTCGTCTTTTTATTTCGTTTTCTGGGGCTCAAAACAGGTCATTTGGGAATTCACACCCGGATGTAATTCTGGGCTTCCCATTGGACGACAAACAAACTTCGCGTCGGCTCGCCAAAAGGGTCCGTTAAAGGAATTGTTTTTTTGCTTTTTTTTTTATAATTTGGGATTATCTGAACTTTTCTTTGGTGATGTTTCTTAGTTTTCTATTGACCGAAAAACATTTCGCATCGAGGTCCGAGGTTTCACGAGTTTTGTGTTCAAAGTTTGTAAAGTCCAGAAAATTCGTTTTTTTTCCTAACAAAATCAGATCAGATTTGAATTTTAAATTGAGAATTTGTTTTGTTCACTACAGATTAGCATTTTCTGCTGATATGAAGTAGAAGGATTATATTGAATCAATTAATAAGTTTGCTGCTAAAAAAAAAATAGTTCACTGTTCTGTGCTAAACATTTTTTCTCTTCAAAATCTATCTTACATATTTATAAGACTACAATTCGTCCATATGGTCTAGTGCCTCTACTATATATTTAAAAATTCTTGATAAAATCCAAAGAAGAATTTTCAGTCTTATTGGTCCTGACATGGCATCCCGGCTCCAGCTATTTTCCCCACTGATAGAATGTAGCTTCTCTATGGCTTTTCTATAAATACTTTCATGGTAACTGTTCTGGTGAATGTTCCACTATGGTATCTAGACTTTATAAATTTAAGCGCAGTACTAGATTGGCAGTAAATCTCATCAATTCATAATTGAAATGGTTAGATGTAACTATAATTTTTTGGCGAATATTTTCTTTTATAATCTCTTACTATCCAGCCGACTTTGATCTTCAATAATTTAAATACAATGTAATCTCCTGTTTTCTTGATTCCTCTTTTTTTTTTATTGTTCTCACTCTTCAATAATTGTTTTTTTTTTATTCTTTCAAACTCAGTAGACTCTTGTATCTTAGTGACTATATTGCCTTGCTTGGAACGAAATGATAAAAAAACGCTTTAGATCCTAATGCGAGAAATCTTGTAATTCCATAGATGCAATTGGTTGACTATGCGTCAGTATTGTTGTCAATCGTTTGTGAGATCTACAAAATAACCCTTTATTGTCATGCCTATCTTCAAGTGACTGTATAAATAAATTTTGTTCTCAACGGCTTTCGTTACCAATACTATGTACAGATAACCATATAATGTTCTTGATGTCTTGCGGGGTAAACATGATAACCCTGTATTTTTATACGTAATCTTAGTTGACGCTATAAATCAATAATGCTTTCAATAGCTTGCGAGTTTAGTTTGATGAACCCCATAGCTGCCAAATGAACTCTAGGATAACTAACTTGAAACCTAGATCAAGCCTAACACAAGTTTATCGAATGAATACAGAAGCAAGAAACTTCTGTCAGGTTTTCATTAAAAATGAGAAAACCTCAGCAAATTTTCGTGTGCACAGATGCTAAATAAGTTATTTGTTTGACGAATACAGTTGGTTTTACTCATTGAGACCAAATACGGTCATAAGGCGTGGATATGTCGTCAGAGTTTGAATAGAGACCTATTAATCAGCGATAAGTATATACCGTAAATGTTAGGATCTCACTTGGGATTGGCAAAATATTATCATATGATATAATATAGGATATTATTATTATCTAATAATATCTTAATAATAAGATAATAAAAATAAGATATTATTATTATATGATTATATAATTATATTATATCTTATAATTATGTTATTATTATAATTATATAATTATTAATAATAATCATAAGATATTCTTATGATATAATATTTGTTTATTTTATTTTTAAATCATTTCACCCCAAACAAGGCATTCCACTGCCACTATTGCGCAGGGGGTTACATATGGGAAGGTGGGAGAAAGAGTGGTTAGATATAGGAAATATCAGAAGGAGGGTGGTAGACGGGTAAGGATGTAGATTGGAAGAGTATTTGAGAGAATGGATGCGAATTGGTGTGTTAGGAGGTGTCTATTGACCTTACATTTAAACTCCTGGAGATTGTAGCTGTCAGGGAAGCGAGTATGTGGAAGGGAATTCCACAGGCAGGAAGTGCGAGAAAAGAAGCTGTTGGAGTAGAAATTGCGGTTACATTTTATCGGCTTCACTGAAAAATGATGGGACGTAGTAGCTAATCTAGTATCTCGTGCAAATTCGCACTTAGGGGGCACCAGTGATCTAAGTTCATCGGAGCAGAAGCCGCAAAAGTATTTATAGAAGAGGCACAGGGAAGCCACGTCACGCCGGTGAGAGAGTGACTGCAGGCGATCTGCCAAGTCGGCATCGATCAAATTACAGATTCTCCGTTGTATTTTGTCAAGAACCCCGAGGAGAATAGCAGGGGCACCCGACCAGATGTGGCAGCAGTATTCAATACACGGGCGGATGGTAGATTTATATATGTACAGAATAGATTCAGACGGAAAAAACTTCCGAGCCCTGCACAGAGAACCAATTTTCATAGCAGCGGGTTTAGCAATGGATTCGATATAGTCACTTCACTTGAGGTCCGCTGAGAGTGTGAGACCAAGGAGGCGTAGTGTTTTACTCTCTGGGAGGCAAGCCTGCTCCATGCTAATGGGAGGTAGGTGCGATTGTCTATGATGGTTAATTGATAGTAGCTTCGTTTTAGAAGCATTAAGATTTACGATCCATTTCTTACCCCAGTTCACTGCGGATTGGATGTCCTTTTCAAGCTCGGCTGCGAGGTTCGCTTTGTCGCCCACACATCAGAATTTTGATCAAGGCGAGAGTAAACTGTGGTGTCATCGGCTAATCAGCGATGAGTGTATATCGTAAATGTTAGGATCTCACTTGGGATTGGCAAAATATTATCATATAATATAATATAGGATATTATTATTATATAAAAATATCCTAATAATAAGATAATAAAAATAAGATATTATTATTATTCTATGATTATATAATTATATTATATATTATATTATAATTATGTTATTATTATAATTAATAAATATTAATAATAATAATAATAAGATATTCTTATTATATTATATTTATATAAAAACCACTTTACTTACATTTAATGCCACAGCATTATAATGGCAGTGGTATCCGGCGATGCTTAGGGGAAAAAAATCCATGCTTAAAGTTTACGGAGAAAATTTAAACGTACATTTACATATGTATGAGGTTTACGGCCATATCACGTTGAATAGACCGGTTCTCGCTCGATCACCGAAGTTGAGCCTGGTCAGTACTTAAATGGGTGACCGCTTGGGAATACCAGGTGCTGTAAGCGTTTAGTGACGGATGTGCGTTGTGGTGCAGTGGATGTCGGTCTCGGAAAGAGAAATCGGTGAGCCGAGTTTGAATTCCAGTTGAATACCCAGCATTCACTTAAGTACTGGTACCCTTGGCAAAGGTATTAATCCGTCCCTTCCCTCCAGTTATGGGTTAAATAACAGGGTAGGACTCGGGGACCCTGCCCTTAAAAACAAATCCCAATGAATCTTGATACTCGAAAAGAAAAAGTATTACTAGACACAAAACTTATATGAAAACAACAATAATTTGTTGAAAGAAAAAGGTTTTACCAGCAATAAATAAATAAAATTTAGATGGCAATAAACGACCCGCCAAGGTTGATATGCCATAAAACAAAGCAACCAACCAACATATGTATGAAACCAGAAAAAATATTTTGACGATAAGGAGAGAAGTTTTATGCTTTTGGATAAATAAGATTTTTAGCCTTCCGTGCCTTAGCAAGGATCTTAACATATGTTGACTGCAATGGGTAAGAACCCTTCACCCGTATTCGGGTGAATACTTATAAATTCTAGTCATGCTTATCTATGTTTATCATTCATCCATGCTTAGAATATAGCTGCCACTTATGGCCCGGTACCCCTGCTATTTATTTCGGACTCCTTGATAAAATCCAAAGAAAAATAAGCAATATTATCGGTCCTGATATGGCAGATCGGCTTCAGTTACTTTCCCGCCACTGTAAGGTTGCTCTGTCTTTTCTATGACTAATTTCATGGTAATTGTTAGGGAGAGTTCTTCGCTATGGCACCCAGAATTTATGAATTCAACCGCAGTGTTAGATCGGGTGTGCCTTGTGATGCCGTGGATATGGCCTCGGAACGGGAAACTAGACTGGCAGCTGGGACACGAAATGTGTAAGAAAAACTTGAAGAATCTTATACTCACAGGACGGATAAAGGGAAAAAGAGACAAGTGGTGGTGGTGGGGGGTAACGCTTGAAATACTTGATAGACTTAAGTAAATGGATGACATAGCAGGGTTTGGGAGAAACACAAAGACAAAAAGGTATTAGAAGCTACAAAGGATAGGAAGATATGGAGCGCTATGATCACATACATATTGAAGGAACACAGCACATAAAAGAAGACTACACAGGCGTCCAGATCTCATAAATTTACAACCGATCTATGTAGCCGTAGATTCTATGCTAAAAGTTTCTTTTCCTCGCGATTCTAGCTTGTGAAACTCTCTTCCGGCTCGATGCTTTATATCAATCGTTATCTACTGTTCAATGTTTCTGTTTCTAACCCTTCCACACCATGTATTCCTTTGCGTCTCTGTAGTCTTACTGCTTTGTTTGGGGTGGCATCGATTAAAAGTAATCAGTGTATAGCTACTTTACTCTGGTGTTAAAGGAACCTGTGGCTAGCTTTTAAACTCTAGTGTAAAAAGGACTTATTTTTATCTTTTTGACTCGTTTGAAATGGTTCTATGTTTAGACTACAGGGAAAGTCAAAACTGTATTTACCTTTTTTTTTTATTATATTTTGAACTTTTAGATTAGAGCTTGTATGGGTCGATTGGTAAAAACACGTCTGATCTAAAGACGGCATTTCATTTATGTTCGCCTTAGAATATGGATAAAAAAAACTTTATATTAATTAACATGCATATACTCAATAGTTCACTTAAGGAAAATAATAATTGAAGAGCTATTAAATTAAGTAAATTGGTATTTAAATTTTGTTATCATAAATAGATATTAGAAAGATGGGATAATGATAGTAGGCAAGTAAATTAAAATAATAAAAAATAAACGTTATTTATAAATTAAAGGTTTTGAAAAAATTAGAATTAAATCCCTACTGATAAGAAAAGGAAATTTACTCAAAAGCCCTTTAACCCTCTAGGGCCATTCGTATCATATTTGATACAGTATTTCCCTATAAGGAAACATTTGGTATTTCCCTATAAGGAAACATTTGGTATTCATTGACTGAGCAGTCAGTACTGCTTTCATTTGAAATTTATAAAATATTTCTCTTAAAAAATTTTTCAGGAAAATATTTCTTTCAAGGCTTGTTTTCATACTGTATCAAATATGATACGAATGGCCCTAGAGGGTTAATCTCAGTCTGTTTATCTATCTATCTATTAACCCTCTAGGGCAATTCGTATCATATTTGATACAGTATTTCCCTATAAGGAAACATTTGGTATTTCCCTATAAGGAAACATTTGGTATTCATTGACTGAGCAGTCAGTACTGCTTTCATTTGAAATTTATAAAATATTTCTCTTAAAAAATTTTTCAGGAAAATATTTCTTTCAAGGCTTGTTTTCATACTGTATCATATAGGATACGAATGGCCCTAGAGGGTTTAAGTTTGAATAAAAATATAAATAGTTTCCTTTCTTTCGTCATCTCTTTTCTGTTTTCTATAATAAGAGGTCAAGATATAGGGAAAGCAGAAAGGACATTTTGGTGCAAAAATGGATACATCAAAGGTAATAGGATCTAGTAGAAGAAATAAAAATAAAAATAAAAAATAAAAATAAAATTAGGTTAAAAGTTGGTTGACACTTTGGCCATTATGGATGGAAAAAAAAGGAGAAAAGAAAGGATGTATTCCCTAAAAATAGGAGATTACTGGCCAAATTTCAAAGTGAATCTTTATTCTGATTAGTGGAAAGGAACCCACACATAAATTTTATATCTTCCCACATACATTAATAGCAAACCGATTGTTTTTTGTATTTAATATAAATTGTTTTCACAAACAACAACCAACATTGCTTGATGACGAGATAGAAATTTCAAAACACAGAAATTTCCGTGTCGCAATGTACTTTTAATTCATAATTTTATGATTATATATATATATATATATATATATATATATATATATATATATATATAAGATAAACAGACTTTCCACTCAAATACGGGTATCTATTAAAAATAATAATGTTAAGCAAATAAAAATTCAAATATATATATATATATATATATATATATATATATATATAATATTTATTAATAAATTATAACATTGATATGTTACAATATCACTACAAAAGTAGCTATTTTGTTTCGACACTTTTTGTGTCTTTTCAAGTGATGTTGTTATTTCGAAATATATATATATATGTGTGTGTGTGTGTGTGTGTGTGTGTATGTGTGTGTGTGTGTGTGTGTGTATATAAAGACAAAGAAAATTCATATTTGCCTTTATCAACGCAAATGTAAGAATTTTATTTGGCAACAAATTTTTTCAATTTAAGAAACGCTTATAAATATTCCTCAGCTTTATTGAAGTGTCTATATAAATTATGGAGGATGCTAAGTGACATAATGTAATATCGAATAAACGAAAGTGAGTAAATGATGTAGTTGATGAATTCTTTGTTTTTTTCTAATGTAATTGATATCTAAATGAAAATTAAATTTTTATAATGTAACTTCGAGCCTTTATGAATTAAACCATCTGCGCGTCCAATATTACAGCAACTTGTATTTCCAAACTGTAGTCAGGCTCATCTGACCTCAACTTGGGTGGTCTTCCGAGAATTGGTGTTTCAAAGTGACATATATATATATATATATATATATATATATATATATATATATATATATATATGAATTGAATATATGGATCGGAATCCGACAAAATGAATAGAAGTAAAGAACAAGTAGGAAAAAGTGTCTTTAATCTAATATGTTTCACTTTTAACAATCTTGTTCAAAGGTTTTTTAAAAATGAATAATTTAAAAATATTGTCTCTTAGATTTTAAAATTTTCTTACTTGTTCTTTACTTTTTTCATACACACACACACACACACACACACACACATATATATATATATTATGATTATTATTATTATTATTATTAGGAGCCTATGGTAATAAAGAATACATCATTCTAAGTGACTGTTTCTTAAATATAAAATGGGTTGCCTAAAATAAAGTTCAACGCAAAAGGCAGTGGATGGACCAGGATATATCTCCACAATGGACCCCAAAAACCCTTGATCCATGGATGGTAGAATTGGGTTATTAACAATTTAGAGTTCTTAAAATGCAATAAAACACTGAATGCATCTTTTTACGTCCAGTAGCTGCAACGTGTCATGTTTTTATATTAAACATAACACATTTTAAGGAAAGAAGAATTTCTATTATCACAATGTCAGATATTTAATAATAATAAAAATAATAATAATAATAATAATAATAATAATAATTCGAAAAACTGTCATAATATAAAGACCTGGAAATTGAATGAGAAAGAATTGTGGAAATTGAAAACAAGTATCGTGCCAGTGATAGTAGGTGCACTTGGAATGATAAAAAGTGTAACAAAACAACGCGTTGAAAGAATCCCTGGAAACCCCAGCTTAAGAGATATACAAAAAATGTCTTGTTAAGTACAGCCCACACACTAAGGAGAACTTTGTCTATATAATGTTAGGGATGTTAGGGAGATAGAAAAATATGAAATGGAGCCATAACAACACACCACGATCTGTCTTAGGTCTTCCTGCAGACTTGGTATGTAGTGCGACCATAGCAGAAATCGAAATATGATGAAAAATGACATAATAATAATAATAATAATAATAATAATAATAATAATAATAATAATAAAAAAAAATAATAATAATAAAAAAAATCGCCACGATAGAGTTGGGCAATATTTACATTGGGCAATGTGCAAACATTATGGAAAAGCTGTAAACAAACACTGGTATGAACATCACCCAGCACCGGTTACAGAAATAGAAGATGTAACCATTCTATGGGATTACACCATCTACACAGACAGAAAAATTGAAGCAAACAGGCCAGACATTATTGTTAAAAACCAGAAGGAGAAAACTTGTCTATTAATTGATATGGCTTGTCCAGCGGATTGTAACATAGCAATCCAAGGAATTTGAAAAACTGTCAAAATATAAAGACCTGGAAATTGAAATAGAAAAAATGTGGAAATTGAAAACAAGAGTTGTGCCAGTGATAGTAGGTGCACTTGGAATGATACAAAATGGAACAAAACAACACATTGAAAGAATCCCTGGAAACCCCAGCTTAAGAGATATACAAAAAATTGTCTTATTAAGTACAGCCCACACACTAAGGAAAACTTTATCTATGTAATGCTGGGGATGATATGGAAGATAGAAAAACATGAAATTGAGCCATAACAACACGCCACTACCTGCCTTAGGTCACCCCGCAGACTTGGTTGGTAGTGAGACCAAAGCAGAAATTGAAATATGATGAAAAATGACATAATAATAATAATAATAATAATAATAATAATAATAATAAACAAGATTTACAGTTAGTAGATTCTGTAGAAAAGCAAAACAGAAGCCAAGAACTAACTATTGCGGCAAAAAATATGAAAATGAAAGCCAAAGATAAAGCTCTTGAACAGATGAAACAACGCTGACAAGACAAACCTCTGCATGGCCAATATCCAGAACGTGCCAATAAATCCCATGTTGATGAAGTTAATACTCGTCGATGGTTACGTGCATCTGGATTAAAGTCTGAGACTAAGGCTTTATTCTTGCAGCGCAAGACCGAAGTCTTTTCACTAGAAACTTTCAGCAAATATTATACATAATAATATGGATCCAAAATGCAGGTTTTGTGATAAACACCAAGAAAAAATAGACCATCTAATCTCAGGCTGTTCTGTACTTGCCCCAAATGAATATAAAATCACCACGATAGAGTTGGGGCAATATTTACATTGGGCAATGTGCAAACATTATGGAAAATCTGTAAACAAACACTGGTATGAACATCACCCAGTACCGGTTACACAAAGAGATGATGTCACCATTCTGTCGGATTACACCATCTACACAGACAGAAAAATTGAAGCAAATAAGCCGGACATTATTGTTAAAAACCAGAAAGAAAAAACTTGTCTATTAATTGATATGGCTTGTCCAGCGGATTGTAACATAGCAACCAAGGAATTTGAAAAAACTGCCAAAATATAAAGACCTGGAAATTGAAATAGAAAAAATGTGGGAAATTGAAAACAAGTGTTGTGCCAGTGATAGTAGGTGCATTTGGAATGATAAAAAATGGAACAAAACAACACATTGAAAGAATCCCTGGAAACCCCAGCTTAAGAGATATACAAAAAATTGTCTTATTAAGTACAGCCCACACACTAAGGAAAACTTTTTCTATGTAATGCTGGGATGATAGGGAAGATAGAAAAAAAACATGAAATGGAGCCATAACAACACGCCTCGACCTGCCTTAGGTCTTTCCGCAGACTTGGTTGGTAGTGCGACCATAGCAGAAATCGAAATATGATGAAAAATGACATAATAATAATACATTAACAAAACGAAAAATAAACTAAATGACATCGGGTATATTATGTACCCAAAACTTATACAAGGTGGTCCAAAAGTAGGTGGTCAGTAAATGATAATATTTATTTTGAGATTACATATACAATTATATTTGCTAATGCACATATTACATTTACAATTAAATTTTAAATAATACAGCACAAATCCCATAGTTATAATGACCACCATTTTAATAATATAACCGATACACAAACCTAATGTCCATCTAATTTTGGACCCCCCTGTATCTAACGCTTACGGCCTTGTCACATTGAAACACTCGTTCCCGTACAATCACCGAAGTTAAGCAACACTGAGTCTGGTCAGTACCTAGATGGGTGATCAGAGGTTGCTGTAACCTTGGATGTACGAGTAGTATAGTGGATAATGACTCGTAATTGTAAATCAGAGGACCGCGTTTTAATTCCAGTTGGGTTCGTTATATACACTTCCGCACAAATATTCTTTGGAAAGGTATGAATCCAACTATTCTTCCCCTTTTCTATGGGGGGAAGATATATATTAATTAGTAAGGCTTGTATCACTAAAATATTATTATCTCCAAAAATAAAAATGCATCATTTATCCATCACACCCAGGTGGTGCATTGGGCAGCAACTTTTTGTTGCTGTTTCTGTAACAAACTGTTTTTTTACGGGGCAGGGTTGTTATCCATGCACCCAAACCTGGAGGACCCCAAACCTGGAGGACCGGTGGAACATTCTTGATCCTTACGCTTACAACACCTGGCATTTCCAAATGGTCACCCATTTAAGTACTGACCAGGCTTGATGTTGCTTAACTTCAGTGATCGGACGGGAAACGGTGCATTCAACACGATATAGCCGAAGACAAAATTAAAAATTACGTACAAATTATTTAGATTTCGGCATTAAATAACTCATGTTGATATGCCACTAAACAAAGACAACCAATCAACATATATTTAGAAAAATATTTTTAAAATTGACATTTTAAATTGTTGGTGTCTTCTCTTATTCTTGTGCATGCGTAGCCGTATTAACGTAAACACCACTTCAGTCCGTTGAAGTTCTAAAGAACGAAACGCGTCACACGAAAACATTTTCCACTTTGTCATAGTTGGTTTTTCCCCACTAAAATTGTTCTATTTTATTTTTTGTAATCGATTCCCCCCACTGGTGTACAGGGGGTTACAGGGAGAGGAAAGTAGGGGGGAAAAAAAAGAAAAAAAAAGAAAAAAAAGTACAAGGGATGTCGAAGAAAGGATAAGAGAAAGATGGAAATCAAGGAGAGAAAGATAGCCATTCGAGTGGCACTTAAACTTTTATGAGATTGTCGCTATGAGGGAAGCAAGTATACGGAAAGGGAGTCCCACAGGTGGGAAGTGTGAGAAAAGAAACGCATGGAGTAGAATCGGTGGGGTTACATTTGACTAATTCGACAGTAAAAAGATGAGACCTTGATGCCAGTCTAGTAGCACGTGTGTCTTCATATGGCTGGGAAACCAGGGAAGGATATAAACATTTATATATCGTTTTTCCATACATGTAAACATCCTCCCTATTATAATAAAGATCATTATATATATATATATATATATATATATATATATATATATATATATATATAGAAAAAGGTCAAACCGAGGTCAACAATATATATATATATATATATATATAAAGGTCAAACTGAGGTCAACAATATATATGTATATATATATAAGAAAAAGGTCAAACCGAGGTCAACAATATATATATATATATATATATATATATATATATATATAAAGGTCAAACTGAGATCAACAATATATATGTATATATATATATATATATATATATATATATATATATATATATAAGAAAAAGGTCAAACCGAGGTCAACAATATATATATATATATATATATATATATATATATATATATATATATATATATAAGAAAAAGGTCAAACCGAGGTCAACAATCAAAAGGGCCCATCCCAACTAAACAAACATCCATTCACGTATTTTTAAAAAGTAAAAATAAATCAAACAATAACACAATAAAAAAAGAAAAATAAAGAAAATCAACCAATCATAAACAAGAAGAGAAAGAATAACTAACCAATCACAATACTACTCCCACAATACCACAGCATACTCTATATAAACAAGAATAAACCGTTACTTAACGACAAACAGACCTGGCGAGTGAGTGCATCATAACGGTGTCCTCATTAAACTTCGAAATCGGCATGAACCTGGTCTATTAGAGAGATACACTCCTTGGAACTATATAATATATATATATCATCCACAAGCAAACCTGTTTCGCTATATCAAAGCTAATCAGTGTGGTTAGACATCTACTTGCTTCTGGCCGGGATCGAAACTCGATCTATTTGATGTCAGTCGGAGTCATAAGCGCATGGAATGAGACATTGGAAATTTTAGCGTCTTATATATAAGCGGTGTATACACACGCCAGTCACCGGAAGAACTCAATTCATTGCTGATAAGTAAATATATCTTCCAGAAAGTTCCTGAGATTTACAAAATTGCTCAACAACCAACATATTTTAATTTATTTGTTTGAACATTATTTTTAATAGATATTCCTATTTGAGTAGATTCTCTGTTTATAATTAAACTGTTTTAATATATATATATATATATATATATATATATATATATATATATATATATATATATACTACCGATACTACCGGCCATAATTATTAGACCATCCCAGTTTTTAAAAGAAATTATGTATTTCATAGTATTTTTAGTATTTATTGCCAAATGAAAATAGAATGGTTCTTTTGTTATTATTACTTTGCAAAATTTTACAAGACAAGGAAACAAAGATAAACTCGCCCAAATCACTCGAAATTTTCTTCATTCTTTCATTGATAAAACTGCAATATATTTATAAATTCATGTTATTGTGCAATATTAACAAAATAACCATTTTATTTTCATTTACAATTACTCACTTGGCAATAAATACTAAAAAATAGTATGAAATATATCATTATTTTAATACACTGGGGTGGCCTAATAATTATGGCCGGTAGTATATATATATATATATATATATATATATATATATATATATATATATATATATACAGGCTTGAATGTTTTTGGAAAAGTTTTATTAGAAAAATATGTATCATTTCGCAGGATTCAAACCTACGTTCCCTACGCAGAGGAAGCCATACAGAGAAGTATCTACACAAATACGAGTATCTATTAAAGATAATGTTCACACACACACATGCGCGCGCGCACACACACACACACACACACACACACACACATGCGCGCACACAACACACACACACACGCGCACACAACACACACACACACACACGTGTGTGTCTGTGTGTGCGCATAATCCTCTAATATACTTAGCCGTTATTTTTGACGGCAGGTGTACAATCGTTTATAAATAGACTTAGAAATATTCATTATCTCTTATTATAGAGGTATTCGTGCTTTACAGTTCAAATCTTCACATACGTCTATACACTATGATTTTCACAAATCTTTTGCAATGAGTCAACCATTCTGTTACAAGTCATGACTCGCTTGAACGCGTCCAAACGCCGGACCCAGTGCAAGAAGATGCCCTCGAAATGTAAGTGGACGACTGATGTTTATGTTATTTATACACATAATTTATACACACCTTGTGGTCACGTTTTGATGGGAAACGGAGTGAAAGTATGTTGGGAAACGAAGTAGAAAATTGAACAAGTTAATTTCCTCCAACGTATTGCTAATGTCGATTCGCAGCAGGAATTAGTTAGGCTTCCAAACTGAACCGGTAACGTCGATCGTTTTGAAGTAAAAGAAAAACGAAGGTGGTTTCGTGTCAAGGAGGACGCGTTTAAACCAGCAGTTTAGTTTAAAGAAATCGCCTTACCAAGAACATGTATTTCAAAGGCAAGCGAATTGTATCGTCTGTACAAATACTACCACTACTACTGCAGGTAGAGCACCGTTTTCCGGTAACTGATCGTCTGTCATCTACGAGGTTGAATCATAAATAATTCCTGTTTTTATTTATCCACGATCTGGTCTGTTCTTTTCGGCAGGAACGTGTGTGGTCCAAACACAAAAATGGCTGACTCTACCTTTTCTAAGTGTCGGCAGAGGGTAGATGTGAAGTATTCGACACTGCTGTTTATACCTGAGTATTGTGTGCCATTTCTACAGAAGGATACTGAGGATGCCATGGACCGAACATGTGAGCAACGACGAGATTTTGGAGAGAATGAAAACGAAGAGGGAATTTATATTTAATATCAGGAAGAGAGTTGAAGTTTCTAGGACACGTAATGAGGAAGGAGAATCTGATACTCACAGGGTGGGTAAAGGGAAAGAGAAACAAGGGCTGGGAACGTAATGAGGAAGCAGGACTTGGAGAATCTGATACTCAAAGGGTAGATAAAGGGAAAGAAAGACAGGAGAAAACAGCGTGTAAGATACTTGATGGGCAAATGGGTTGGAGAGCAAACTTGGAATAAATATCAAGACAAAAGTTATTAAGGGCTAAAAGGGAGAGGAAGATGTGGAGTGCTATTATCGCCTACGTTCTGAAAGGACACGGCACATAAAAGAAAACTGAGTGCCATGAATTGTTTTCTACTAATGACTTTAAAGCTCTAACGTAAAAGTCCATTGAACGCCCAACGACCATACCCCAGAACAAAACTTCACAAACTAATTTCATACTTGCCATATCACATTGAAACACCGATTCTCCTTCGATCGCCAAAGTTGAGCCTAGACGGATGACCACTTGGGAATGTAAGGGTAGTGAAATAGATAACTAGTCGGAATTGTTAATTGGAAAGTTTCGCTAGAAACAAAGAAGAAAGTACTAGATTGCTAAGTGATCTCAGTTCTTCAATATGGCAGTGAATGCTGGACAATATCATTAAAGATGAAGGAAAAACTTGAAGCAACTGAAATGTGGTTCTACAGAAGGATGCTGCGGATATCATGGATCGAGCATATGAGCAATTATGAAGTTTTGGAAAGGATGGAAACAAAAAGGAAATTGTTACTGAGTATCGGGACAAGACAGCTAAAATTCCTGGGACATGAAATCAGGAAGGATAGCTTTGAGAACCTAATACTAACAGGCCAGATATAGAGAAGGAGAGACAGGGGAAAACAGCGAGTAACGTACTTGACTGGCCTGAGCAGGTGGATGGCAGAACGGGGGCTGCGAGATGTTACAGGAGAAAGCGTGCTAAGAGCCACCAGTGATAGGGAGACGTGGAAGGCCATGATCGTCTACGCCCTGAAAGGACAAGGCACATAGAAGAAGAAGAAGAAGAAGAAGAAGAAGAAGAAGAAGAAGAAGAAGAAGAAGAAGAATTCTAATTTCAGTTGGGTTCGATATTTTCTCTTTTGCGCAAATAACCTTGGAAAGGGTATGAATCTACTCTTTCTCCTCACCCCCACATAGGCGGTAATTAGTAACTATCACTGAATCATTATTATCTCCTTAATCAAATATATTTTCTGGCTTTAAATAACCTGCAAAGGGTTGTTAAACCGTAGAAAACGATAATAACAATCAAAGTTGCCGCTTAGTTATGAGGTGAAGAGGCTCATCCCTTGTTCCCTGTTTAGGATGTGGTTTCCGGCTTTCTCTTTTCCAATCTTTTCACTCTTTTCACTTTTTTTTTCTTCAATTGGCGTAGATAGACTAAACTATCGCCCGGTTCCCACTCCACCCACGTCTATTGTACAGCTAAAGAGGTTCATCCCTTGTTCCCTGTTTAGAACGTGGTTTCCGGCTTTCTCTTTTCCAATCTTTTCACTCTTACGTAGCTCCCTGCGCATAAGTGACATTACCGCCTTGCTCAGGGTGATATGATTAAAAAAAACAAAAAACAAAAAACAAAAAAAACAAAAACTCCTTGACAACTACATGCCACCATAGCGTTATTTTCTTGTTTCTATTCCCATAACAGTATGTGACATAAAAGCACATTCAATCCCATTATGAGTAGGGGTAAGTAATTTATTCTTTAATCCACTGTTTACGCTTCCATTGGCTTGCAAAAAGAAAGTTATGTTAGTGGACATCAAATCTATTCTTAACTGCCACCTATGTGCGTTGTGGTGCATTGGATATCGGCTCGGAACGAGAAATCAGGGAGCCGAGTTCGAATTCCTGCCTAACTCATTGTATTTCACTTACGCGCAAATACCCTTGGGGAAGGTATTAATCCGTCTCTTCCTTCCAGTTATGGGTTAAATAATAGGACAGATTGGGTTCTATAGCCTTGGTCGGCAACCAGTCTACAGCAATGGCAACCTACTGCGGGATAATCTTCTACCCAGTCAGTCATGTCTCTTTCGAGACATGATCGCCCAAGCGTGTATCACGTATGGCACTTAACTGACTGACTGATATTATTGACATCACAAATGGTTACCAAAAACTGAAATTACTCAAGATTCAAACATCTTTCAAACCGGGCAAAATTATGAGCAACTTTAAAAAATGGTGGCCTATCAGAAGATTACGAAATTCTTCTTAATCTGTGCAAATATTCAGTTCATCATCTTTTATGTGTCAAGTTTTCTCCGGACATGGGGACGATAATGTGTTTCCGCAACATCTTTTTTATTGAAACAGTTAACTTTACCATTTTCCTATTTGTCCGCTTTACCGGCTGTTCCTACAAACATGTTAAGTTGAAACACCGATCACCGAAGTTAAGCAACATCGATCCTTGTCAACACCTAGATGGGTGACTTTTTGTTAATACCAGGTGCTGTAAGCTTGGATGTGCGAGTAGTGTAATAAATAAAGAGTCGGATTTGTTAACTTGAGGGCCAAGTTCCAATTCCAGTTGGGTTCGCTAGATTCGCGTACACGCATATACCCTTGGTATCACTGAACTTGTATGACTGAAACCATTATTATCCCTAAAAATAAAAATAAAATTGCATCCAAAATATTTAGATTTCGCTATTAAATAGGCCATAGAATTTTACCAACCAACGAACATCCGCTGTGTGTTCCTTTCTCTTGTCAATAGTATTTCCTGTCAGTGTTTAATTCTCTAAGTCCCCTTTCCCTATTCCCTGTCTGTTTCTGATTGTAAGTTTCCTTGTTAACATTTTCTAGAAAAAACCTCTACATTAGACACATTTTCTGTCTACGGTATCATGCTGTTAGGAAAATAATGTCCGATTTTAGAATAAACCTTTTGTGTTCTAATATATTATTATAAAATATATTACTCATTTCTAATGATTAAAGTGTCTTCTTCATTTTATATCAATCTCCTTCAGAAAT
Organism: Ascarosepion bandense; assembly: GCA_037127315.1. Taxonomy (NCBI): domain Eukaryota; kingdom Metazoa; phylum Mollusca; class Cephalopoda; order Sepiida; family Sepiidae; genus Ascarosepion; species Ascarosepion bandense. Next base: position 1,422,858 of record JBBBDQ010001558.1, on the reverse strand, counting down.
TTTGTTCTCAAGTACGTTACGCAGCCTCTGTATACACGGAAAAATAGTATTAGGCTGTTCGGAAAATAATGACCGATTTTCGAATAAATCTTTTAATTGTGTTCTAATATATTACTATAATAGTTGTAGAAAATTATATTCCCCATTCTTAATGCTTCAATTGTCCTATATGTTTATCTTATATCAACCTCGTTTAGAAATTTTGATCTCTAATACGTAACGCAGCCTGTCTATACAATGAAAAACAGTAATAGGTTGGTCGGAAAATAATGTCTGATAAACCTTTTGTGTTCTAATATATTATTATAATAGTTTCACAAAGATATATTCCCTATTCTTAATGATTAAAATGTCCTCTTTGTTAATTTTATATCAATCGCGTTCAGAAATGCTGTTCTCTAATACGTGACGCAGCCAGTGTATACACTGAAAAATAGTAATAGGTTGGTCGGAAAATATCACCGTGTCAGAGAAATGTCTCAGGTAATGGCTGTCAGCATTTCAACAGTATCAGACTATTTCAACGAAATTAGCAAGGTGAAGTAACTCGATAAATGCGTTTCACGTTAAACTCGGTGAAAGTCAAACATTTCGACACTTTAAAGTGTATTAGATGTTGAATCTGCGAAACTTGAATGATCTATTTCTTGATTGAAAAGTAAATTGTGATGAGAAATGGCTTGATAATGAAAAAGCTCGAAAACAGTTTCCAAAACCGAAATTACACTAAGAGACTGTCTTGAGATCCGCCATTGGCATTACCAATTGCAGCTTTCCGAACCCTAATCAGAATACCACTGTCGGAGTTTACTTCCTGCAAATGAACGAAATGCACTTTCAGTTAAGCAAGATGCGACCGGCACTAGTTAATTGACGAGGTCCAATTCTGCTTCACGACAATGCCCAGTCACATGTTGCTAGAATGAAATCTGCAGGAGGGTCACCGACTTTGGATACGAGGCAGGGTTACATCCACCAAATTTCCCTGACCACTTGCCCACTTATTACTACTTTTTCCAGCGTCTTCTTTTTTTTTTTTTAGTTCAAAATATATTCTATTGCAAAAAAGGTGCAGAAACTGCATTAAGTGGTTAATTGACATTCAAAACCTTTGAAAGGTTTTCTCGTAAAGACATAAATAAGCTTGCAACTAGATGGCAGAAATGTATAGATATTTAATGTTTCTATTTTGACTGATTTAAATACTGTTTAAATACAATTAATTCAGAAATAAAAGTTGATTCCAGAATCGAACATTATTTTCCAAACAATCTAATAGTTTTCGCGTTTATTAGTAGAACCGTGTTTCTGTTGTGTTAAGTCTCTATCGATCATGGGTTTCCACAACTTCTCTTTTATTGATCTAAAAAACTTTGCTGTCTGTCTTTGTCTTTGCTTTACATGTTCTTTTATCTGCTATGTGATCAGTCCCGAGCTGGCAGCTTGACTCCAGCCACTTTCTCACCGAAGGATGTGGCCTCCCTTTGTCCTTTCTACACATATTTACATGGCTTCTATTCCGACGAGCTTAGCTTACTGGTGCCCCCTCAACAAGAATTTACTCGAGCAACCAGACTGGCAAAAAGGTTTCACCTTTTTACTGTTAAAACAACCAAATACAGCCATCACTTCTATTCCAATAGCTTTTCTTCGCATTTCCCGCCTGTGGAACTCCTTTTCCGTATGCTTGCTTCCCTGATAGCTAACATCCTTAAGAGTTTAAATGCAATGTCAATTGTCGTCTCTTATCCACTTGACTCCAGTCTTTTCCCCCCCAAAAAAAAAAACTCTTGTATCGTGTTCGTCTCTTTTTTCACTCTGCTCTCGCAACTCTCTTCACACCAATATTCCCTTCCTTTTCTTGCCCTTTCTCTGACACCCCATGTAACTCTCCACCTATGTAAACTTTCACTCTCCTCTTATGTAGCTCATTGTGCACCAGTGACAGTACTGCATTGCTTGGGGTAAAACGATTAAAAATGTCCATTTAGAATGTGGGTGATCGTGGCTTTCCAAGGTTTCTTGTCTTTGGTTTATATAAGTAACTTTTGATTCTTTATCATATCTCTTAGCTCCTGCTATGTCACCCATTCACTTAAACTCATCAAGCAGGTTTCTCGCTGCCTCCCTCTGCTTTTTCTTGCTTTCAATATGTTTTGCGTGTGTTAAAATCTTCAAACCTTCTTTTCTCATTGTGCATATCCCAGAAATTTTAACTGATTGTAAGTATAGGTTTCATTATTCTCATTTTTAGGGTTTTTTTGTTGCTCACAGATTTTATAGTTAATGCTCTATAATATTGGTCGGCTAAACCACATATGTGCTGTTTCAAAACTTTTCTACATTTGTTGGAAGATCGTCCATTATTCACTGCCTTCAAAGCTACTTCACTTTATTAAGGCGAGGTATTAGTCATAAGAAATTAAGTCGTGAACATCGTATAGGTCGTTATAGAAGTAGTTTCGCTTAATACCACAAATTGCGACTAAACCAAAACATTAACCTGAAAACTCGAATAATGTTCTTAAATAGCATAGTCAAGTCAAGAATTTCATAAGGATGTCATGCATGGTGCCAGACCCGTTCAGAAATATTTAAACTGTCAGCTGTTTACAACCGCTTCTTGCGATCAATGGTCTTTGAGAGAGTAAAATCTGATGCTCTTGACAAAGATTATCCCTTTTCGAACATTTTGGACAAGCGCTTTATAAACACAAAAATCTGTACCAACTAATAGAAACCATATCATTTGAGGACTACCAACATCAGCAACAACTAAAATGGGTAGCACATGTATGTCAAAGGGAAAAAATGACATAATGAAGATATTAATATTTTACACCTTTCAAATAGAAAGTTATGAAAAACCCATCAATACTAGAAAGAGTGATAACAGCTACTAGATTTGAAAAAAACTATTTTATTAAAAAAAAGTGTTTTAAGAAAAAAATGTTATAAATTTCAGTCAAAAGCAGTAGTTCCTCAGTCAACGAATGTCAAATATTTCCTTATAGGGAAACGGATAATACCATTGCCGTTGCTCTCTTTGCACACCCAGCGTATATTGGAGGTGGAAAATTCTGGTCAGACTCCTGAGACGTTTAGCAAAGTTAATATGAGTAATATTTTATTTATGTTTGTAAAAATCCTAATGATTTAAAGATATGGGATATTCTTCTTCATGTGCCGTGTCTCTTTAGGACGTAAGCGATCATGGACTTCCACTTGGCTCTGTCTCTTGTCGCTCTCAGTAATTTTTCTCTTGGTATCTCTTCCAAGCCCTTCTCCGTCAACCATTTGATCAGACCTAACAAGTACGTCTCGCGCTGTTTTCCCCTGTCTCTTCTTCCATTTATCCGACCTGTAAATATCAAATTCTCCATGCCCTCTTTCCTCATTACCTGTTCCAGAAACCTCATTTGCCTCTTCCTGATATTTATTATCAGTTTTCCTCTTGTCTGAATCCTTTCCAACACCTCATCGTTACATATGTACTCTGTCCATTGTATCCTCAGCATCCTTCTGTAAAACCACATTACTGCTGCCTCAGGCCTCTCCTTCATCTTTGATGAGATAGTATAGTATTCACTTCCATATAGAAGGACAGATATCACATAGCAATATAGCACTCTTGTCTTTGTTTCTATTGAGATTTTCCTATCTTTCAGTACTCTGGCTAGCTTCTGAAATGCGTCTTTGGCCATGCCAATGCGTGTTTGGATCTCCGTGTCGCATTTTCCATTCTCTGTCAAAACACTTTCCAGGTATTTGAATTTTTTACTTGTTTTATTTTAGATTCTTCAACTTGCAGTTGGCATATTGGTCTCCTCTTTTTGCTGATAGCCATGCATTCAGTTTTCTTGAGGTTTATGTTCAACCCTTTTTTTTTCACTTTCTTTTGCTAACTTCTGTAGAAGGTCCTGCATTTTCCTTTCCGCGTCTGCTATCAGCACTGTGTCATCCGTGTATCTGATATTGTTGAGATTATTGCCGCCAATGACGAATCCTGGCAAGGCTTTTATTTCTTTCATAATTGCTTTGCTGTACAGGTTGAAAAGATCCGGTGAGAAAACACATCCTTGTCTTACGCCCCTTTCTATTTTTGCATACCTGCTGATTTCACCTCCTATACGTACACTAGCGGTTTGCTGCCAGTATAGGTTCTTGATTATCCTAACGTCTTTTCCGAAAATGTCGAGGTTGTCAAGTATCTCTATCAAGTCCCTGCGTCGTACTTTGTCAAACGCCTTTGCGTAGTCCGCAAAGCATAGATAAATGTCCTTCTGCATTTGTATTGCTCGTTCAGATAGCATTCTGAGCGTGAATATCGCATTCCTCGTTCCGGTATCACATTGTTCCTGTCCTATCCCTATCGATTCTGCTGAGCGCTCTGTTCATCAGAATCCGGATGATGAGTTTTTGTTATGTGACTCATTAAACTGATTGTTCAATGGATCTCACATTCCTTTGCCCCTTGTTTCTTAGGTACTGTTATGAAGATTGATTTGCTTAGGTCCTCCGGTATATTACCGCTGCTGTAGACTTCGTTTCTTATTTCTGTTAGTCTGTCGATGTCAAAGCCTTCTAGGGACATCAACATCTCTATTACAATCCCGTCTGGTCCCGCTGTTTTGTTTCTCTTCAATTTGGCCATTACCGATTCCGCTTCGGTTTTTAATATTTCTGGTCCATTCGTATTTTATAAAGTCAGAAGGTCATCATTGAACTAAGAGTGGGCGCGTGCCGTCAAAAATGAGGGTAAAATATTTATATCGATATGCTGTTTAAAAGGATCGCAACATATATATTGGTGCACCTATTATCGAGTATCTTACATTTAAGATATAAGAAAAAATAATAATCCAAGCCCCACAGAGCGTCACAGAAGGGTTATATTGGCATAACAATTTGTGATATATATATATATATATATATATTAAAAAAGGATTAATTCAAAGATGTTGAATCCTTTTTTAATATATATTTGCATATTTGAATCCTTTTTTAATATATATTTGCTCTGTAATATTTTATTACATGGAGCTCTCTTCCTGTATCATTTTTTAATATTAAAATAAACTTTTAATATTAATTAGGATCCGGTTTTTTGGAATTTACCTTCCTGCTTTTTTCCTTTGGATTGAAGTATCTGAATTAAAATATATATATATATATATATATGTGTGTGTGTGTGTGTGTGTGTGCCGAACATTTTTTACTATAATAGAGAGAATATATTTTTTTCACTACTTGACGATGTAATTATTAGCAAAAAAAGAAAATAATAATAATAATAATTAAAAAATAAAATAAGATAAAATAAGAAAGTGCTGTTGAAGATCGAACACGCGATAAGAACTTTCATAACTGGTAGCAAAGTTCAATGACAGGTAGTAAAAAAATGAAATGAGCTAACGCTGCCTCGCTATTGTCTCTCTCTCAAAAGGCGGGACAAGAGGGATATATATATATATATATATATTGCTTAAAACTTAGTTTTGGGCCCTAATAGGGTTAGATCAGTACACATTTGTATCAAAAAGTGTTCAATACAATTATATTGTAGAACCTTTGAATATTTTTCATTTTTAAACGAGTTATTTCGCTACCTTGGTTTCCACCACGAGTGGTTTCTTCAGGCGATTTTTAATAACTAAAAATAATATTAATTTTAATATTATTTTTTAATAGTTATTTTTAATTGTTATTAAAAATCGCCTGAAGAAACCACTCATAGTGGAAACCAAGGTAGCGAAATAACTCGTTTAAAAATGAAATATATATATATATATATGTGTGTGTGTGTGTGTGTGTGTGTGTGCGTGTGTATGTGTGTGTGTGCGTGTGTGTGTGTGTGCGTGTGTGTGCGTGTGCTCGCGCGCAACGGTCTTTATTATAAAAAAGAGTTTTATTACGTGAAAAAACAAGCTAACATGTAAATTACAAATTGGTTATACCAAAATCAAGCAAGTACGTTAATTTAAATATCTATTAAAATGTTTTAAATTAGGACGGAAAGCTCGACACTCAAGTCTAAAGGTAAACTGGGATAGCGAAAGATGCCTTCCAAAAACTAAACAAAGTATTAAGCAACATATATGTGTGTGTAATGTGTAAATTATTTTCAGAACGTGTATCTTTGAAAGAACAAAATGAATGAAAAGACAAGCAGAACAACTAATCCCAGCCGGGGCGTTTCGTCTTCTGAGGGGTTTTATCAAGGTAAATGTAAAGATTTATTTGCTTCACGTTTTTATATACAAGAGCCAGGATGCCATTGGTTTATGAAGACTTTTAAATTTGAAAACGTTCATGAATATTCATCAGATAGTTGAATATATATAGCAATCAATTGCAGATATCACCTGACAATTGGACGGGGTGATTCCATCTCTGAAACTCTGGATTCTGTTAATACCATTCTGCTAAGTGACAAACCTGTAACATGTATTTGTATCCAGACGACTTCGAAATCTACTGCATCTCTTCTGGACGGTATCTAGTTTAATTTGGTGAGTGCTGCCATAATCCTTGCCTTCAGTTTTAACGTTACAAGGAGTTTTCTTGGTCTCTCGGCTCAACTGCAACCCACACAGAATAATTAAAGAGGGGGGCAGTCTTGGGTCATATGTAAGAGATAATGTATTCGCAGTTATAGTTTGATAGCCATGACTGAGTTCTCCTGGTTGTGAGGCATGATGAAGAGCCCTTGTCAGATATAGGCTGCCCCAACACTCACCCTCTTGACTCAGGGAAGCTCTACTTTCTCAAAGCACTTGATGTAGGATTTTGAGTTGAGTCTGGGAGTCATTGTGGGATGATGAATGGAGGCATAATGTTGCCATCACTAGTGATCACACAAAACAGCTTCATAATCACCATCTCTTTTCAAATTCACAGCACAGTCCTCAGATTGACACCCAAACACACTAAAAAGTTCGTATTTGAGTTTTTCGCTAATCAATACAGAATGCAGTTTCCAAATTCCTCTCGCAGGGAATTGCATCACGGGGTTCTTTTTCAGACGTTACCCAACTGACTCTATTATAGTGTGCAGTCGACAAATCATAAACAAACATACATGCACCAGACTAAAAATATAAAATGTCGACAATTTACCCATTGCCTCCTGTCTGATAAAAATATAGTTTAAAATTAAAAAAGTAGGTAAAAGTGCTCATTATAAAAAAATATGTAGGTATAAAAATGGACACTGAAGTCAACACCAAGCGACAGTCATAAAGCTCGCGCTTGAGCTTGAAAGAAAAGAAAATATTTTGGAGTGTTACTCGGCGTTTGTTAACGCTTATCGAGGTATTTGAACTAAGAATAGCGCAGAATAGTGAGTTTGATCCTAACTAGGTGCCCCCTAGTCGCGGCCTTGTGTTAAAACTAACCTAACTTCAATAAATAGCAACAAGCCACCTTGTTGCGTCCAAGCGATTTGTCACTACTTTTCTGACCTGCTGTCGGCGGAGGCGAATATATATTCTCAAGTGACAAGATCCCAGCAACATGGCGTAGAAATGCTTTTACAGGATTTAAATCTCTAGAGAATACACATTTCTTAATCACTTTATTGATCGGCAAAGTTCCGCCCAGTCATCCATTGGTGCCAAATCATTCAGTCAGTCAGTTAAGTGCCATACGTGATACATGCTTGGGCGATCATGTTTCGAAAGAGACATGACTGACTGGACAGAAGATTATCCCGCAGTAGGTTGCCATTGCTTTCTGTCAGCCAAGGCTATAGAACTCAATCTGTCCTGTTATTTAACCCATAACTGGAAGGAATAGACGGATTAATACTTTTCCCAAGGGTATTTGCGCGTAAGTGAATGAAATAAATTCGGCTGGAATTCGAACTCGGCTCCCCGATTTCTCGTTACGAGCCGATATCCAATGCACTACAACGCACATCCCATTACAAATTGTATTAAACAGGGAATATAAGCATAATGGATGGCACGGCGCCACACGCTTCTCCTCAAAGCAAAACGAACTCACGTTGCGCAATGGAACACTGGTTTCCAAAGCCACCGAAGCCACAGCTTCTTCCACGCGATTCGAATATATTGATCCTTTAGAACAGAGTTGGTTGGGGAATCACCTTCTTCCACATGCTTGCTGTGTCACCCACATGATATCATCTGACGAGGGAACCTTCTTCCACATGTTTACTGTATCGACATACGGTATCATCTAATGAGAGCACTACTTCTACGTTTGCTGTGTCAACACATTGTTTCATCTGAAGAGAGCACCTTCTTCCGCATGTTTGCTGTGTCGTCCATATGGTTTGTGGCAAACTGTGAACAGAACTTCTTATGGGTTTCTTTTTGCCACTCTTCCATAAAGGCCACATTCTCTCACCTGAGGGAGTCTTTTGTAGCATTGGGGCAAAATAGAACCATGAGAATATTTGTAACAGTAGGAAATTTCATTCTGGTTGTAACTCCCTGTTATCAACGAGCGAAGCAGAGATCTAGCGAAGTGAGGAGATGGTGAACAGTCTAACAGTCGTGTCATCCCTTTAGCAACGCTGCGAGGTTTGTCTTTCGTCACCCTCTGTGGAGCCTCTCATTTCAACTGGTCGTCATCACTGTCTTAGAGAACATTGTTCTTTGTCTTGTCTTCTTTCTTTAAAAATGTAATTTAGTGACCCTCTTTGTCAGGGTTGTTTTCCATATCACTTGTGAGGTCCGTTTCACTTAGCTGATGATCATCACGTCATAAATTTCTGAAAAATTTTAGCAACAATATGATACCGGCTAGCACTAATACCGCTACACTTTTCAACTTTTCCAATGTTATAATGGGTATCTTGGTTGCCTCGCAGATTAATGCACTCTTTGCCGGGTTTGATATATACCGGCTAGCACTAATACCGCTACACTTTTCAACTTTTCCAATGTTATAATAGGTATCTTGGTTGCCTCGCAGATTAATGCACTCTTTGCCGGGTTTGATATATACCGGCTAGCACTAATACCGCTACACTTTTCAACTTTTCCAATGTTATAATGGGTATCTTGGTTGCCTCGCAGATTAATGCACTCTTTGCCGGGTTTGATATTGTAGCTTTGCGGTTGTGCCATACACTTTTTATTTTCAGATGAATTTAAAAGTGCTCATTGTAATTTTCGAAGCATGAACATTTTTTTTGATAACCTAACCCTGCTTGATAATTCTCCACAACTCCTGTTTAGTGGGCTCCTTGGTCTTCATTTATGCTGTTTGTTCGTTAATATTCTCTAACAAATGTCTGAGTCTTTCAAATACTATTGTGAATTTATAAGTTTATATGATTGTGAATATTATTATAGGAATATGAATATTATATAAATATTCTTATATGAATATTATTATATGAATATTATATCAATATCTTGTGAATATTATTATATGAATATTATTATAGGAAAATCATATGAAAATTATTATATGGATATTACTATATGAATATTCTATGCATATTAGTATATGAATATTATTATATGAATATTATATGATATTATTATTATATGAATATTATGTGAATATTATATGGATATTATATGAATATTATATGATATTATTATACGAATATTATATGCATATTATTGTATGAATATTATTATATGAATATTACATGATATTATATGAAAATTATTATGTGGATATTACTATATGAATATTAAATGCATATTAGTATATGAATATTATTATATGAATATTATATGATATTATTATATGAAAATTATTATGTGGATATTACTATATGAATATTAAATGCATATTAGTATATGAATATTATTATATGAATATTATATGATATTATTATATGAATATTATGAATATTATATGAATATGAATTTAAAAAGAAAGAAAGAAAGAAAAAAGGAAGATAGATATGTTTAAATAAAATAGAAAAACGTTCATGATTTCAGATCTTTCCATTTGTACACCTATACTTCTTAAAATTACAACCAGGTTTCATATTTATGATTGTTACTACAATATTTTGTTAAAGTTATTAACGATGCGATCGGAAATATTCTGCCGATATTTTATTGATTTATTGTCGTAGAAGCCGCCATGAACTTATGCAATCATTGATCTAAGCATAAAGATTCGTCACAATATTAAATTAAGAAAACCGTGAAATTTTCATGGTTTTTTTTTCTAGTTACTAATGTGTCTATATGACTTATAGTTACTTTGTGACTTCTGAAGGCAATTCGTTGCACTGGATTTTACTTAGAGATTTTACTTAGGGGTTTTATTTAAGGGTTTTACTTAGGGGTTTTATTTAAGGGTTTTACTTAAGGATTTTATTTAAGGGTTTTATTAGGGGTTTTATTTAAGGGTTTTACTTAGGGGTTTTATTTAAGGGTTTTACTTTGGGATTTTATTTAAGGGTTTTACTTAGGGGTTTTATTTAAGGGTTTTACTTAAGGATTTTATTTAAGGGTTTTATTAGGGATTTTATTTAAGGGTTTTACTTTGGGATTTTATTTTAGGGTTTTACTTAGGGGTTTTATTTAAGGGTTTTACTTAGGCGTTTTATTTAAGGGTTTTATTTAAGGGTTTTACTTAGGGGTTTTATTTAAGGGTTTTTCTTTGGGGTTTTATTGTAAAGTGGGTAGTGAATAAATATGCACTCATCACTTTTCAGAATTTTATTTGTAAAAAATCATAAAATCATAAAATATTTTCCTCTACTTCAAAAGAAATGCATTATTTTGTGTTGGGCCATTATATACCCCCAAAATGCGTTTAATTTGGTCGTTGCAAAGGGATAAAATCTAGAAAAATTCAAGAGAGATGAATACTCATCCAAGGCCCTGTATATACCCAAGAAAGAAATCTCGTCCCTACGATTTCGCAAATTTCAATATCAATTGCAATATCAATTTTAAAATGATTATCAATTTTAAAATGATTATCAATTTAAGTATCAATTTCAGTATCAATATCAATTTCACTGAATTCGTTCCGTACGCAGTATGGAATCATACCACCTGAGAAAGAGGAAGAATAATTGACCAACCGAATCGTTCTATTCTGTTTTGCAAAAGTCTTTATCTCGAAGCCTCTGAAGGGAAATACAAATGAAATCGGAAAATTAAACGTTAATATACGTACTCGTTTCATGAGTCTGCTTTGCATACCAGAGACTTCAGTGGAACTGTCTTCAATCGTCTACCTACATTTACCGACAAGCTGGCGCTCAAGGACACACGTCAAAGTTCCGCTGACTCTCTCTTTCTGTATGTATGCAGATATGTAGATATATGATGAATGTACATCGCCATTGACTTTCATGTATATATGTACAGACTTTTTCTTTAGCAACAAACGTCTAAAAACAGCATTAATTTCAACGATAAAGTTTTCTTTATCAAATAGCTTTAAATTACATCAACTTAGTTCGATATTTTTGTACCCTAAATGTTGTATTTGAGTCATACATTTATACATATATATATATATATGGTGATTGCCACATTTTACTCCTAACCGTCGCATCACTTGTAATGACTTCTGTTTCATTTTGGCGTCCATGTTTCCTAAGATGAATCATGAGATTAGCATTCGATTTCACAGTTATCATACATATATGACAGAGAAACTCTGTATCCTTGATTGGGTTGCTTGGATCAGCATGTTCTACAACTCTCCTGTGTACCACCATGTACCTCCTCAGTCCAGATGATGATCTGTAAACATTGTTGCAAACAGCGAAGGTAATGTCGCCAGAATGATGATGAAGGTTGGAAACAGTTTGCTTGCTTTTAATTATTATGATGACCTTTCAGATGGTTTGTTTAATCCGCCGTCGACAACAATTGCAACCGCTCACATCCAATCTTGAGTGAGTCTTTTTTCAGGGATGACGTTTGATCTGAGCATGGCTGTATCACTCATTCTCAAAAGCTTTGCATCTTTTCCTTATAAAATGCCTCAACTGTTGAGAATTGAAAGTCGGTTTTTTCCCAATGCTGCACATTCATGTGCAGTGTATTCAGATTATCCTTCTAAATATCATTAAACCTCTTCCTGGGCTTGAGTTGTGAAACTTTTCCTGTCTTCAGTTTCCCTTAGAAACGTCATTTGGCATTCCTGCTATATCTCATTCTCATAACGTTTCCGGTCCATCACACACATATATGCATATTAAGATATATAATTGTGTATTTGTGTACTATCCTCACTTTTATAAGTTTTAATAAAGTCGACTGACAAAGTATTGCAATTAAGCCTTTTATTAATATAAATTAATGTTTTGAACGTTGCAATTATTTTCTTCATTCTTTTTCATTTATATATTAATTTATAATTAAATTTAAGAACTGCGTTTATTATTTTTGGTAACTATTGCCGTTGCCAAGTGGAGTTTTATGTCAACACAAAATAAAATCGTCGGTGATGGTTGATGTTATAATTTTTCAGTCTAAACAACATCTCTGAAGATGGCTCATGTGAGCCGAAAGCTTAGAAGAAAATCAATAAATAATTATCCAAATGTTGGAGAATTTTTGTCTTTATTTTCAACTGAAATTAAAGCAAAAATACGACGATATATATACAAAATTTCGATGTTCAAATTCGTTGAATAACCATTTCTACGAGAAAAATCTCGCGTTTTCAGCAACGAAATTTATTCGAATTTCAAAAAATTTGAATTTTTTGAAGACGCGAGATTTTTCTCGTAGATATGGCTATTCAACGAATTTGAACATCGAAATTTTGTTTTATTTTATAACTTGCTCTGTAATTAGAATATAAAAATTGCACTGAGCCCTCCACCTTGATCAATTTTAATAATAATGAAATTAATATTAATTAGTATCGGATTTTTTTGGGATTTACCTACCAGCTTATCCTTTTGGGTTATATATATATATATATATATATATATATATATATATATATATATATATATATATATATTACTCATTTCAGAAATAAATACAAATTATGACAAGTGGCACGAACCCACTAACATAATCCAGTTGTCAAAAATCCATCTGACACTGAATATAAAAGGCTCCAAAAATACACCATTAAAGTCCATCATAGTCTATATAATAGTTGGTTGTACATGTGTTGGTATCATCTTAGTTCGATCCTTGGACTTGGTAGTGACGAACCAAAGTTCAACATAAAAGAACAGTAATTGATTTCACAGGATATTTCGCAATAATCAACGAGATAATCCAACCTATGAACACCTGATGATGACCAGAAAGTACTCGGTCAAAAAATTGTGTCTATTATGACACCTATATCAAAACAAAAGTTCGAAATAATTCCAAGCTAATATATATATATATATATATATATATATATATATATGTATGTGTGTGTGTGTGTGTGTGTGTGTGTGTGTGTATGTGTGTGTGTGTGTGTGTGTGTGTGTGTTTAATTTATTTGTTTGAACATTATTTTTAATCAATACTCGTATCTGAGTAGATGTTCTCTTTTGTTTTAATCAAACTACATGTACATATTGATTTCTACAAGCCTGATTATTTACGATAAATTTCGTTCATTTTCGGGACATCCGTAACATTGTATGTTTAAATTTGTTGACATTACGATACACTTTCAGAGCAGAGATGGTTATTTACGAAGAATCGAAAATTGTGTTATGTAAGGATTGATGTAACTTCGATGAGACTGTGGAATCATTCGTGATCCAGCCGTCCAAGGCGCACCAGATCAATTGGTGGCTTCCCCTATGTTGATAGGGGTTGCAGGTTCGAATACTGCCGAATGACATACTTTTTCGTAACAAAATTTATCGTAAATATATATATAAATATACTGTTTGATTAGAAAAATAGAATATCTACTCAAATATGAGTATCGATTACAAAAAAAGAATTGTTTAAACGAATAAATTAAATATGTCGGCTGTTAAAACCATTTCGTTAATCTTCGTGACTTTTCGTAAGATTATATATGTCTGAGTGTGTGTATCTATAGTAATGGGAATGCTTTTATAAATTTCAGAACATGGTTAGCATGTTGTAGCTGTGTTCATAGATAAGCCCCCCTCTCTCTCTCTCTCTCTCTCTCTCTCTATATATATATATATATATATATATATATATATATATATATATATATATAGGAATTAGCTAACCGGTCTGGTATACGAGTGGCCAGCCCTTATAATTACACACACACAGAGACTTTCATTTTGAAATATGTATATATTGAAATGAAATATATTAAAAAGCTCTACAGCATAATTCTATTAAACAATTTTTAATACAACTATGTACTGGTCTAATTTAATTATGGCCAAAAACTATATATATATATATATATATATATATATATATATATATATATCCCCTCAGCAACAGAAAAAACCTTTCAGAAACTGGAGAAAAATTAGTCTACTTTTCCTTTTTTAAATAGATTGCAAAGAAATTAAAAAATAAATAATAAAATAAAATAAAAATAAAAATAAAGGGAAAGAAAAAGAAAAAGAAAACGAAAAAGAAAAAGAAAAAGATAGAATAAAATCAAATAAATAAGAAAAGAAAAAAAATTGACATCGTCTGGGTTCGCAAAAAAAAGGGAGAATGTAACTAAAAATTAACAGACAGCCGTGTTAAATCGACGTAAGTTTAAGCAACACGGAAAAAAGGTGGTAAGAGAGATAAAAGAAGGAAGGGAGGGAAAAAGAAAGAAACTAAAGAAAAAATTTTTTTAAAATATTACAGACGCTGGACAAATTCAAAAACCTAATTTCCCCAAAACGTTGAAGTATTAGAAAAAGGCCTTTACTTAAAAAGGCATAATTATTAATAAAAGGGAATAAAAAGATATAGGATTTAAAATAAAATTATTTTTTAAAAAATTAGGTCATTTGAAATTAAACTAAATAAAGACAACACTAGGTAAAAAAAAAAAAAATTAATTACAATTATTATATACATACCTATAGAAGTACACACATACATACATATATATACACACACAATTCTACGAATAAGAATACATATATACATACACATACACACACATACATTCAATTTATTACACACTTATATACATATACATGCGCATACACACATATATATGTGTGTACACATATATATATATATATATATATATATATATATATATATATATATATAAGTATCGTCATTATTATACTGTTAATTCGCGTATTTGTTGAATTTATTTTGAAATGGTTAAAATCTACTCGATTTGTAAAAGGACTGACGGTTAATTTAACTAAGTATTAATCTTGGATTTTCTTTCGAAGGTTTGAACTCGGTCCGTTCATTCTAATCAGCATGGTGTTAATTGTAAGGCCAGCCCACACCTTCGTTTATACGATAACGAAGAATAATAATCTTTTGTTTTAATGCTGAATAATTTAAAAGTTGTTTTTAGTAGCGTCTCTATGTTCCTGCTAAATCAATATTTTCAAATGTCACTTGATTCGTTTCCAAGATACATTTCACCTTATGCTTTTATGGACAACGCAACAATTATGCTTAAAAAAGCTGATAAATACTTAAATTCAATCGATGATAAAACTGGAAAAAGTCATTTTTTGAACTGTTTATTTTACAATGCGCTTTACGTGAGAAGACTGCCAACTTTCTGAAAGTGACTCATTATTTTTGCAACGGTGTTATTTATTTATTTTTTGGCAGATAAGGAAACAATTTTATTGCTTGGGGGAATCTTAAAAAACACAAAATTTGTCAATCTAAACTTATTTATAAATGGAACTTTGTCTCTGTGCGTGTCTGTGTGTGTATCCGTTACCTATAGACTCCGAAACGGCTGAACCGATTTTCTTGAAAATTTACACAGTTGTACCATAAGCATCTGCGAGTGTTCTTAGCTAGGTTTTGTGTCAGGGTACCCCCGATAAATATCGAAAATCGATAATCGAAAAAATCGGGTTATAGAAAAAAAACTTATTGGATATCGATACCTGGAAATTAAAATTCGACTTACATCCATTCATTTTTCTTTCAGTCTACGGTTTTGCTTTAACTGGAAACAACTATTGCTTTTTAGTCTTTCGTGCCAACGTCGAAAGAGTCTGAGCTCCAGGGCCATGGATTACTTTTAAAGCTTTCATTACACCCGAGCAACGCCGGACTATAATGCTAGTTTTCATATAAATAAAAATATTTTATTAGGTTGTTACGAAAATAATGGCCTTTCGACGTATTGTATTTTGAAAAGCCATTTTAACATAGTATTCCTGGTACACACTGGGTGAAATTTGGTATTATCGTGTACTCTTTAATAATTTTACACTCAATTTTAGACATTCGAAAAGCCCTTGATTATGAACATGACAAAACATGATCTTCGTTTACTTTTCTTGCATGAGTTTAAACTCGGACCCAGTGCCTCCAAAATGTCTGCCAGTATCAACAGAGCATGGGAAGATGGGTCCACAAGTGATTGGACAGTACGAAGGTGGTTCCAGAAATTCCGTTCTGGTGACGAGTGTCATGAAGATGAAGAAGGTAGAGGAAAGTCATGTAGTCTTGACAACGAGAAATTACAAGCAGTTGTTGAGCAAAACCCACGTCAAAGTGTCAGAGAAAAGTCTCAGAAGCTTGGCATCAGTACTTTAACAGTCTCACACCATTTGCAGACTTTTGGCAAGGTGAAAAAGCTCGATAAATGGGTTCCTCATGATCTTAATGAAAATAAAAAAAAATCAGATGTTTTGAAGTGTGCTCTATACTATTTCTGCGTAACATCAATGATCCATTTATTGACCGAATAGTTACTTGTGATGAAAAGTGAATACTTTAGGATAACTGTAAACGTTAACTTGAATGGCTTGATTGTGATGAGTCCCTCAAACTTTTCTCAAAGCCAAAGTTGCATCAGTAAAAGATTATGGTAACTGTCTGGTGGTATGCAATTACTGTTATCCACTAGAGCTTTCTGTCTACGGCTATATCGTGTTGAATACACCGGTTCCCGTCCGACCACCGAAGTTAAGCAACATCGAGCCTGGTAAGTACTTAAATGGGTGACCATTTGGGAATACCAGGTACTGTAAGCGTAAGGACCAAGAATGGTCCACCGGTCCTCCAGGTTTGGGATTGGGTGTAGGGCTAACAACCATGTCCCGTAAAAAACAGTTTGTTACAGAAATAGCAACAAAAAGTTGCTGCCCTATGCACCATCTGTGTGTGATGAATAAATGATGATGATGACTAGAGCTTTTTGGAGACCAATCAGAGCATTAATACAGAGGTCTACTGCAATTAACTTGCTAAAATGCATGCACTCCTGCAAAAAGAAAAAGAGACCTGCATTGGTGGTCCAATTCTGTTCTACGATAATGCACAGCCACATATTGCGAAAATGATGTCGCAAAAGCTCACAGACTTGGGACATAAGAATTTACATTCTTCATATTCTCCTGATCTTTCACTCACTGATTATAATTTTCTAAGCACTTAAGCACATTCTTGAATGGTAGAAACTTTCAGATCCAAACCAGAGGTAGAATCAGATTTCATTGCATCGCAGCCAATAAATTTTTATCAACGATGAATAACTAATCTCGCCGAACGATGGCAGAGCTGCATAGATACCAAGACTTGTATTTTGACTAATTTCAACATTTCTACAGTTGATTTTCCAAGAATAAAATTATGTTTCTGAAATCGGCTATTATTCTTGTAACAACCTAATGATAATAAAAATAGTTAATGATATAGCAATAATAAGATAAAAATTGCATTAGCGTAAATAATATTACACTCGTTTAAATATTGCAATAATTTAATATAATTATATTGCAATAACGTAAATGTGTTCTCAAGGATCTATCCAACCTGTACAGCGAAACAAGAGAAGTCTTTCCAGGATTCGTCATTGGCGGCCATAATCTCAACAATATAAGATAGGCAGAAGACACGCTGTTGATAGCAGACACGGAAAGGAAAATACAGGACCTCATACAGAAGGTAGCAAAGAAACGCTCGCAGAGAGGACTAAACATAGACTTCAAGAAAACTGAATGCATGGTCATCAGCAAAAAGATGGCCCCAAAATGCCAACTACAGCTCAGGGATACTAAAATCAAACAGGTGCAGAAATTTAAATACCTGGGTAGTGTTACTGACAGAGGACGGAAAGTGCGACACTGAGATCCGTAGGCGAATTGGCATGGCCAAGGACGCATTTCAAAAGCTAAACAGAGTAATAAGAAACAGGAAATTTTCGTTGGAAACAAAGAAGAGAGTACTGGACTGTTGTGTGAGATCTGTCCTCCTATATAGCAGCAAATGCAGGACTATCTCTTCAAAGAGGGAGAAACTCGAAGCAACAGAAATGCGGTTCTACAGAAGGATGCTGAGGTTACCATGAACTGAACATTTGAGAAACGACAAAGCTTTGGAGAGGATTCAAATAAAAAAGAAAACTTATACTCATCATCAGAAAGAGACAGCCAAAGTTTCTGAGACGCATAATAAGGAAGAAGGGCTTGGAGAATCTAATACTCACGGGATGGATAGAGAAAAAAGAGACAGGTGAAAGCAGCACGAGACATGCTTGATGAGCTTGAGCAAGTGGATGGCTAAGCGGGGTTTAGAAGAGATAAAAAGAGGAAAATTGTTAAGAACGATAAGTGATTGGGGAAAGTTCACGCTCACCTACGTCCTGAAAGAACACGGCACATAAAGAAGGATCACAATTTGATAGTTATTTTCCAATAATGTAATTTAAATAGTAATATTAAAAAATAAAACAGTATGAACTGTATCGAAATAAATTAATATAAAAGTATTGCAATTATTTAAATAGCAATTTTCGTAATAATGTAATATAAATTAAATAGTAATTATACTATATATACTTCTTCACCTGAAGAAGGGCAGGGTGTACAACGGCCGAAACGTCGTGAATATGGCAAAAAATGAGGAGGACAGCCTGAACGATGTAAATAGTGTAAATGATATGAATTATATTGCAATAATGTCATATGAATAAATATATCGCAATAATATTATGATATTGCACTTGTATAAATAAAACTGATGCAATAGTTTAAGTAATGTTAATCCTAAAAATAATAGAAATAAATCTGTTCGCTTATCACACTTATACCCCATCTTTTGAACAGAAATAGAGATTTATCTATTGTTTCCTGCTTAGGATTATGTCTCGGTTCCTTTTAAAGTCTTCTCACACTCTTTCACACTCAGTAACCCCTTGCGTCTTAGTGACATTATCATTTTGATTAAGGGGAAATGATTACAGAAATTACATTATTATAATATAAATAAACATGATGTAAGAATATAATATAAATATTATCATAATTAATTTGTAATACGACGATGGATCAGAACGTCTTACACAATTGTTAGATGAATGTTGCAATGACACCATCTCAATAAAGGGCACATATTTTTGCTATTTGTACAGTTATTTTTTTCTTTCATGTAATAAAAGAGCATCAAATGACGAAATTAATCTCAGTTTTTTCACTAAACACTTTTAATATAAAAACATTTCAATCACATAATACATGCATGAATCATATAAAAAGGTCCGTTGAAATGCCACCTTGCAGAATATGTATATATGTCATAGTGTTCGGTCATATGTGAAACAAAATTCTATGCTCACTTACTGAAAAGAAAACGCTACGAACATATGTCCTACCGCATATTTTTCCATTTCTATTAATATGTGACAATTCCGGGTGGGGTGGCCAGATTGTTACTTAATAACCGTATAAAACTGATCCCCCACTTTATTTTCATTAGGATTATTACATGAGTGCTAGTTTTCCGGTGGCGCCAGCAATTTTAACATGTTTTTTATAGCTTTACGTGTATATTTTCAAATATGTAAATATACTTCCGTCAGTTAATTGAAATACATGATACGCTTAGGCGATCATGTCTCTTTCAATCAAGACTGACTATACAGAAGATTTTTACGCAGTTAGGTTGTCGTTTCTTTCTGCGGTAGACTGGTTGACAAGGACGCAGTCTGTCCTGTTATTCAACCTACAGCTAGAAGGAGAAGCGATAGATCCATACCTAAATGTACTTGCGCGTCAGCGAATGGTAATGGAAATCGAACTTGTCTCTTCAATTTCTCATTTCGAGCTGATATTCATTACACTACAGCGCTCATTCTCTAAATATACTTACTACATATAAAAAAAAATGATATTATTTACCTTTCGATCTGCACCACACATCAGTGTAGTATCTGTGCATTCTGACTATGGTCAGTGTAGTATGTGTGTTAAACTTGTGTCATGTTCTTAGATAGAGTAAGGAATCTTCATGAACTTCAGAAACTTATTTTCCTGACAAAATTGAAAGATTTTATGAATTTCAACCAACAGTAGGACGGGCTGCTCGGTCAATGAATACCGGCCGTTTTATTATAAGGAAAGATTACCATTAGAGACGAGGAGAAGATATACCACACGTGGATCCAAGCCTGAAGAAAAAGGTTACACGAGTCGTATTGGCTCCTCGCTCAATGAATGGTGAATGTTTTCTCATAAAAAAAAAAAAAAAAATAGGCAATATTACTGATACCAAGGAAATTAGTGGAGTGGAGATATCACTTGTCTTTCAGCGGTTGTTAATAATAATAATAATAATAATAATAATAATAATAATAATAATCCCTTACTATTCTGCATATCATTAATAGCACTAACCAGTCAACTTAATAAGACAGAATGTGGTTATAAAATAGGCCAAAAGAAAATAAGCCATCTATTTTACATGGATGACTTAAAGTTATATGCTAAGAATGATAATGAGCTGGAAGGTCTTCTGCAAACTGTAAAATGTTTCAGCGAAGACATTGGCATGAAATTTAATTTGAATAAATGTGCTAAAGCTACAGTTTTACGTGGATCAATACAAGAAACATCCTCAATTAGCCTAGACCCTGCTGTAACAATAAAAGAATTGAAACCAGAAGAAGCTTATAAATACCTAGGTGTAAATGAGAGCGAAAACATTCACCATAAAGAGTACTATAGAAGGCTACGAATGATATTAAAAACTGAATTAAACTCACAGAATAGAGTTATGGCCATTAATAGCCTTTGCAATCCCAGTTGTCCAATATAGCTTCAACATCTTAAACTGGACTCTAAACGACATCAGGCGAATGGATGCTAAAACAAGAAAGCTTCTTTCTAAGCATAAGATGCATCATCCAACGGCTGATGTAGACCGTCTATACATACCCCGTAAAGAAGGTGGAAGGGGTCTTATTCAGCTGGAATTGTCATACAAGACAACAACTATTGGCTTACTAACATACATAGAAACAACAAAGGATTGGATGATACAATTAGTAAGGCAACATGAAGAAAGAAAGAAAAAATATTCAATAATAAAAGAAGGCAGTAAATACAAACAAGATTTACAGTTAGTAGATTCTGTAGAAAAGCAAAACAGTAGCCAAGAACCAACTATTGCGGCAAAAAATATGAAAATGAAAGCCAAAGATAAAGCTCTTGAAAAGATGAAACAGCGCTGGCAAGACAAACCTCTGCATGGCCAATATCCAGAACGTGCCAATAAATCCAATGTTGACAAAGTTAATACTCATCGATGGTTACGTGCATCTGGATTAAAGTCTGAAACTGAAGGATTTATACTTGCAGCACAAGACCAAAGTCTTTTCACTAGAAACTTTCAGGCAAATATTATGCATAATAATATGGATCCAAAATGCAGGTTTTGTGATAAACACCAAGAAACAATAGACCACCTAATCTCAGGCTGTTCTGTGCTTGCCCCAAACGAATATAAAAATCGCCACGATAGAGTTGGGCAATATTTACATTGGGCAATGTGCAAACATTATGGAAAAGCTGTAAACAAACACTGGTATGAACATCATCCAGCACTGGTTACAGAAATAGAAGATGTAACCATTCTATGGGATTACACCATCTACACAGACAGAAAAATTGACGCAAACAGGCCAGACATTATTGTTAAAAACCAGAAGGAGAAAACTTGTCTATTAATTGATATGGCTTGTCCAGCGGATTGTAACATAGCAATCAAGGAATTTGAAAAACTGTCAAAATATAAAGACCTGGAAATTGAAATAGAAAAAATGTGGAAATTGAAAACAAGAGTTGTGCCAGTGATAGTAGGTGCACTTGGAATGATAAAAAATGGAACAAAACAACACATTGAAAGAATCCCTGGAAACCCCAGCTTAAGAGATATACAAAAAATTGTCTTATTAAGTACAGCCCACACACTAAGGAAAACGTTATCTATGTAATGCTGGGGATGATAGGGAAGATAGAAAAACATGAAATGGAGTCATAACAACACGCCACGACCTGCCTTAGGTCTCCCCGCAGACTTGGTTGGTAGTGAGACCAAAGCAGAAATCGAAATATGATGAAAAATGACATAATAATAATAATAATAATAATAATAATAATAATAATAATAATGTTGTACTGCTTACTCCGATATCCAGTTTAGCAACTAGATCCCACCCTTTTACAGTGAAACCGGTAAAATGCAACCGCAACTTCTACTCCAACAGTTTCTTTTCTCGCACTTCCCGACTGTGGAATTCTCTTCCACATGATTGCTTCCCCGACGGCTACAATCTCCAGGAGTTTAAATGTTAGGTCAATAGACACCTCCTAACACACTAACTCGCTTCCATTCTTTCAAACACTCTTCCCACCCACCCATCTATCTATCACCCCGCCTTCTGACATTTCCTATATCTAACCACTCTTTCTATTTACCTTCCCCTATGTAGCCCCAAGTGCAATAGTAGCAGTGGAATGCCTTGCTTGGGGTGAAATGATTAATATATATATATATATATATACGTGCGTAACTCTGATGGTCGCTCCTTGCCGTTGTGGAGAGACCTGCGTGGTCCATTGACTTTGAGAGCAATGCCGTCGGGAGTTCTAGTAGTTCTGGGAGTTCCTTGTGCCAAAGTAAATCTCTTGATTCATTATTTTAAGAGCTTTGGTGCAGTGGATATCGGCTCGGAATGAAAAATCGGGGAGCCGAGTTCGAATTCCAGTTGAATTCCTTGCATTCACTTACTCGCAAATACCCTTGGGAAAGGTATTAATCCATCTCTTCCTTCCAGTTATGGATTAAATAACAGGACATATTGGGTTCTATAGCATTGGATGTCAACCAGTTTACCGCAGAAATCAATGGCAACCTACTGCGGGATAATCTTCTGCCCAGTCAGTCATGTCGCTTTCGAGACATGATCGCCCAAGCGTGTTTTATGTATGGCACTTAACTGACTGACTGATAAGAGTTCCAGTATATTGAAAGTCTATTTCGTCACTAAAAATCTTTTTTTTTTAACCGTTTAGATATTCAGAACCAGTCGTTCTTTTTTTTAGTTCTCATCGAATTAATTAAACGGTTATAAATATTCTTTAATCGACCTGAATCACAAAAGTCATTTCCTTTTTCTTTTTTGTTCGAGATACTAGAAAGTGATTAAAACCGCCCCACTTCTAATCCTTTCCTGTTTACGTCATTGTCTGACACTTCTTAGCAACTTGATTTTTTGGTAACATTCAAGCATTTCCAAACAAATGTCCGAACACTTGGTGCCTGCTATCGGTCGACTTGTGAACTGGTCTTCCCGGCAAAGCGATCAATTATCATCCTCACCTTTGCTTTCAAATTTAATCTCGGCTGGATTAAGAAACACTGTAAACTAGAAATAACCCAAAATAAATCGACTCGAGGTAAAATCAACATTTTTCTTTCACCTCCGAAGACAATTTCTTGTTGATTGTAATTTAGGCATGGACCAACGTCGGATTAACTATTAAGCAAGATAATCCCGTGCTTAGGGCGCCAAAAGATAAAGTTACATTACAGGGATGTTTTTCGTTCTGAAAGTATTATACCTTTTTTTTTAATGGTTGGCCACTTGAAGATGCCCGTCTACTAAAGCGTCTAGCCAATCCCTGTTGCAGCTACCTGTTCAGGCACATTTGTATTTTTTCAGCACACACAGATCCCACCTTTGGCTTATACTACAACTATGCCAAGCTGTCTCTTCCTAATGTTAATTATGAGTTTTCTTCTAGTTTGCATCCTCATCTTTGCGCACTTGTTCTGTCCATGGTATCCTCAGCATCCTTCTGTAGAATCGTATTTCTGCTGCCTCAAGCATCTCTTTCATCCTTAAGGAGATTGTCTAACATTCAGTGCCATTCAGAAGGATAGTTATCACATAGGAGCCCAGCAATCTTTTTTTATTTTCCAATGAGATTTTCCTGTTCCTCAGTTATCTAACAGTGTATATTTCTACATAAATAAACGGCAAAATTCTGTTTGCTAGTACGTATGGCTGGAACTCTTCTAATTCAGTACACACTTGTTCTAAATCGACATGTTACAATTTTTTAGAATCAGGAGAATTCCGAGATCGAAACATCTGCTCTTCATCTGGCGCTTCAACACCCAGCATTAAAATTAATTTCTTTGCTTCTTCACCCAGGCCGTTTTACAATATCAACAAAATGTGTTTATTTTAACGTCTGGGAAACTGTGGATTGTATAAAGTAACAAGTATCTTCACTTTTCATTAAATGACTTCTCTTTAAATTTTTTACTCTTCTTCTATGTACTGTGTCTCTTGAGGATGTAGGCTATCATGGCCTTCCACATCTCCTTATTCCTTGTACCTATTAAATACCTTTCTCTTGTTACCCACTCCTAAACCCTGCTATCCCAACCATTTGCTTAAACCCATCAAATATTTTGCTTTCCTTTGTTTTTATTTTCCTCTGTCTTGTGAGTATCAGATTCTCCTAGCCCGCTTTCCTCATTCAGTCAGTTAAGTGCCATGCGCGATACACGCTTGGGCGATCATGTCTCGAAAGAGACATGACTGACTGGGCAGAAGATTATCCCGCAGTAGGTTGCCATTGCTTTCTGCGGTAGACTGGTTGCCGACCAAGGCTATAGAACCCAATCTGTCCTATTATTTAACCCATAACTGGAGGGAAGAGACGGCTTAATACCTTTCCCAAGGATATTTGTGCATAAGTGAATGCAAGGAATTCAACTGGGTTCCCCGATTTTTCGTTCCGAGCCGATATCCACTGCGCCACAACGCACATCCGGTTTCTTCATTACATATCCCAGAGACTTCAGCTCTCTTTTCCTGATGTTAAGTATCAGTTTCATTTTTGTTTCCTTTCTCTCCAAAACCTTCTAAATCGACATGTTATAATTTTTTAGAATCAGGAGAATTCCGAGATCGAAACATCTGCTATCCCAACATCTGCTATCCCAACCATTTGCTTAAACCCATCAAATATTTTGCTTTCCTTTGTTTTTATTTTCCTCTGTCTTGTGAGTATCAGATTCTCCTAGCCCGCTTTCCTCATTCAGTCAGTTAAGTGCCATGCGCGATACACGCTTGGGCGATCATGTCTCGAAAGAGACATGACTGACTGGGCAGAAGATTATCCCGCAGTAGGTTGCCATTGCTTTCTGCGGTAGACTGGTTGCCGACCAAGGCTATAGAACCCAATCTGTCCTATTATTTAACCCATAACTGGAGGGAAGAGACGGCTTAATACCTTTCCGAGATCGAAACATCTGCTCTTCATCTGGTGCTTCAACACCCAGCATTGGTATTTATCCGGATGAGTTAAAAATTTAAATTCCAAAATAACTGAAAAAAAATATTGATTTTAAAAGTTTAAAATTTATATTGAGTTTAAAGTAAATTTTTTTTTTGGTTTTAAATTCAGTTTAAAATATTAACAAAACTTTGTCCTTTGAGGAAATCAATTTTGTTTCTTCAACATGCCAAGGAATCAGAGTTACATTTAGGTTTCGGGTTTAAAGTTCCTCTGAGTTTGTGATTTAAAGAATTCAAATCAATTGAAGTTCTACGGAAGTCGTTATTTGAAGAAATCAATTTTCGACCTAAATTGGAAATTTGACCCAAATCGGTCGTTTGGACAGAATTGGATTTATAGACTGAATCTAAGGTAAAGTTCCATTTTGAAGTTCCAATTTTAAGTTCCATTTTGAAGTTCCATGAAGTGAATTAAGGAATTCCAAGGTATTTTCTCAAAATTATCATTTTTGTTTTCAAAGCTGGACGAGAGGTCAATTTAGTTTGGGAGTGGCTTAAACGTTCGCATAAAGTACGGCTTTTAATATGGTATTTTCTATTTTCGGGTTTACTCTTCTATCATTTATATTTCCATGTGTTCCCAAATGGTCTCCTATCTAAGTACATATCGGAGCAGACGTTGCTTAACTTAGGTGTTTTTACTGTGAATTGATCCTAACCTGGGAGGTTAGTGTCAAATACCTGTAAAAAGAATGGTGAAAAAAATATTTATCTAATTTTTGCTCCCGACTATGTTTCGTGGGTGCTGAAAAAATTTGAAAACCGTGCTCTTTTTTAATTTTTAATTTTTTTTAAGGAAACCTTGTCCAATGCATAAACAGCTTCAGACCAGTTCAAGAACGTTGCCAAACATCCGATATGACGTTAGATAAAATTAATTTCTTTGCTTCTTCACCCAGGCCATTTTACAATATCAACAAAATGTGTTTCTTTTAACGTCTGGGAGACTGTGGATTGTATAAAGTAACAAGTATCTTCACTTTTCATTAAATGACTTCTCTTTAAATTTTTTCTTCTTCTATGTACTGTGTCTCTTGAGGATGTAGGCTATCATGGCCTTCCGCATCTCCATATTCCGTGTACCTCTTAAATACCTATCTCTTGTTACCCCCTCCCAAACCCTGCTCTCCTAACCATTTGCTTAAACCCATCAAATATTTTGCTTTCCCTTGTTTGTATTTTCCTCTGTCTTGTGAGTATCAGATTCTTCAAGCCTGCTTTCCTCACTGCATATCCCAGAAACTTCAGCTGTCTTTTCCTGATGTTAAGTATCAGTTTCATTTTCGTTTCCTTCCTCTCCAAAACCTCGTCGTTGCTCACATGTTCGGTCCATGGTATACCTAGTATCCTTCTGTAAAACCACATTTTGGTTGCTTCATATCTTACTTCATTTTTTATGAGATTGTCCAGGATTCGCAGCCATATTGAAAGGAAGACATCACATAACTATCCAGTAATCTCTTCTTTGTTTCTAGCAAAATTTTCCTATACTCTACTCAGCTTCTAAAATGCATCCTTGGCCATACTTCCCTTTAAAACATAAGTTCACATCCTAAGTGTATATGAGTAAGTAAGTAATATATATATATATATATATATATATATATATATTCGTTTATTTTCCTATGTAAGTAAGTATATATATTTACATAGCATAAGTATATGAGACTTAAATGAAACCACTGATAGCACCTACCAACCTGAATCCATCACAAAAAAATCAGGATGTAGACTTAGTGAACATTAATCATTTCAGTTACAACAAATTTGGTACAGGATAGTTTCCCAGAACACCAGAAGTAACTGCAAAACTAAAGTCATGTTCATAAAGTCAGTCAAGTGCCATACGTGATACACGCTTGGGGCGATCATGTCTCGAAAGAGACATGACTGACTGGGCAGAAGATTATCCCGCAGTAGGTTGCCATTGCTTTCTGCGATAGACTGGTTGCCGACCAGGGCTATAGAACCCAATCTGTCCTATTATTTAACCCATAACTGGAGGGAAGAGACGGATTAATACCTTTCCCAAGGGTATTTGCGAGTAAGTGAACACAATGAATTCAACTGGAATTGGAACTCGGCTATCCGATTTCTCGTTCCGAGTCGATAGCCACTGCACCACAAAGAGCTGTGCCTAATTGTGAAGTTCATATGGATATCATGCATGGCGCTACTGTCAACTGTATACAGTCTCTTTCTCAGATCAATAATTAAAAATAGCTTCCAGCGAATGAGAGCTGTGAGACTTCACCAAGACCATCCTTCTTCGGGTCTCGTGGACTGGCGCTACATAATTACAAACAAAAACATTACCAAATAACTAAAACCACATTATTTGAGGACATTCAGCAGCAGTAACAACTGAAATGCATAGCACAAAAAATAATGATATAATCGAGTTGTTGACTTTCCGTACTATTTCAAGCAAAAGGATTAGAAGGTAATACTAATCGAGACTGGAAAGGGTTATAACAGAAACTTTGAGCAACCTATATTCCTGAAAAACTATTTTAAGAAAAAGATTTTGTAAATTTCAACCAACAGTAGCATTGACATGTCGGAAACACCCAGTACTGTCATTGTTATTAAAGAGGAGAACAGATACTGCACAATGATCCCAGAACGGCATAAGAGAGAGAGAGAGAGAGAGAGAGAGAGAGAGAGAGAGAGAGAGGTAACACTGGCTCTTCGGTTAATTGGTCCTGGGCATGACGGTAAACTGAGGCCTCTGATTGGGAGGTTGTGAGGAGCATGGAACCACCCCTTAATTGCTGCTGTTCTCAGGTTCACCCTGACCCGTATTGGTAGCACCTGTTACGCTCCCAGCTATAGGAAAATAGTTAACCCCCAAACTGGGGTAAAAAAACACTATGAAAGTATAAAAATACACTTTTATAGAAATATATACATAAAAATAAACTTTTATAGAAAAAGATACATTTTTGAAGGTAGAATATTACCAACAATCCTTTTTTGAAGAAAAAATTATTACCATAACACGTTTTTTAAGCAAAAAAATATTCTCAGCAAAACATTTCTGAATACAAAAGTAGAAGACGCTTTCAGTTTTCTAAAATAAAAAAGAATAAAAACAAAAAATTGTCATTAAAATCTAACTAAATCAACCTTTTCACTATAACCGAACATTAAAAATAATACTTCAAAACCCCACCTTTTTGGCATTAAATAACACCCAGAGGTTAATATGCCGTTAAACAAAACTTAAACTCAAACTCTTTGGTTAATGAATACTGAATGTCTCTTTATAAAGAAATGGCTTATATTATCGTTACCCTTGCCATGAATATATTTGTTACTAAATTAAAGGCACTAATCTTAGACCTAGTTGCTATCACGGGAAGGTTAAACGAAGGATCATTGTCGGGCTAACCCTAAACCCCAGAAACGTGACTCATTGGGCCTCCTCTATCTAACATTATGACATGAAGTAGAAAGATTTTATTTGAATCAATTGCTAGGTCTGCTGCTAGGAACGTTTCTTCAATGTGTCGTGCTAGACAATTTATCTCACCATAATCTACCTTAGACATTTATAAGTTTAACTTTCGTTGATGCATTGAATATTGCTGCCACATCTGGTCTGGTGCTGCTTCAATGTATTCTTGATAAAAATACAAAGAAGAATCTGAAATGTTATCGGTCTTGATCTGGTATCTATGCTTCTATCACTTTTCCATCGCCGCAACGTAGCTTCTCTATCAGTTAAGTGTCATACGTTATACACGCTTGGACAATCATGTCTCGAAAAAGACTGGGTAAAATATATTCCCGCAGTAGGTTGCCATTCATTTCTGTGGTTGACAACCAAGGCTATAGAACCCAATTTATCTTTCTATTTAACTCATAGCTGGAGAGAAAAGAGACGAATTAATATCTTTCCTGAGGGTATTTGAGCGTAAGTGAATGCAATGAATTCAACTGGAATTCGAACTCGGCGCTCAGAGTTTTCGTTACGAGCCGATATCCACTGCATCATAAATATTTTCATTGTAATTATTCAGATAAATCTCCCTCAATGGTACCTATACATTAAGAATTTAAACGCAGTACTAGATTGGCGGTAAGGTCTTATCATTTTACAGTTGAAATAGCTCGATGTAACTGCAAGTTTTAAGCTAAAAGTTTCTTCCCTCGTGCTTCTTCTTGTGGAACTCTCTTACGTCTTCTAGCATTCCAGTCAACTTTTGTTTTCAATAGTTTAAATACAATGTGAATCGCTATCTTCTGTCTTCTTAATTACTGTTCTTTTATTATTTTTTTCTGCTTAATAATGTTTTTTTCTCATAACTTGTCACACTCACTAACTCTTTGCATGATTAAAAAGTTTTTTTTTAAGTGAATAGTGATTTAATTAGTAAGGTCTTAGTAATTAATATTAAAATTAGTAATTAATATTACAATTAGTAATTAATATTACTCTGAAAACTAATTAACTGAATCATTATCAGCTATTATTATTTCATAATAATGGCTACCATTTCTTTCATCGTAATTTCTGTTATTTTAATTTATTTAATTAGATGAAGCAAGAAATCTTGAAATGGTTCGGCTTTTTCTTCCTTCTCCTCCTGCTTAACTTTTACTTTATTATGTAGCCCCCTGCGCATCAGTGACGGTACCACCTTGCTTGGGGTGAAACGATTAAAAAAAAAGAAACACAAAAATGTTGTGAATTTAATTTTTTTTGTTTTAAATTCAGTTTAAAATATCAACAAAATTTTGTCAATTGAGGAAATCAATTTTATTTCTCCAA
Source organism: Ascarosepion bandense (assembly GCA_037127315.1). Lineage (NCBI taxonomy): Eukaryota > Metazoa > Mollusca > Cephalopoda > Sepiida > Sepiidae > Ascarosepion > Ascarosepion bandense. The sequence continues at coordinate 1,392,410 of JBBBDQ010001558.1, read as the reverse complement.
CATACCAAGGAATCAGAGTTAAATTTAGGTTTCGTGACGTGAGGATTTAATCTTGATCTAAAAGTTACAGAGGACAGAGAAGCTTTGGCCCAAATGCTAAAAAAAAGCCTTAATCTAGGAAGTACAAAAAGTGTGGAATCATTATTTTTAATCTTATCGTCTTTAACACCTCTCTGTTGCTCACCTGTTCAGTCAACGTTATTCTCAGCATCCATCTGTAGAACAGCATTTCTATTGCCTCAAGTCTTTTCTTCATCTGGGATGAGATTGTACAGCATTCACTGTTATATAAGAAGACTGATATTACATGAAATTTCATTACACTTTTCTTTGTTTCTAACAAAATTTTTCTTATTACTTTATTTAGCATTTGGAAGCTGCCTTTCGCTATCCAAATGCTACTTCAGATTACAGTGTCAGTTCTTCCATTCCCTTGGTGTTATTATTTTTTTTAATCGTTTCACCTCAAGCAAAGCGGTACCACCAGTGATGTGCAGGAGGCTACATAAGAGAGTAAAAGTTTAGGCAGCAGGAGAGTGAAGAGAAAGACGAACCAGCTACAGGGAGTGTCAGAGAAAGGGTATGAGAAGGATGGGAACACAGGTGTGAAGACAGTTGCGAAAGGTAGAGATAAAGGAAAAGAACAAGATATACGGGGTGATGTAGAAAGGACTTGGTGTCAAGTGGATAAGAGATGGGTATTGACATTGCATTTAAATTTCTAGAGGTTGTAGCCGTCAGGTAAGCAAGTATACGGAAGGGAGTTCCACAGGCAGGAAGTGCGAGAAAAGAAGCTGATGGAGTAAAATTGTCGGCTGCATTTGGTTGATCCAACTGTAAATGGGCGGGACCTTGTTGCCAGTCTGGTTGCACGAGTAAATTCTTGAGGAGTGGGCACAAGTGACCTAAGTTCGTAGGAGCAGAAGCCATGAAAATATTATGTATACCAATTTAAAGCAACAATTAATTTAACATTGTAAACACACACACAAACGCCCCCTCACACAATCCCGCACCCCCACACACTCATACAAACACACACACTACAGTCAAAAGATTTGGAGCCACCCGCAGTTTTTTTAAGCACTTAAAAAGAAAGTACTTTTGTACTTTTTAAAACTAAAGGATGAAATTTCGATAACTATAAGGATGTGCGTTGTGGTGCAGTGGATATCGACTCAGAACGATAAATCGGGATGCCGAGTTCGAATTCTAGTTAAATTCCTTGCATTCACATATGCCCTTAGGAAAGGTATTAATCCGTCTCTTCCCTCCAGTTATGGGTTAGATAATAGGACAAATTGGGTTTATAGCCTTGGCTGGTAACCAGTCTACCACAGAAAGCAATGGCAATCTACTGCGGGATAATCTTCTGCTCAGTCAGTCATGTCTCTTTTGAGACATGATCGCCCAAAGAGTGTATCACGTATGGCACTTGACTTACTGACAATGCATTTGCTTTTATTTTTCAGTTTTTCTCTCGACTCCTGCTACTACCAAAAAGTTCAAACTTCTATTCGTCTGTCCACAATACATTTTACCAATGAAAATTTTGTATGCAGAAAACTACATTTTGTGTATAGTTTCTGAGACTACCAAAATTTCCACTGTTAATATAGGTTCTAAATGTTATCTAAACACTGATAAAACATACATACACTACCGGCCATATTTATTAGGCCAGTGTTTTAAAGAAAATAATGTATTTTATACTATTTTTTAGTATTTAATGCCAAGTGAATAATTGTAAATGAAAATAGAATAGTTCTTTTGTTAATACTACAGAATAACAAGCTTCAAATAAATTTATAAATATTTAATAACTACCTATATTTCAGTTTCATCAATGAAAGGATGAAGAAAATTTAGGGTGATTCAGTCAAGTTCATCTTTGCTTCCTTGCCTTGTAAAATTTTGTAAAGTAATAATAACAAAAGAACCACTTTATTTTCATTTAGAATTAACCACTTAAAATAGTACGAAATACATCATTTCTTTAAAAAAGCTGGGGTGGTCTCATAATTATGGCCGGTAGTGTAGCTATCTTTAGAAAAATAAAAATTGTGATATTACGTCAGTATATTCATAGTTTTTTATTTTTTGAATTTCGAAGTAATTTGCATATAACAACAAAATCAAAAAAGATAAATATGCAAGTGAGGGCACAAATTGAAATTTTATTTAAAGACGGCTGCTCTCAAAGGGTGTGCGTTGTGTTGCATTGGATATCGGCCCGGAACGAGAAATCGGGGAGCCGAGTTCGAATTCCAGCTTAATTCATTGCATTCACTTACGCACAAATACCTTGGGAAAAGTATTAATCCGTCTATTCCTTCCAGTTATGGGTTAAATAACAGGACAGATTGGGTTCTGTAGCCTTGGTCGGCAACCAGTCTACCGCAGAAAGTAATGGCAACCTCCTGCGGGATAATCTTCTGCCCAGTCAGTCATGTCTCTTTCAAGACATGATCGCCCAAGCGTGTATCACGTATGGCACTTAACTGACTGACTCTCAAAGACAAATTGCCAAGAAGTTGAAGATTCTAGATATGGGGTGCCATATTTGTTCCAGAGGAAGTTAGAATCTGGAACAAATGTTGACAGAAAAATTGCTGGCGAACCAAAAGTGACAACTGCTGCTGAAGACAAACACTTGATTAATAAAAGCAAAAGAAATAGAAGGAAAACTGCTCCAAAGTGAACTGATGAACTTAATTAATCGGTGTTGATCTCAACTCTGAAAAATCAATTTACATCAGCGCTGGGTCTGGCGATATATAGCAATCAAGAAGCCTATATTAGGGATGATGAATAAGCAGAAAAGACTGTTATTTGCAAAAAAGCACTAATTGTCGGCTGCATTTGGTTGATTCAACTGTAAATGGGCGGGACTTTGTTGCCAGTCTGGTTGCACGAGTAAATTCTTGAGGAGTGGGCACAAGTGACCTAAGTTCGTAGGAGCAGAAGCCATGAAACTTGACACTGAAAGAGCGGCAAAATTGCCATCCCAATTTTAAACTTTTGGTAGTATGAAAAGAGTGTATGTGAGAAGAAAGTCAGAAAAAAGACTGAATGATGAATGGATGGTTTCAATAGTTAAGCATGGTGGTGGATCTGTGAGGGTATTTTGTGGGAGAGAGGGATGGAGATTTGATATATGTCAAGGGAATTATGAACAATTACATTAGATTTTGCAAATAGATGTTAAACTATCTGGTTTACATATAATTAGAAAAAAAACACCTGTCAACAAGACAGCTATAAAGTGTAATCTTCTAAACAATGTCAAAATTACGAGTAAAAAAAATAAGAAATAACACTTGACCTTTCACCCATTGATTTAGTATGAAATGAATTGGATAGGAGAGTTCAAAGAAAATACTAAGAATGAGAGAAACCTTTTTCAGGGCTTGAAGAAAACTTGGTAAGGTCTGCTATCTACTTTTTTAAAAAACCTATTGGAAAGAATACGATGAATTTGTAAAGTGGCAGGTGGTTTTATTGGTGAAAACAAAATATGGTGCTGTTGTATGATATATTATAGTTACGTGCTTATCTTTTATCACTATAAAAATAAATAGACAGCTGTTATTTTGTATTTCTCTTTAAAAAATACAAATATATCTCAGTTTAAGATTTTTTAAAGAAATGCAAGATGGCTTCCAAACGTTTTCCTTGTAGTGCATACATGTCAACCTTTTTTAGATGTCATTAAATATATCATCAGACGAATATCTGTGTTTATATATCTACAGCTACAAAGCTTGAACTTTTGCTGGCGTCATCTGTTTGGGATTTGGTTGCCGTGTGGTGCATCCGGTCCAGATAACTTCAGCAAGATACAAACATTCGAATTTCAACAACTTAGGACGGCAAAAATAAAACCGTTGTTTCGTGCATAACCCTGGTGTTAATTTTCCTCTTTGTTAAGCAAATCAATTTAAGCGACTCAGATTTTGTCATACAAATCTATAAGAAAAAAGAAAATTATTATTTGGTTCCAATGTTACCCTGTCAGCATCCACAACTTTTGTTTCTAACCGTCCCTTTTTTCATTACCGACCGCTGGAACTTTCCACATCCAACAAGAGAGTGATACCGCCCATTTCAAGAATCGCAGACCTATGAACTACAATGAGTGAGAATGGTTTAATCTAGAATATAAAGTCAGTCATTCTTCTTCTTCTATGTGCCTTGTCCTTTCAGGACGTTGGTGATCATGGCTTTCTACGCCGCCCTATTCCTGGTGGCTCTAAGCACGCTTTCTCTTGTTACACTACACAACCCCCGTTCTGTTATCCACCTGCTCAGGCCCTTCAAATATGTTATCCGCTGCTTTCTGTCTCTTTTTGCCTCCATCTGGCTTGTTAGTATCAGATTCTCCAAGCCCTCCTTCCTCATTGCATGCCCCAGGAACTTTAGCTGTCTCTTCCTGATGCTCAGTATTAATTTCCTTTTTCTTTCCATTCTTTCCAGCACCTCGTCATTGCTCACATGCTTGGTTCCCGATATCCACAGCATCCCTCTTTCCTCATTATGTGCTATAGAAATTCTGTCATCCACCCTTCAAATATGTTATCCGCTGCTTTCCCTGTCTCTTTTACCCTCTATCTGGCCTGTTAGTATCAGGTTCTCCTTCCACATTGCATGTCCCAGAAACTTCAATTGTCTCTTCCTGATGCTCAATATTAATTTCCTTTTTGTATCCATTCTTTCCAAAACCTCATCATTGCTCACATACTCGATTCATGATATCCGCGGCATCCTTCTAGAGGACCACATTTCATGGCTTTTCAAAGTCAGTATATTATAAAGGGAAACTCGTGATCTAAGACGTATAAATGGAGAAATAACTTAATGTAGAACGTTAAAATATAGTCATACGCTAAGAAACTGAAAGGACAAGGAAGCCTTAATCTAAAAAATACAAAGCAGAGAAAACCCTAATTTAGCAAGTATCCAAGCGTATCTTCGTCTTAGTATAATACGTACACAGAAATAAACAGCTGTGTTCTAAGTACAAAGAGTAATAAAGTGTCTTTGCATAAATTTTAAAAAAGCACTAAAGCTCTGATCTAGCAATTACAAAGGGAGAGAAATCCTTGAACTGAGAAGTAAAAAGGCTAATAAAACTTTAATCTAAATAGTTTAAAAGGCGAGAAAACCTTGATCTAAGAAGTATAAAGGGCGAGAAAGCCTTGATCTGAAAAGTAAAGAGGACAATAAAGCTCTGAACTAACAAGTACAAATTATGAGAAATCCTTGACCTGAGAAGTAAAACGGTCAATAAAGCCTTGATGTAAGAAGTATAAAGGGCAAGAAAGCTTTGATCTAAGAAATACAAAATGCAAAAAAGAAAGCCTTTATCTATTAAGCGTGTGAAGTAGTCTTGATATAATACATACACAAAATATGGAAGCTGCGATCTATAAACAATAACGCGTTGTTGTTATTAGATGTTATTGTAAATGTATTTAAATTATGGAATATGCTTTTTTTATCTATAGAAATATTTATTAGCATCTCATAATGAAAAATAACTGCACAAATGAAAGAAAATTAAAAGAGAAACAGAAAATTACTTCCAGATTTAATCTAACGCTCAAAAGTAAAGATTGGCTTTTTGTCTATAAAAATAAATGATTATTAAAAGTCGTCAAATACATAATGAAACTCCTCTATTGTTATTTATTTGCGATTATATCTTTTGAAGTATCTTTCATACTTTATGCAGTACCGCTTATTTAACTTTTGAAAATATCGTTTCATGGCAATTATCTTGTTTTCAAATCAAAATCATCTTTTCGAAATTTTATCGTCTGAATCTTAAAAGGACGGACATTTATAGATATGCAATAAAATAGCGAGAATCAGAACAAAGAAAATCGAGTAAACAAAAACAGTTTTTTCTAGAGACTATTTTAGGCTTCAGGCTAAACCGAAAGAAATTCTGTAGCCAATGGTTAAACTTAGCTTTCAATTGTTTTGCGGTATTAAGGTTAATATTTTTCTCATCGAGACTATATGATGCAAATCGTGACATCAAGCACGAATGAAAGACCCACAAATGGCGGTTGAAGAATGGTTTGTATTGCTAACAGTAATTTAGGCAGCAGAGGACAACAATTATAAACATTTACATGACATAATGTAATTCTAATAAAATAAAATCAACAGTATATCAATTTTAAAAAGTAAGCGGCTAAAGGAAAGATATACAGCATCTTTTTATAAAAATAAAACTAGCAATATAGCCCAGTGGCGCTCGGGTGGAAAGAAAGCTTTAAAACTAATCTATGGTCCTGGAGCTCAGACTCTTTGGACGTTGGCACGAAAGACTGAAAAAAGCAATAGTTGTTTCCAGTTAAAGCGAAACCGTAGACTGAAAAAAAAAAATGAATGAATGTGAGTCAAATTTTGATTTCCTGGTATCGATATCAAATAAGTTTTTTCCGTCGTAAACTGAATTTTGAAGGCTAAATAAGTCTCTGGCTGAGACTAAGAACTACAATTATTCCTACTTAGAGCCAAAACCGAAGCAAAAACTAAAATAAAAGGGCTGAAAAACTGATTTTGATCAAACCCGGTAGGATATCGGGGTATTGATTTCCAATATCGGAGTCAAATAAGTCATCCAAAGATAGAACTGCAACCTTGAAACTTCTGAATATCGTTTCTTATGTCTTTGTCTATGAGTGTATCAAATTTGATTAAAATCGGACCACTCCTTCTATAACCCGATTTTTTCGATTATCGGTTTTCGATTTTTTTAAATTTTTTTTTTTGATACCTGGACACAAAACCTAGCTAAGAACACTCGCAGACGCTTATAGTACAACTGTAAATTTTCAAGAAAATTGGTTCAGCCGTTTCGGAGTCTATAGGTAACGGACACACACACACACACACACACACACACACACACACAGTGACAAAGTTCCATTTATAAATAAGTTTAGATATTATATAAAACCCAAATAAAATTATACATTTTATACCAGTGGTTCCCAAACATTTTCTCTCATTTCCCCCTTCTCCCAGTTCAACCATCCAGATTTCCCCCATCATGTGCATGAGAGAAAGAGCAGTTAAAACACACTGAGACTATTTACTAATTTATTTTTCAAATGTACAAATATACTGATAAACTGATAGTTACAGAGTAAAGTGGATAGAGAGCAGTTAGTAACAACTAAGCATAACCAGAGAGAGCGGTTAGTAACAAATAAAACTTTTGTTTTCTCTTCTACTTCAGAATTATATTAGTGAGAAGGGTGATGCTGCTTCTTGTGCACCAGTGTATCAATATCAGAGCTCATGTTTGAACGTAAACCGACTGGTAGGTACGACGCCGCCCACCTATAACAGGCTCTCTCTCTCTCTCTCTCTCTCTCTCTCTCTCTCTCTCTCTCTTTATCTCTCAGACATGAGAAAATCCATCTGAGATTTTTTTTATTTAGTAGGTAGTGTAATTATTCCCACCTCCACCCCCTAGTAATTTCCCCCCAGTTTTGGAATAGCTGTTTTATACTATAGGTTTCAAGTCACTTTCAATAGAAGAGAAAGTAGCTAGGCAAACATATCGTCCAGTTCACACTTTTCTTCGGTTTTATGAAGAGAAGCAGACGTTTGGTCCTTCTTTCCTGATTACACTTGGGTTTCCAGTTTCTTCTAAAGCCGACTTTAACTCTATACTTCTAACGACTCCGACTGAGCTCTGACCCCGCTAAAATCTACTTCAATTCTGTACTTCTAACCTATCTACCTCAACTATTTCCCTTCTAAAGTCTACTTCAACTCTATAATTATAACATCTCTGCTTGAACTATGACCATTCTAAAGTCTACTTCAACTCGATACGTCTCTCATCTCCGCCGGAATTCTGAATGGACTAATGTCTACATTACTGACCATAATTACTAAGCCACGTCATTTTAAAAAAAGAAATGATGTATTTCATACTATTTTTAGTATTTATTGCGAAGTGGATAATTCTAAATGAAAATAGAACGGTTCTTTTTTAATACTACACAATAATATGCGCATCAAATGAACTGTTCTGATGTCCAATTTTTGTGCTCTCTTCCCAAAGCTATTCCCTTCTTATTATTGGCTGGCTGAAGCAAAGGCTTCCTGGCTGCCTTGTAAAATTTTGCAAAGTAATAACAAAAGAAATATTCCATTTTTATTTAGAATTATCCACTTGACAATAAATACTAAAAATAGTAACGTTTTCGCCTGAACTCTGATCCTTCTAAAATCTACCTTATTTCTATACTTTTAACATCTCCGTCTAAAGTTCTGAACTTTTATTTACAAGTTATGGAATTTATTCTTCAATAAAATTAGATCTGTTTGAACAGCAGTATCACTTGTTTCCTGTTTAGGACTGGGGTTTTGGTTCCTTCACAAATATTCTTCTCTTTCACTTTCGGTGGACGCATGCGACTTAGTAGCTTTATTGCCTTGCTTGAGGATATAACCTTCTCCCTTGAGTGGTTCTCGGACCTTCTGTATGCTAATGTATAAATTCAGCGTCGTAAATTTTGTATTGCGGAAGCGTTTCTTGAAATAATTACATCTGATTATCATTTATGCTCGGTAATTCTACGAGTACTATTTATACCATGTAATTCAATACTACCTGCTGCATGTTCATCAGTAACAAAACCACCTACCATACTTTTCTGGTGTAGAGGGTTGTTAGACACCCAGTATAATTAAAAAGAAGAGCTATCAAAGAGAGGAGGAACTTTTGAGTAGGATCAACAGCTATGTAGCACAATTAGGTAGACTACGTTCCATAGCTATCTACGCAACTAAGTGCAATGATGGCGGTATCGCTAGAAGGAGAGCTTTCTAGAATAATTTGACTGGCAGGGGCGGAAAGTTTCTCCTGAGGGAATAAACGGCCACATGTTCGTAACCAAGGAAAACTTTCAAGTTGGATTATATCAGGTAAGAAACTTGCTTGGTATATGTCAGAGGACAGTCGAAAAGAAAGTATCTTGTTCAATAATGTTGTCTCTGAAAAACTAAATATGTCAGAGGAAAGTCGAAAAGAAAGTATCTTGTTCAATAATGTCGTCTCTGAAAACCTAAATATGCCAGAGGACAGTCGAAAAAGTATCTTGTTCAATAATGTTGTTTCTGAAAACCAAAATATGTCAGAGGAAAGTCGAAAAGAAAGTATCTTGTTCAATAATGTTGTCTCTGAAAACCTAAATATGTCAGAGGACAGTCGAAAAGAAAGCATCTTGTTCAATAATATTGTCTCTGAAGAACTAAATATGTCAGAGGACAGTCGAAAAAGTATCTTGTTCAATAATGTTGTCTCTGAAAAACTAATATTTTTTAGCTTCATTTAATAAACCTAACGAAGTTCTTATGCAACCCACATTAAAAACCTCGTCCTTAGTTTAGTTTATGAAGCATTGCATTTACCATGAAAGAGACCGTGAACTCTGACTGTTGACTTCAATGTCTATATATATATATATATATATATATATATATATATATATATATATATATATATATATATGCCCTGAAGAACCGTTGTGTGAAACCGCGGTAGGTGGTGGCTCACTTCTAGATTTCTTGTATTGTATTCTCGCTCTACTATCGTACTTTCGTATAGAGCACTTTATTGTTAAGGTTTCGTCTTGAGGTTTTTTTTTCTTTCCAACGGGCACTAAACTTATTGTTCTTGTGCGTTGTTTGTTTCTCTTTTTTTTCTCCCCCATTATTTAATCCACGAGGTAGTTCTCGCCGGGTTACAAGACGGTTTAAATTACTGTTAAGGTAGCATTATTTTCGGATGTTTAGTCTGTAATTATTTGTGTTGCCTTACTGTGATTAAGTTCATTATATATATATATATATATATATATATATATATATATATATATATAGTGCAAAGAATTTGTAAAACAAGCCTCGGTGAGTGAGGGTACCATAATGGTGTCCTCATGAAACTTCGAAGTCGGTATGAACCTGATTAGTTAAATTGACAAATTCTTTGCACTAAAACTATCAACGCTCTATCTTGACCCCGATATCGAACACTTTACGAACTTGCTTGGCAAATAACTTTTATCAGTAAAACTATTGAAAAAATAATCTTGGCGCCAAACATTATCATAACTCAGGACTATATGTGTGTGTGAGTGTGCGAGCACGCGTGTGTGTGTCTTCTTTTGGCGAGGAAGGGCTTCAGTAAACAAAGGAAAAAATACAACAGACATACAATATACTTTCAGTTCTCATATGAATCTTTAAACCTTTTTTATTCTTACAGAATTTATCAAAATGTGTTCGGGTGCGACTAACATAGGGTAGAACTATTTGTATACTAGCAGTATAGTCCGGCGTTGCTCGCGTGTAATGAAAGATTTAAAACTAATCCATGGTCCTGGAGCTCAGACTATTTGGATGTTGGCAGGAAAGACTAAAAATCAATAGTTGTTTCTAGTTAAAGCGAAACCATAGACTGAAAGAAAAATGAATGGATGTAAGTCAAATTTTGATTTCCTGGAATCGATATCAAATAAGTTTTTTTCGTTGTAAACTGAATTTTGAAGGCTAAATAAGTCCTCTGAGTAAATGGCATCCTGGCTGAGATTAAGAACTACAATTATACCTACTTAGAGCCAAACCTGAAGCAAAAACTAAAATAAATGGGCTGAAAAACTGATTTTGATCAGAACCGGTATCTTTCCTTATATATATATATATATATATATATATATATATATATATATATATATATATATTATCGATTTTCTGCACTATTGTAAGAACTGCAACCTTGAAACTTCTGAATATCGTTTCTTATGTCTTTGTCTATGAGTGTATCAAATTTGATTAAAATCGGATCATTCCTTCTATAAACCGATTTTTTCGATTATCGATTTTCGGTATTTATCGGGTGTAACTCGACACAAAGCCTCGCTAAGAACACTCGCAGACGCTTATAGTACAACTGTGTAAATTTTCAAGAAAATCGGTTTAGCCGTTTCGGTGTCTATAGGTAACGGATACACACACACACACAGACAAAGTTCCATTTATATATATATATATATATATGTGTGTGTGTGTGTGTGCGTGTGTGTGTGTGTGTGTTTGGGAGGTGTGCGCGCGTGTGTGAGTGTGTGTGTGTGTGTGTCAGATTAAGTAAATTGCTGACATTGTGTGCTTATTTTTAATAAAATCCGTTCATACTCGCAGATAATCTTTTGCGTGTTATAATTGAAAGATGTCAGAAACGAGTTGTAACGTTAACAGATGTTATTATTATTCATTTCTCGATGTCTCCAAGTAGTTTCAATCTCCTTCCGTGATCATCTTCAGAACTGTGAGTTGTGGTAACAAGAAATAACCGCAAATCTGTGTTGCTAAAAATTAGTGTAAATGTTCTTCTTTCTTCAAATATAACGGTTGATAAATTGCTTAGCGTTCATTAGAACATGGAAATTATCCAAAATGGAATATTTTTATATGTTGTAATGTCATGGTATATAAAAAAATCCATTTTGGATAATCTTTACGTATGGTCGGGATGTTCGTAGTGGTGCAGTGGATATCGACTCGGAACGAGAACTCGAACAACCGAGTTCGAATTCTAGTCAAATTCGTTGCATTAAATTACGTGCAAATACTCTTGGGAAATGTAATAATCCGTCTCTTACCTCCAGCTATGGGTCAAATATCAGGACATATTGGGTTCTACAGCCTTGGTTGGCAACCAGTCTACCGCAGAAACTAATGTCAACCTAATGCGCGAAAATCTACTGTCGAGTCAGTCATGTCTCATTGAGACATGATCGCCTAAGCGTGTGTCACGTATGGCACTTAACTGACTGATATATATTAGGCTCTTTCTGTTGTGCCTTCAGTACTTTCAAACGACAAATACACTCGCGCTAAAGTACACTTTATTTTAGTTTCGTTTTGCTACGTACAGCTGAATGGACACACACACACACGGACACACACACACACGGACACACACACACACATACACACACACACACACACACACACACACACACACACACACACACACACACACACGTGTGTGCGTCTCCGTATAAATCCACCATTCATCCGCACGTAGCAACATGAAACTAAAAGTGACCATTCTTAATGTAAATTCATCAAGTAAAAAGTGTCCGTTCTCGAACGTGACGTCAGTAGAAAGAGGCCGCCGTCTGCGAACACTGTTGAAGCCATTTTTGAGAGAGGCTGTTCTGTATGTCGGGGATCGACAGGTGGCCATCTTGAGAAGTTAAGATAAAAATATCATTTTTATTTGACTTCGCCAGACAAATTGTTCGCTGATTGATGGTTTGAGTACATTGATTGACATTCGACCCACTTAAAAACGAATACCACAGATTCGTTTTTTTCTAGAAAATTTTCTTATTCTTTCTCGATTTTTCTTTCTCTATTTTTTTTCTTTTGTTATCCGTTGCCTTCTATTTCAATCTTTTGATTAAATCTTTTAAAATTAACTCTTTTTTTAATATCATATTTTTGTCTTCCTTCTCTATTCTATTTTATTTTATCATTTTCGGTATTTCTTTTTTTACTTGTTACTTTTATTTTTATATTTTTCTCACTCTTTTCTTTCCCAGATCAGTATCTTCGTTTGCTAAAAAGGCAAAATGAAATTTTCAGATTTTCATTTTTGGAAAAAAAAAATGGCTGGCGTATTTACGAAGAAGAGATTATGTGTGGCTGGATTAAAGATATCGGTATCGAGTATCATTTTTTATGTGCCAAGTACCCCCAGGAAGTGCGTTGTGGTACAGTGGATATCGGCTCGGAACGAGAAACCGGGGAGCCGAGTTCGAATTCCAGCTGAATCCATTGTATTCACTTACGCGCAAATACCCTTGGGAAAGGTATTAATCCGTCTCTTCCTTCCAGTTATGGGTTAAATAGCAGGACAGATTGGGTTCTGAGCCTTGGTCGGCAACCAGTCTACCGCAGAAAGCAATGGCAACCTACTGCGGGATAATCTTCTGCCCAGTCAGTCATGTCTCTTTCGAGATATGATCGCCCAAGCGTGTATCACGTATGGCACCTCAACTGACTGACCCCCAGGAAAATAAATATCATTATCTGATGTTTCAGCCAGAAAATTGTCCCCAACCCCATATTGAAGCGGTAAACATTTTCTGAATTGGAAATTCACCATTTCAAGTAAATCTCTATTTCGTTTTTGTTTTCTTCTCTTAGTTTGTATAATTATATACAAATTTACAAATATACAAATTGTTCGGTCTATTGTCCTCATATTTACTGCCATATTCCCGACTTTTCAGTGGTTGTACGCTCCGACCTTCTTCAGGTGATTAGAATTTCGAACCGAACCCTTTATTTCGAACCGATCACTGTTGTATATTGTTCTCGTTCCATATCTTAGTTATCTCCCTTTAGCTCAACTTTAAGTTTTATTTTGTTCACCACTATTGAACTACACGACTCTTTGGTATAATTTACTAAGCGCAGCTTAGATGTGGCACAAGGCCGAAAGTATGGGGCACCCAGTGAGGATCGAACTCACTACTTAATTGCAATAGTGCTAGCGAGACAAGCTTGCTAACCATTACACGACTCTTTGGTTCAAGTTACTGGATCTAACCAACCCTTTTATCTAGTGGGCCATATGACCTGTTCGTATAATTGTGGTACTATTGTTTTTCCAATGATCGTTGATACTCAATACGAACGCGGTCTGGGGTTGACTGTATATAATTATTACACCAGTGCACTTCCAATGCATTTTCTTCTTAGAGAATTATTTTCCATTCTATATATTTGTTTGGGTGTCAATCTGAGGACTGTGCAGAGGATCCGGAAAGAGTTGGATGACATATTCAGTCAACATCATGATGTTTGAAGTGGTCACTAATAATACCACCATTTTATTTCGTTAGATGTTATGTTTTCATTCATCTTCCAGCAGGGCTTCAGACTCAATACGGAAGCCTTCATTAAATGCCTTGAGGAGGTAGTGCTTCCCAGAATCAAGAGGGTGGCTTCTGGAGGACCCTATGAATATCAACAGAATTCTGCACTATTCTACGCAAGCAGGAGAACCCAGCCAGAGTTGTTAGACCATTTTTGCGACCGCATCACCATTTACATCTTGGACACATAACTTCCCAGACTGCAACACCCTTGATTATTATGTCTAGAACGCTACTGATTGTGAAACCAATAAGGCTTCATGTTGATCTAAGATGAGCTGACAGCGGGGATTAGGCGGTATTTTATCAACTTAAAAAAGAAGACTGTCGAAAAGATTTGCAGGAGATTCCGAAATCGTCTGAAGGTTGAAGCCAATGGCAATTTTATTAAATAAATTAACTCTTTAGTATTTCAATGTATTTTGTGTAATTCTGGTAAATATATCTGTTAAAATTTTTATTTTTGCTTAATTTAGATAACAGGAATTGAAAGTTCAGCTGGCCCAAACAAAATTGAAAATACCAGAGTTTATCTCTTTTTGTCTGTTTTCACTCAATCTCTGACGAAACTAACAAAATTGAGACGTGCTACATTGATATATATATATATATATATATGAAAAAAGTGTGGGAAGCCGTGAACGTTTTGTTTAAAGTGTAAATTTATTGTTATTCTCATTAATAATATTATTTATCTTTTGTATAATTCAAAAGACAAACGGTTTGTCAAAAGACACACGGTTTGTCAAAAGACACACGGTTTGTCAAAAGACACACGGATCACGATATGTAAAGTCAGGAATTTATTCCCCTGAAGCGAGTCAACTTTGGGCAAAAACACGTGTAGCGACACAAATATCATTATGGACACTTTCTTTTGTATTATACAAAAGATAATTATTATTATTAGTTAGTAGTAGTAGTAGTA